>JAYESA010000013.1:173999161-174269161 GCA_036927795.1 Iris macrosiphon | reverse complement strand
CCATATTACATACATCTGTCTATTAATACCAAAATCTGATACCAAGGACCTCTTAACATAATCATCGGTCAAATGATGCATCTAAAGTTTGATACCCCTATCCTTTGGTACCACAGTTTTTACTACAAGCACACCCACTGCTAGCTCTCTTACCTACTATAATTGTTTATACTAGTTGTTCTTATCACTCAAGTGCACGCCAAGTGCAACACACCACACTAAGTACTACTCCTTCTAATACAACTCTAGATGGACACCCAAGTCTGTTTACAGAGTCATCTCAAGCATTCTCAAGCCAATAGATCCTTACACATGCACATCAATCACTCATATACTAATATATATTTCTTACCCACCATAAAATTTTATCCTTAAAATAAAACATCAAAATTTAAATCTCGAACGATTTAAAATAAAATGCATATACTTTCCTTAAAATCAAATACTCAAATATCGAAATAAAATTTTTAATCACTTTCAAAATCTTTATAGCTTTGACTATGTTTATTGAATTGAATTTGGATCGTCAAAAATTTAATAAAATCTTAACTCCTCAAAAATTCTTTAAAAATTGAAATTAATTTCCACTCTTCAAATTATAAATTTAAATCCACAAGTATACATATAAGTACTCACAGTCTCTAATATACAAGATACACACAAATACACCAATTGTCTACAAACCTCAATTGTGTACTGAATATTGCACTGCCTGGATTACTTGCAATATTACTTCTAATGATCAAAGTTATCATCACACATATTTTCTCCAATAATTTTCTATCTATATTAATTGATACGCCAATCTAATTATTATCACACGAAGTACTTACTGTTATTAGCACCTTGCTCAACTAATCCTCGATATAGAAATATTAGTACTCTTCGTATGGTAATACTAGCTTCATCATTAGATCACCTCATCAAACTCACTAGAACCCACGATCACTTGCACTTTCTATAACACCCATATTTTACTTCACTCTCAAAGGCAGGCATATGGTTCCTTATCTCGATTTATGTATACGTATCTTCTCTTAAATCTTTTATAGATTGTTACACTAATCTGTAATACACTTCATAACTTTCATTACCAATCTTGATTTTTTTTAACCCGTGGCACACTCATTAATACCTTTTATGCATGTATATTTCTTTACTCTTGATACACCTAAGTAATCAATCATCAAATTGAATATCATGCACCATTAATTTTTAATATAATTCTCCGATACTTAATTATTCACATAGATCATCCAATTACATAAATTTATGACTATCCATAACTGGCATGCTGACTCTGATACTAACTCCTGGAACCATTACTGATACTCTTTACTCCTTCTATCTATAGTGCCAATACTAATTATAATGACACATTATTATAGAACTATTGCTACAAGGTACTACGCTATGGGTTAACTCTATATTGATGCCTACTGCTCACATATCCAACCAAGAAATACTTATAAACTCATAAGTCATATTCTCAACAGTCAATCACTGATACAAGACATATACATAATTGCAAGTCACCAATTATCACACTAACAAGGAATCCTCAAAGAAAAGAAGCTCAAAAAGGAACTGGATTAAGGACGAAAGGTATTTCTACTACTAGTAAAGAAAAAGAAGCGATGAAATAAAGTTCTGTAATAACAAAATAGATAAGTATTGAGATGAGACTTTAAGAACCATTTTAAGATACAACCTGATAATCATACACGTCTGTCAGAAATCATGACACTCAGAATCCTCATCACGCCAATAAGCATAGCTGCGATAAACGACAGGTTCCGTAACTAAGGTATGTAACTCTATAATCATGTCATCGAGAATCCTCGTCACGCCAACCGGTATGGCTGCGAGAAACTCTAAATTTATAACTAAGATATGTACATCCAAAGTTATGTTCCTATGTATCCGCCATGATAGCTAATATGGCTGCGATAAACTCTAGGTTCCATAACCAAAGTAGATGTTTTACCTTTCTCACTGTCCTCATCAATATATGTTATCAGATAATATCGTAAATTTTAGCTTGTAAAGTTTATATCGATATGAAATCAAAAATCAACAACAATATCAAGAATTAAACTGATCAACAAGAATCAAATTCAATAGCAACAAGTGAGGACGGACGGAAATAAGGGAAAAGATTATGAATTAGAAATTATAATAAGATTCTCAAGGGTCATCCCAGAAATCTCTCAAATAATTTATGATTGAGTAGATTCAGGAAAAAGGAAAGAAAGATGAATTCAGATATAAATGGGCTTAATTTGGGAAGATGATAGTTCAAGCTATCGAAAATATTGGACCCATCAGACTTTTGTTGGAAAAACCAACGCCAAGTCTCTATAAGTCTCTTTGATCTTTTCGTCTCTCTCATCCTAGTATCCTATGTCCTATATCTTATCGCAGGCTCGTATCAGTACAACTAAGTTTTTGCACTACTACGATATCGCACAATTTGCGAAACTAGACCTGCATGGACCACCACTAAAAATGTATCATGACCCGCACCTGGTATAGGGGCACGAGGGCGTGGGTACGTTCAGCCTACGCCACAGCATCGGCGATAGAACGCTGTCTAGGTCATGATACTATCTAATTAATCTCTCACGAATATCCAACTCCATAAGAAGACACAGATATCACAATATAATATGGAATATACTCAATCACATAAACTAAAGTACAATGAGATATCAAAGCAAGCAATAAAATACAAGACAAGTCTAAACAACAATAAATAGTCTAACCTGCAATCAATAACAACCAGTCTCCAAGTGTGTTGGAAATAAGTCCTCTATGTCACAGTCTGGAAAAAATATCCAGTCAGGATTGGAACAAAGTACACCTCTGACAGCAGTTCCATGTATATTGACAAAAACTATAACACAGTATAAAGAAATATAAGACATATATGAATACTGGCAATAAGAAATATTAAAATAAATGGAATACTGGAGCATATGTCATCATCAATATATATCTAGCAATGAAATAGAAATATAAGTACACGCTAGAACAATGAACCGGTATATATGTGAATGCTAGAATCATGACTAGAACATAAGGAATGCTATATCAATATACTCGAGATACATGTCAAGAATATCTAATTAAGTGTATGAAACATCATCATATCATGTGATCGACTTGGGACTAATCAGGCTTGCTGTCACTACCACATTCCGAAAACAGGGGTATTTTTAATTTTTTTAATATTTAATATTATGTTACTTATAATTAATTAATTACATGATAGTGTATTTGATTTAAACAATTTTGTGCGATGTGTAATTCAATATATAATTATATGCAGTGTTTATTATTTTAGTTTAGCTAGCAGACTGGACCTAGTAGCCAGTAGATGAGCACCTGTCGGAATTTATGGAATTTTGAGGTTAATTGTTTTATTTTAGAATTAATTTATTGGAGGTGTAATTAATTACTGTATTTTATTTAACATTTTGCGCATTGCCTTTGCTTCGATATTTGGAGCACTATCCTAGCTTTTGTCTTCCAACTAATTTCACCATCTTGCCCTAGACATGCCCGCCTTCAATTCTGCTATTTTTGCAACTCATAATTTTGCTCCCTGTGCATTGTTTCTGGCCGCACAAAAATCGTCGCGGACGTTTATTTTAAATTCATATTTTTGTATCGTTGTGCGTTCCAATCGAAAATTGGAGGCCATCTTGACCTATTTTTCGTGCGGCCCAAATTAGGGTAATATTCTATTTTGAGTCTTCTTCAATATTGGTATTGATGACTTGATCTGATTTTGACCCCAAGTACTCCTAATTAATTGTTGAACACAACTTGCATTATTTCTATTTAATTTGAGGATACCATTTTATCTGATTTTAAAATCCCAATTTAATTCCAGTGCCCTGCAAATTCAGCCCATACCCATCTTACAGTGCCCCCTGACCCTACAAAATATCGGACCCCGAATCGCCCGTCCAATTTTCGTCATTTTATGTGTTTGTGCAATTTCCCGAATTTAAGGGGGCTAAATTGCAAATTGGCATTTTTGGCCTCACCCAATTATTTTAACCAATGAGAAATCCTAAATATTTTAATTAAACCTCACCCTCATTTCCCACATGAATTAAATTTCCTCATGTTCAATCCTAGCCATTCATTTGAAATTGGCCCATCACAACCCTCCATCACACCCTCTCTCTCCCTATTTAATATATTGTACCCTCAACCCTAATCCCTAGGCAACCTAGAAAGCATCACCCTCCTCAAGCCTCCATCTCCCCTCAACCCAACGTTGGAGAACCTTCTCCTTTCTTCTTCTCTTTTCTTCTTTTTCTTCTCCTTCTTCCTTCACAATCCATTTTCTAAAAACTCAGATACTGTTCCTGAGTCTTGGACTCGGCCCAGTCATCGAGTGGCTTAAACTCACAGAGCAACAGCTCTTTCCATTCTTCTATTCAACTTCTTGAGAGGATATTCTCTCTCCTCAAATGACTCCTTTTTGCTCTTTTCAAGAAGAACATTAGGCAAGCCGACCCATTCTTCCACAGCCGATCCTTGGCCCATGTTTCCATTCAAATGAGAGAGGAAAACTCTCTTTCTCCAACTCATTTGTTTCCCACCAGAATCAAGAATGGGATATTTCTGTAACCGCCCGAAATCAATGGAGTGGAGCTCGCGGTTTCGTCCATGGCTGCGTCAGGCCGAGCTCCGCCGCGCTTCACCTTGCTCCGCCAACGTCCATGACTACTCCTCCACTGCCTTCACCGACCCCGGCAGGCGGCTGCTCCCTCTCCTCCTTCAACCATTCACCACCACCACCATCCACCATTAACTCCGACGTCAATCCCGGCCGAGCCGACCCCGCCATTCCCTCCGGCCTGCTGCGGTTCAGCCGCTGCCCCTCCGGCCGGCCAAACTCCACCGTAGGCAATGAAGCCATCACCATGTCGAGTCGCCAGAGAAGTATGGTCTTCTTCAGCGCCAACCGCACTCCCCAGGACATCGTCCAGTTCCGTTGGCCTCGGCGTCCATCGTCGATGCAGGCACCGCGGACGACGTCTTTCTCTCCCGCATCAATCGCAAAGACTGAGCGACCGTGTCGATGTTTCATTGGCCATTCCCCACTGTGAGGCCATTCCGAAGTTGCGACTGTCTCGTCGTTGTCGGCACATCTCCGCGACATCGACCGGCGACCACACAACTCAGAGAAACTCCCGTACAGTTTTGAATCCAAGCCATGATGAAGGAATGGTGCAGAGAACAGAACAGTTGTCTCAAATCTCTCACAAGAACATCGCTCGGATCATTGGATGGTGCATGAGCCCAAGCTACACACTTCTTATTGTACACGAGTTCTTTCCCCATGGAACGCTCAGGGAGCTCCTTCAAGCATGTAGAGGTAATGGTTCTCTTGATTGGTGCAAAAGAGTCAATATTCTACTGAGATTGCGAGTGCACTCACTCACCTCCACTCGGAGCTCTCTCCTGCAATAGAACTATATGGTCTCAAATCAAATGACATCTTTATTTTAGCAGATTACTCGATCAAGATTGCTAGTTTTAGAATCAGTAATTCGGGATATGTAGGAGATTCTCATGATTCAGATGTTGTGTACAACTTTAGTCTCATACTGCTTGAGATAATTTTGGGTTCAGAACATTCTAATGCCCATGAGTTGGGTTAATTTAGAGTATTAGTTATATCAGTAGATGGCTAATTTAGTTTTTGTAATTATTTAGTTATGTATTATATATATAAGGATTTGGTATATGAATATATATTTACATACATCTATTTAGTGTATATATAAATACGTATTTTAGTGGGTATTATGGATATGTATATATATGTTTTATATACACTTAATATTTTTAATGTATATATATATATAATTTGTATATATGTATATGAACGTATTTTGACATATGTTAATTATATATGTAAGTATTTTGGTAAAAATACAACTACAGCAAGTATAATTTATATTGGTATGTATTTTAGATATATATGTATATTATGTTAAATTCTTTTTAGTATGTATACAAATATAAATACGTATTGTATTCCTTTCCATGAACTATGTTTTATATAGATATACATACAAGTATTAACTATTATGTTATATATATGATTATTTGGTGAATACACAAAAAATAAATATACTTATTTATTTTGCTATATGTTTAATAAAACATAATTTTAGTATATATGCTAGTTAAAGATAGGTATATTTTATCCACTAAATGATCCTAGGTGGCCAGTATCATACCTAGAGTAGTCCCAATTTCAGTGTTTATAGACTGTGTGTTAGCGTAGCACCTGATGCCAATGTTGTATTGATATATTTTAGGACTGTTGGATCCTCCAGACGATACTCTGGGACAGGACATTTACATTACCCGCTAAGGACCCAAGGCGAGTACATTCTCTGATTAGTTTCTAATTTATGATATCTCCTATGTTCACTGTATCTAGTGTAAATATCCATGATCTTGACACGATGGTTACACGGATTGGTATACACGGATCTCGTCATGAGATGTTATTCCTTATTCATGGTGTAGCTTGTACAAGACTTGTTTTCCTTGTTATCTTGTGCATGTACAGACACTGATTCCCGGGGAGATTTGCTACCTTCTTAGGGAATCCCGTGCCATAGCGTACCATGATTGGATCTACTATACCAGTCGGGGGTTTGGGGAGTACTTTAGTGTAGATATGTGATCATACCCAACTTTATATGCACCATAGCTCACCCCACATCTCACGTCGGGTGCGGCCTGACCATTTATATGCTCCATAGCTGTTACGTGTGATTAGCCTGACCTCTACATGCATCATAGCTAACCAACGGTTAGCCTGACTTTATATGAACCATAGCTAATCACATGTAACCAGCCTGATCAAGTTCCCAAGCCGATCACATGTTAAAGCTAGTACTCACACACTTAGTCATAGTATCTCTTGCTCTTTGACATATGTTTCTTTTCCTGCATTTACTTACAGTATTTTCAGTATTTCTCTCATTGTACATTTCTCGTACCTATACATGCATCTGGTATGTTTCTATCTAGAACTGCTACATAGTTTATGTCATTTATATAGAACTGCTATTTAGAGATGTACTTTGCTCCTTCCTGACTGGAAAATATTTTTCCAGACTGTGACCTTAGTGGACTTGTTCTGACACTTGGAGATTGGTTGTTACTGATTACAGGTATGATTGTTTTATCATTAGTCTTGTGTTGTACTCTTTTGTTCTTCAAATTCTTATCGTGCTGTAATTGTGATTGAGTATGTTGTTCATCTTTATAGTGTTATCCGCGTCTCCTTATGGAGTTGGATACTAGTGTGAGATTATTTAGATAGCACTTGACCTAGACAGCGTTCTACCGCCGATGCTGCGGCGTAGGCTGGACGTACCCACGCACTCGTGCCCCTAAACCGGGTGCGGGTCGTGACACTTGCTATGTATGACTAGCTATAATTCATGTAAGGTCAGGCTA
Organism: Iris macrosiphon; assembly: GCA_036927795.1. Taxonomy (NCBI): domain Eukaryota; kingdom Viridiplantae; phylum Streptophyta; class Magnoliopsida; order Asparagales; family Iridaceae; genus Iris; species Iris macrosiphon. Next base: position 174,261,655 of record JAYESA010000013.1, on the reverse strand, counting down.
ACCATCCGGATAGTTATGATACGAGCAATAGTCAGGCTAGTCACACATAACAGGCTATGAGGCATATAATGGTCAGGCTGCACCGACGTGAGGTGTGGGTGAGCTATGAAGCAAGTAGAGTTGGGTATGATCACATAAGCTACTAATATTTCCCCGTTTTCCCCAACTAGCACGATGGATTCCAAATCATGACTCCTCGTGACAGGTTTCGATAATGCCAACTCGTGTAAACAACAATGTCAGAGTCATGTAGGCTATGCAACAAGAATTATAGAGATAATCAACATAATGGAAATTGTCAGAGAATGTACTCGCCTGAGGTCTTGCTGCTGGCAATACCAATAACCTGATTTCCGAAGTCTTGTCTGAATAATCCAACAAATTTATAGACATCATTAAATAATACAATATTGCATCAAACATCATACTAACATACAATCATAAATATATTGAACTCAGGGCTACGCTAGGTATGACATTGGTCAACTAGGGTTAAGTGTGCATCTAATTGCACGGGTGTCACGGCTGTTATTGCTGTGCAAGACAGACAATCAATGATACGGGTCTTGCCAGTACGTCAGTGTACATATGGCAGTCTGCTAACATGCTACGTGGTCACACTTGGGTCATCTAGTAGATAGACATATAATACATATTATTATCTATCATATACATTAATACTAATTAATTACAATTATAACAGATATATGTATATACATACTTAATAGAATTTATTATGTACATATATATATTAAACATGTACTAGGGATACATGTTCAATACATATACGTATGTATATATATATATATATATATATATACTTACTTGGGAATTATATTATATATATATATACCAAAATATATTTCAACATATACTAATACACGTACCATACATACATACCAATTTGGTGACTATACTTTATAGATATATCTACGTACATGTATATCAATATATACATAATAACTATATTCATATACTAAATACTCAACACAGCTAAATACGTATGCCAATACGTACATAATAATTATATACATATACACACAAAATGAAGGAGGAGGGATATGTTCGAACCTGTGCACGTTCACGAGATCGGCTTGGCGACGACGACGATGGTGATGAAGGTGATCGTGATGGTGAAGGTGATGATGATGGTGATGATTGGTGGGATGATGGTGGTGATGGTAATGGTCATGGTGGAGATGATGATGAAGATGATGGTGATGATTGGTGGCTGCCAGAGGAGCTCAAGTGAGGTGCTCAGGTGGTGGTGTGGGGTGAGGGAAAGAGAACGGCTAAGGGATGGCAGGGAGGTGGAGATGCTGCTGGTGGTGGTGCAAGGGGAAACTGATTGGGGAATATGACCGGAGGGTGCAGCGGGTCGACATGGATGGAGTCTGGGCTCTGATCAAGATGCTACTCCGTCGGGTCAGCTCGCGAGTTCGAGGAGAGGCGGGGGTCATTGTATGGAGTCGACAAGGGCGATCGACTAGGCGAAGGAGAGGGAGATGGCAGGCGGGGAGCTCCGGGCTGCTATCGTCGAGATGCTGGTCGGGAAAGGGTAGCGTGTGGATCTCTGGTCCGGTGAGTACATGCGAACGAGAAGAGTGATCCGGCGATCGAAGGAGGGAAGAGGTGGACGGTGAACAGGAAGAAGAAGATGGGATAGGGATATGGGGAAGATAAAGTCGGCTGGCTTGGGTTTGGGGTTTAAAGGGAATTAAAAAGAAAAGGAAAAGTAAAGAAAGAAAAAAAGATTATTTATACAAGTAGGGTATGAGTTTGACCTAGAATTGGTTTGAATGGTCAACCCCTCTTGGAATTGGGCTTCTCATGTATGATTTCAAGGGCCATGATTCAAATGGGTTCAAAATGAAAGGCTATGATGCATTGGTTCAAGGTTTGGAGGACCATGGTTTTAAGGAGGTTGATGTTGTATTATACACTCCCAAAAATTATGGAAAAATTCACATGAAGGAGAATTGGGTTTCTTCACGTGTCATATCCAATAGGGTGGACACCTTAATATACTTTTGCATAAAAGTGCCCAACAATTAGAAAATTGCACAAAATTAGGTTTATGGTTTAATTAATTAAAAATAAATGCAATTGGTGTTCTAAAATAAATTAGAAGTACAAGGGACTAAAATTAAGTAGGACACAAGTGTCATGAATGAAGAAGACTCAAAATAGAACATTATCCTAATTTGGATTGCACGGAATGTGTCAAGATTGTGTCTCCAATTTTGATTGGAACGCACAAGGATACAAAGTTAAATTTATTCGAATTTAAATAATAACTACTGCGACAAAAATTGTGCGGCTAAAATGAAGCACAAGAGAACATAATTATAAGTTACACAAGGGTCAGAATAGAAGATAGGCATGTCTAGGATAAGGTTATGGAATTTTTTGGAAGGCAAAAGCTGGGATAGCGTTCCAAATATCGAAGCAACGGTAAGGCGCAACAATAAAATAAAATCATAGTTATTAAATATAATTAAGTATTATGTAATCATTTACACATTAATTTATGAAAAGACAAAAATACCCCTAATTTGAAATATGGGGGTGACACCTTCCATGCTCCATTACGAGAAAGGTGGTCCAGTATAACCCCTACACAAGTGAACATATTATGCGCATAAGAAGTAACTCAGTAGGATGTCTGTGAATATGTGCATAAGTTAAAATTTCCAGTGAAGAAGTTTGTAAGTATGCATATCAACCACCACTTCCAGTACAGAAGTTTGTGATACACGCATGGGTCATCATCTCCGGTGAGGAGGTTTCACATAGGTTGGGAAAGAAGAATTTACTTTCATCCAACCCATAGTAAATATATATGCGCAGTGATGTGTATACATCATGTCTGAGATCTTCTTCTTAAATAATTATGAGATGCTCACAAGAAGTAAAGAAAAAAATATGAGTACTATAATTTCCTCCAGATAACTTACCTATCACTAGGGAAATATTCTTTCTCCTATGTTTTGGGGGCCACCAAATGTACTATGTTGCCGAGGACGGTCTTCTGAACGGACATTGCAAACCAAGCATAGTCATTTCTATGAAGAGAAGGAGACATGTTAAAGAAATCTTATCCTTCTCTATTTATAAAGGGAAGAAGGTCAGTTCGAATTCCAATGATTGACGAAAATTATGCCTTTAAGATCGCATATAAAGCTAACCTCAAAAACTATGTCAAACTTTTAATAGTATGACTAGCAGTTGGCAGTAGACGTAATGTGTGCATAAAGATATTTGCCATACTCAGACTGAAACATACAATCCTTTCTGTGTAAGGAAGCAGGTGCACTGTGTCTGTGTTTTAGATGACAATATTTGATTAAAATAAAGGTGCACTACTAAACGAGGGAGATTACAATATCTGGCCATCAAGGCCCATACAAAAAAGGGAGGAGAAGAAAGTGCAAAATGCAGCTAGGCAGAATCACAGTTGTGGATGATGTCTGCAATATCCTTCAAGGTACGCACACCTGATCGATGAAAAAAATGGTGCCTGGCCTCTCTAGTCTCCAGTACCTCTTTCCAACCTTGGTCAAAAGAAGCGACGCATAGTTTGGAATCGGCTCTAAAGGCCTAGCAATGTCCTCCAATGTTAAACCAAAAGATGATATAATTAGATGGGCTAAAACTAGTTTATCTTCTTCCCGTGCCCTTTTTCCAGAAGAAGACAAAGAGGCAGAAGCTACAGAAGCATAAGTCTGCTCCGTAGAGGGTGGATTACGTCGATGGGAGATAGTATTTGGCGAAGGTTCCCAACCAGAAGCTGTCTTTGATGCCATGATCAATGGTTTTAAAATGTCACAAAACGTAGTTCCTTTACATATATATAGGTGAAGAAGTGGTGATTCACCTCCTCAAGGCAGCATACTATCTCTTAGAATAATGCTCAAAGTTCAAGAAATAACTATTCATTTCCTCGAAAAGTCGATTGGTGGATACAACAGCTTCCCACAAATGAACATCAGTTACACCAACCGTTACCAGTCATGATATATCAAGGGATATTTCCTTAAAGCCCTGGTGAACCCGAAACACGTGCCAAATCTGAACAACTTTTCATGCTTCTAGTTCAAAGTATTTCAAAATTTATTTTATAAATTTAAAAACTTTGAAGGGGGTCTTGTAGAAGTATAAAAAGTATGCCCTAAAGGATGCCAAGCCTGAGAAACTATGGCGTAATTTCTTTAAAGATCAGGAGAAGAAGGGCGTACTAGCCCCTAAAATCCAGATATTGGAATAATGGCGCACTTCATATGATTTGCCTTAGTGGCGTACAATACCACCATTCATCCAAGATAATACGACAGCGTATAACGATCAGGTTTTCCCCAAGCATTAAATATGATGAACCTAACAGTTGACAGTCTGACATAGCACCCGTAGAGATCAAGGCATTAAATGAAGAGGATCTCCAAAGCACACAGACCTAGGTCATCTTTTAGTGACCAAGTAATGATACCACTCCAGTTTTATACGCCAGTATTTTTACTTTGCCATACTACACTAAAGTCGTTGTTATACCTTAGTACGCCTACAAGCTATCTTTGGTATAGTCCACCAATATTGCCATGTCAAGAGCCACTGCCTCAGCCTAACACAGCAATCGAGGAGATTGAGTCATTGACACAGAGATTTTTGGCATACCGACCCAGGTTGTCATTTTGTGACCAATACAGCCATCTCAGTGTAGAAGCATGAAATATGCTGGGGAATTATACGCGTATTATACAGTCAAAATGAAGTCTGCGTAAAACAGAGCTTCAAGGCTGTGTGGCATAAAATATGACTTCATAGCTATATGTGTAAAACAGAGATTCAAGGCTATGTGGCATAAAATATGACTTCAGAGCTATACGCCTAAAACAAAGCTTCAAGGTTGTGTGGCGTAAAACATGGCTTCAGAGCTGCTCGCGTAAAACAGAGCTTCAGAGCTGTTTTAGCGTAAAAAGGTTGCTATACCTCTCTGCGTAAAGTTTAAAATACGTTTGTTTTTAATGTAGCGTAAAGTTGTACGAGGAACTCTCCGTATTCCTTGGATGAATTTATCAGACAAAATAGTGAACCTGACTCCTGACAAAAGTACTGCACGATGATCGAGAGGACGGATATGATAATGATTTTGCACAGAGACCCAGGTTGTCATTTAGTCACATATTCTTGATACAAGTCATTTTTACGCATTTAAAGAATACGCTGCCTATTCTACATGGGCAAAAATGAGTTTTTACGCTTAAGATGAGACAAAATCAGATGCCACGTCAAAAGCTGTTTCTCGTACAGAGCTCGAGGCATATCTCTGCATTTAATACACGAGATGGAGGCAGATCTCTGTATTTAATGTACGAGATTTTGTTCTATTTTTAAATGACTGGAAAAGTTAAAACTGTGGCTAATATGCTCACATCACCAACCTTGCATTTTACGCCAACCAGGCTATTTTCAACTATAGGAGTACGTCGTATGCTATCTCCTCAAAATACGCCAACTCGGCTATATTTGCAAAGATACGTGATGCTATTTTAGCCCAGAATACGCTCAAGACCTCAGTCATGATGGACAATTGGCTATTTTATGCTCACATCACCATCCGTGTATTTTACGCCAACTAGGCTATTTTCAACTATAGGAGTACGCCGTATGCTATCTCCTCAAAAAATACTAACTCGGCTATATTTGCAAAGGTACGTGATAAGGCTATTTTAGCCCAGAATACGCTCAAGACCTCACTCGTGATGGACAATTGGCTATTTTACGCTGGTTATCTATTATTCATTCATCATCAAGTTTTACACAGAGTTTGGCTTTTACGCCAATAAGACAATTATTTAGCTTTTATGCCAACCATCTTTACGCAGGGGACAGTTACCTACGTGGCTTGTATGCCATAATCTTCGAAAAGCAGTTATACATGTTACCTTATAATGGGATACGTGTCATACGCAGATTCAGAAGATTATTTGAACGTGGGTAGCAGTTATTATAACCGCCGCATAAAAGATACAACTTCTTCACAGTTTGGCTTTTACGCCAACTAAAAAGTTATTTGGCTGATCTCTATAAATAGAGACCCCTGGTCATAGGGTAGAGGGGGCAATCAGAGACAAGGGGATCGGAGACCAGAGAGAGAAAGAGTGAGAGCACAGACATAGAGTGTTGGTTGACAACTTTGGTAATGAGAATTCAATCCCACTTGTAACCTTTGAAGATTCTCCTTCTTCTATAATACTTCTTCATCATCGTGTGGTCCAAGGAACAAAGTGATCGACCACAAATTAGACTTTTATAGCAATACTTCCCCAAAATCATTTTATTGTACTTAATATCCTCGTATAGGATTAATTGTACTCTTTTTCTTGTTTGTAAGCAAAAAGAACGGTTTCGTATAAACCCTCTTCCTCATTTTGTTTATCATCAAACACAAGATGGCGACTCTGCTGGGGAACATCTTTCTCATCTGACGAGAAAGCAATTGCTCAACACGATGCTGTATCCATCGGATCGATGAAGAAGACTTTGGTCGTCCAGTTCGACCAATCTGCTTATGAAGACATACTTCATATAAGGGGTAGCTCTTATTCCTCCTCTGTCCAGAATAACATGAAGCTGCGTAAAGTGTGGATGCCTAACACGTCCTCTACCCTTCCTGCAAGCTCTCACTCTTTGATCAACAAAGCTGTGACAATACAGCCTATACGCCCTGTGCGTAAAAATTTATCTCCCGTCTGTGACATGGCAGACAAGACTTCTGGCAATGCCTCAGTGCCAATCCAAAAGTCTCAGACGCATCTTGTGCATAAAACTTTATCTTCCGTTTGTAACGTGGTAGACAACACTTCTGGCAATGCCTCAGTGCCAATCCAGAAGTCTTAAACATGCCTTGTGCGTAAAACTTTGTCTCCCGTTTGTAACATGGTAGAAAAACCTTCTGGCAATGCCCCAGTGCCAATTCAGAAGTCTCAGACGCGCCCTGCGTGTAAACCTTCGTCTTCCATCTGTGACATGGCAGGCAAAATTTCTAGCAAGGCCTCAGTGCCAATTCAGAAATTTCAAACGCGCCCTGCGCATAAAAATACATCTTCCATCTATGATGAGGCAGATGGACCCTTTGATCACATCAAAGGAAAACAAGTGGCAAATCTCCCAACCCCTAGGCTTGTACGCCCATAAGAGAAGAAAGTTTCCACTCTTCAGATTACGCGTGACGCTGGAGGCTGTTTGAGGACTTTTCCTGTTTTACGTGAACCTGTGCAAAACTCCAAATTATGCCAGGATAAGTCGGTCCGCATAAAGAACTGTTTTACGGGAAAATACGCTCCTCAGACGGATGATGGATCATATGCTACTCATATGGGTGAACTGCTGTATTCCTATGACAGAGAAAGGGTTATGGTTCTTAATCTCCACATTCCTACTGATATAAAAAAGGCAGAATAAGCCTTCTTCTTCTTCTTCTGGTAATCCCCCTGATTTGCGTAATTTTTTGATCCAGAAACGCAAAGATAGGGGATCTCCTAATATGTCTATTACACCCCCTAGAGAACATTGTTGTAATAGTCATAAGGTTGTAATTAACTATTGATGTTCTAAAGCAAAATGGTCAATTTTCGACCGGTTGGACTACTCTTTGTCCTTACAGGAAGAAGAACCAACATTTGTGTCAGTAAACATGGCTTCGCATATTCCTAGAGGAAGGTTAAGTTCAAGACGTCATCCCTCTAGAACTCCAAGCCAAAGGAGATTTGACAGACTGATTGAGAGTTTTGAAGAAGGTATTTTTTGAAATACCCCTCAAGGTCACGACAATCGGCTTCATATTCTTCTGATTCCGACACTGTGGGTCACCAGTTTTCTGAATTTAATGCTAAAAGTATATATTCAATCTCTACAGAGATCTATACTAATCCCTCAGTGGCATCCAGAGAAATGGGAGTTTATGTCGTTGAAGATGAATATGAAGAAGCTTTCCCATCAGGAAGTACTGAATAACGCATCGCTGTATTAGAAGCATCACTTAAAGAGATGCATGCCATGATGGAGAGTATGTACCAGATGATGGTGACTCAACATACAGCTATAATAGCTCAAGCACCTGTTCCTCTGACTCAACTACGTGTGGGGGTAGACATACCACCATCCAATGCAAACCAAGAGCCTATTCAAAATCAAGAATCAGCTGCTCCTCAACCTCTTAACCCGGAGAATATATTACCTCATGTTGGAGTTACAATACATCCGATCTCTCACCTCTCTGTTGTCCCTTTCCTAACTAAAGATCTGATACAGGCAGTTCGGGAATTAAAAGCCTAATTTGATGCCTTAAAGCATAAAGATCAGCTCAAGAAGTTGGGAATTAACCAGCCATATCCAGCTGTCTGGGATGAGATCCCTTTCCCACCAAAATACAAACCACAGGCTATGGTTTTGTTTGAGGTAAAGACGTCGCCAAGCCAGTATATGAAATACTTCAGCATGATGACGGTATTGTTGCAGCGAAATGACGCCCTTCTCACTCGAGTGTTTAAAGGCTATCTGTCTAGAGTAGCTTACCAATTGTATCGTAGTTTATCTAACAATTGCATTACTTTTTTTGAAGATTTCAAGACTATATTCTTTGTTCGATTCTACGAGGGAGGAATGGACATGTCTATGTCATCACTCATCGAAGTAAAGCAGAAAAAAAAAGAAAACGTTCGTACCTTTATTGAACGCTTTCGTCGGGCTACCTTACAGATGCCTCCTGGAGTTTCAGATTCAATCTTGGTGGATATTTGCAGAAAGAATCTTCTCCCACTGATCTCAGTATTTACGGAACCATATCAGTTCCATGATTGGCCCTCATTTATCATATCGATAGTAGCCGCTGAAGATAACAGTCGGAAGGCTCGTGACAACAAAATTATGATCTCTACCTCTGATAGAGGGAAGCGTTCATCTTCCAATAATGACCACACTCGTAGTTCAAAAGGAAAGGAAGCCCTGGCAATCAACACAGCCAGACAAAATACTCCAGTAACTACGCAGACGAATCCTGGGACTTCCAGACCTAAAGAAGAATATTCTTTTGACGACGATGATATTCCAAGCATATTTGATTGCCTAGTCAAAAGTGGCAAGCTTACTCTACCTGAGATAAAGCATCCAAATGAAGTCGGCAGTACAAATAATCCTAAGTGCTACATTTTCCACAGATACATACATCACCCCACAAAGGCATGCTATGTACTGAAAAGGAAAATCTAGGAGTTGATCGACGCCAAGGCCATCACTCTACGTAATAATGAGAAGACGGTCACTGTAAACATGATCTCACTCCAATTTTGCAATCTTCCCCCTCAAGAAGTACCGGATGGTGTGGTACCTATTCCACGGGCAATGATGAATATTATTAATCTCCCTCCCACCAGGGGTCAAAATCAAGATTTAGTACCCCTAACTACCAAGCATAGAGAGATCATGTGGGTCCACTTTGATCTAGTATCAGACATTGAGGAAGAGACTAAAGCTGCTAAGGCGAAGTCTAAGAAGAAATCAAGATATAAACCATGTCATATAGTTGAAACATCCTCGACATCGGAAAAAGAGGCTTTAGCAACCGGAATACGGTCAGGGAAAGCCTACCTCAAAGAATATGGAGGAAACCAGGAGGAAGAAATGACAGACACTTCAGCTACCAAACCTCCAGAACCTGAACCTGTTATACCAGAGGCAGGTCCTTCTAAACCAACTTCGGTGGACAAAGGCAAGCAAAAAGAAGTTCGTTTCGATAAACCTTTGAAGAATATTCAAAACAAAGGTTTAGAGAAACCATATAACTTTGACATCTTGGCTCAGTTGGCTAATACTCCAGCCAGATTGTCCATTTTTGAGCTACTTCGGCTATCCAAAGACACTCGTCAAACCTTGAGTGAAGCATTAATGCAAAAAGATGTATGCTTGGCTCAACTCAAGTCCCCTAATAAAGAGCCTGTGGCATGTCCTCAATGCCATAGTGCGATGGAAGTGGTCCCTAATATCACTTTCACTCAAGAGGACATGTTGTTGAAACATAACAAATATGACATGCCTCTTTATTACACAGGATACGTCGGCTCCATTGAGGTAGACCGGATTCACATAGATCCAGAATTGTCGATCAGCATTATCCCTCATAGTTTGCTAAAACCATTAAGAATTCCTACAAGTGAACTGGCTTACACTACCACTACAATAGTGGGCTTCAATGCCAGGAAAAGCAGACCGTTGGGGAAGATTCGTCTGAGAATCCAGATTAGTGACCTCATTGATTCGGAGGTATCTTACAATATTCTGTTGGGTAGACCATGGATCCATGATCATAATATTGTTCCTTCAACTCTACATCAATGTTTTAAATATGTAGATGCTCAAGGAACAGTGAAGACAGAATTCGCTGATCTTAATCCGTTCAAAGAAGTTGAGTCCTACTATTTTGATGCCATATTGTACACTCAAGACTACATGAAGGAGGTGTCAGGCAAGATGGAGGAAGAATCCCACCAGGAGCCAGGAGAACCATCTGCTGAGCAACCTTTGTCAATCTAAGTGAAAGGGCGGACTACTCGTCCAAAAGTCATGAAACCTATGACTATTCACTTGGGCAAAACAAAGTCGGGAGAAGGAAATGATCCTCTAGTAATCAATATGAACAAGAAACCTCCACCTTTGGTCATTGATCTTAGGCGCAGCAAGCAGTCAGCTGATGTAAATATAATCGAGGATGAGTTTTCTGATGATAATAAAGATTCTCTTTTTTAGTATACTGATGCCCAATTTCCTAATCAGGAATCTTCTCCTCATAAAGATATAGAACCCGTTGCACAAAAATTCTTGGAAGCTATAGACTTCTATCATCCATATGTGTGGGAAGTAGCGTCAACTTCTAATATTGTCATAACATATGGGCCATATGAAGATTCTATCTTTATTGTTCCACCTACTCATAACGATCAGCATCCAATAGTCTTTGGTCGCATGCGGAATAGACTGATCGTACAAGAAGAATCTCACAAGTCTGATGCTGGGAACATGCAAATCCACAGATATAGCCCACAGGCTTTAAAGATTATGCAAAACATGGGTTATGATTTAAAGTTGAAGCCAGGCCTCAACTACAGAAAAGGCAGACGAATGTCGTTGCATGGTGATCCTTACTGTCAACGAACTCATTTCAGGCTAGGGTATAACACATCTCTTGTAACTTCAAACAACTCTGAGTCAAGCGATGAGATTATTTCCTCTTTTCAAGGTGATTTGTCATCCTTCGATTCAGATGATGAATTTGAACTGACATTATCAGTAAATATGGTATTGACAGACTCCCTGGAAACAGAGGAACAAGAGTCTGAACCATTTGAAAATGAATCCTGGGCACAACAAATGGATACACAATGGGAACTCCGGTTCGAACAAAAAAAGCCACCCACTGAAGATAAGGTTATCCAAGTCAATATTGGGGATAAATTTTCACCAAAGCCGATATTTATCAGTAACGATCTCTCTGAAGAAGAAAGGAAAGAAATGATCCAGCCGATAAAAGAATATATCTATGTCTTTGCTTGGAATTATGAGGATATACCAGGTCTTGATCCAAAAGTGGCTACCCATAAACTTAACATATTGTCCAATTCAAAGCCTGTAATCAACACCAATGCCAGTTCCGCCCAGATATGATGGATGCCATTGAAGCTGAAATCAAGGAACTAATAGCCTTTGGGTTCATCCGGGAAAAACAATATCCTGATTGGGTCGCTAATGTTGTCCGGTTATGAAGAAAAATGGAAAAGTGCGTGTTTGCATCGACTTCCGAGATCTAAATGCGACCTGTCCTAAAGATGAATTCCTTCTTCCCATTACAAACGTTATGATCGATAATACGTGCGGTTTTGAGCGCATGTCTTTAATGGACGAATTTTCAAGATATAATCAAATTAAGATAAATCCTGAAGATGAGAAGCATACTGCTTTTCGTACACCATTGGGGGTATATTGTTATACAGTCATGCCTTTTGGATTGAAGAATGCCGGGGCTACATATCAACAAGCTATGAGTAACATATTCTATGAGCATTTACGCAAAATGGTAGAATGTTACGTAGATGATATTGTGTCACGACCCGCACCCAGTTATTCGGGCACGAGTGCGTGGGCACGTCCAGCCTACGCCGCAGTGTCGGCGGTAGTACGCTGTCTAGGTCATTTCTGGGGTCAATAAGTATCTATCTCATCCACAATAAATAGACAAGGAAAGTAACAGGAAATAGGAATGCTAACTTTTATAGAACAAAATGTGACAACAGATCCATAGTTAATACAAAACCAGAAGATAGATCGGGGACAAACCCGAGTATATGCTGAAAGAAAATAAAATAATAACTAACTGGCTACTCCTCCTCAAAGGTAGTCTCCTGAGTGGGAACCGGCTCTTCATATGTGTCACCTGCTAACGCATAGTGGCCATAAATAGGTAGGGGCAAGTCCTCATCATCGCCTAAAACAACGGATCCAGTCAGGAAAGGAGCAAAGTACACAATGCACAACAAGATTAAACTAAATATTTATGACAATTAAATTGAGTATCATGTTGAGAAACTGCATAAAAGAACATCAATATCTCAAAGTTAAAGTTGTAAACAGGAATATGAGAAAACAGGAATAAATGAGACAGGAAATGATACTACAACAGTCAGCAAGAATTATGACAAGACTAGAAACTATCTGTGTGAACTTGTGTTTGTTTTAGAATACATAGTTGGCATATAGGGGTTTATAAGGCTAATCCGGCCGTCATAGACGGCTATTAAACAATGAGTAATCGAGATCCGGCTGAGGGTACAGTCGCGTACCAACAGCTATTAAACATGATAGGGGAAAAGGTAAACTACATGCCTTCTAGTATTCTCCCACCCGACATGAAAAGCAAGACATGAAATACAGTATCCAAGACATGAAATCCAGTATTCTAGCACTACGTGTAATCATCAAGGGTACTAGTAGAGCAGGGAATTAACTATCACAATATAAAGATTAAACTTGAAGTGCAGGTACTTGCCTGTTGTTTGGATCTGATAAAATTGGTTCTTGGGGAAACTTTCCAGGGATGAGTCCAAAAGCTGAAATAGATATTACCATCACGCTCAGAAGATGTCAAATAGCTAGAAACGCCTGTCCTTGGGTCCAATTTGGAGACAAGGGCAAAAACGACAGTTTTGGGTCAAAACGGGGTCCGCCGGTAGGCCCGCTTTGCACCGAAAAACATGTCCGAGTCAAAGGTCTCCAAATTCACCAAACTTAGTGTCAACAGGTCAGAAACGCTGATACGAACCCAACGGAACTTCCAAATTTGAATTCCGATGAGTCGAACACAAAATCGCCCGTCGAGCGGGGCTTGTGGGGCCCACGACATGCGATTTCGTCAACGTTCTCAGAATCGAACCAAACTTGACCCACAGGACCAGCGTATCGCTACGAGTCCGATGGCGCAAGTTTCGTCTCGATCCGACGAGTGTACAAGAAGTTAGGACGAATTGCAGAAAGGTCGGATACGGGGCGATGTCCGCGGATACGCGTTGATTCCGGTATGCACGCACACCCGAATCAGCTTCCGTGAATTCTCACACGTCCGTATCAACGATGCGCACGCATCTGTGAAGACCGCACGCGACCAAGTCGTCCCGTTTGGCGGGGCGTACTCAGTTTCGGGGTAAAACAGGGTCTGGTTTTTCCTGTTTTTGGATCGCGGTGTGCGATCACCACAGGATGCGATATCCCAAACAGTTTGTCCGGACACCGAGAGGGTCATACAGGCTTCACAACGCAATTTGCGGAATCAAAAACAGAGCTACGAAGCGAAAGTTACACGCACCTGAAGGGGACCCGAAAACTGGGGTTGAAACATGTCTGACACGTGTCCGACACGTGTCGGACACAGGAAAGGAATTAGGGTTAGGGTTCAGGGGAAATCTGGCCGTAGGCGGCGCGCTGGGAGGCCAAGGGCTGCTCGCCGGGGACGGGCGGAGCCAACCGGAGGCTCGCCGGAGCCGGGCTCCGCCGCTGTTACTGGTTGCTGCTGCTCGTTGGGCGCCAGAGCCGACGGGAAGGGCGGAGGAAGGAGAGGAAGAAGGAGGAGACGACGGTGGCCGGTAGTGGTACGGCGGCGGCGAGGTCGGCGGCACAGCGAGGTCAGGGCGGAGCGGTGACCGGAGCCGAGGCTAGGGCTCGGTTGAGGGGGACTGAGGGAGGAGGAGAACGGGGAGGAGAGGGTTTAAGTAGGCTGAGGAGGGCGGAGGAGAGGGGGAGGTCGGCCGGCAGTTGCGGGGCGAGGCGGCCATGGCGCGGCGCTCGCAGCGGCGTGCGGAGCGGCCGGGCGCGGTGGACTCGGGCGGTTGCGGGGAAAACGCGGGGAGAGGGGAATGGGTCGGTGGCGGGTCGGGTTTGACCGACCCGACCCGACCCGCTAGCGGGTTTGGGCCGAAGGGAAACTGGGCCGGGGCCGAGCGGGCTGGGCCGGATGTAATTTATAAATAATAATAAGAATAATAATAATAATAATAATAATAATAATAAATAAATAAATAAATAAATAATTAAATAGTTTTTAGGCATTTAAAAATAGGTCTGAGGCCCAGAAAAATCCAGAAAAATTACCCTAAGTCCTGTTTTTTCCATTTTACACCCAAAAATATTATTTCCATATTATTTCCATATTATTTATTAACAATTAAAAATCATTTAATAATTAGAAACCCTGATTTTAATTACAGAAAATCCCCAGAAAATTCCAGAAAATTGCGAAAAAATCCCAATTAAAATTCTTGCAAAATCTGGGGGTTTACAATCTACCCAACTTATAAAAATTTCGTCCTCAAAATTTAAAATTAAGCCATAGTCTGTTAATCCCTCGTGTACATAGGGCAAGTTAATCGCCATCTCTTTGCGATAATTAAAAGCCTAATCATATCCACTGCAATCACTTCAAAGTTTAAGACGACTACTTGTTCCAATCAAGAATTCAACCTATGGTTATTACTTCTTACTTCCTCAAATTACCCACAGGCAGATTTTTGATTAAGTCCATATAGCATTTTCAAGATTTGCACATGACTTTGCCTCTGATTATCATGAATTCCCCTAGAAGTGATTCGAGTCCAACAGTATTCCTTTTCACAATTGTATGCTTCAACTCTTTAAATTCCATTCACATCCTCAATATTCTAACTAGGTAGTCCAACCCTCAAACTTTAATTCTTAAATCAAATCATCAAATTTGAAAAAATAATTTAAGTGTAGTCCACTACTGTTCAAGTCTGAATCATATATCCCCTAAATTCAATTTGGCGATTTTACTTTCATTATTCAAGATTTAAATCATGTATCCAAGATACAACTTATTGGGTCCTCGATATCAATTCATTAATCATTTTAGCCACTCCTCTAAATTTCCAAAATTATAATGGCTTGCTTCTCCCAATCTGACCTTACTCGGTCATGATCCAAAGGACATTCCTCTCGAGTTGACAAATGCATCGCTACCCAACTTAGAGTTTACCCAACATCACAAAAGACTATATACTCTAAGAAAATATTCCTTAATATGTTACCTATGTCATTCAATCCTCGAACTTCAACGCCGATCATGATATGCCCTCAATTACGAAAGTTAATTCCTCAAGTATGTGATCGGCCTATGTGGCATATCCAGTACTACCTATGTACTAACTTATACCAGGCACGAGATTTCGTCTTTCCGAAATAAGGAAAGACGAAGATCAATAATAAAGAGTTCAAGGATGGGGTGATAGAAAAGAATTATCGGGGTCAAGGCGTTTTAAAGTATTCAGGTGGGAATTGTCAAGCGATTGTGGATTTGAATCATATCTTGGTAGTTCCTATTCACATGCTCGTATTAATACAGTTGTGCTCAGACATGTCTAGGGCAGGTATACTAGTCAACTGTATATCTCAATCCACGCAAAGTAGTGCGAAGGGCGAATCAAAATGCACTAAGGTTGATCAGACCGTAATACATTGATTCTGAGTAGACAATTGTATTAGTGTGTCGACCCACTAATCCATATGTCATGAACAAGCTTGATAAAAGGATAAGCTTGCAAAACTAGGCTATAAAATAGCAGCATAAGTCAAGTACAGCAAAATGAAGTGCGCTAGATGGTGATGAAAGAAGATATAAATTATTTAAGTTCGCAAACAACCTACATTAAGAACAATAACAAAAGATTCTACAAACTCTACAGTTATCAGATACAAAAGCATTTTATTTAGCAAGTTTAAAATTACTAGGTTGGGCTGAGGTCACGAACCAATAGGCACAAGCTAAAATAATACTAGAAAATGGTATCTACGAATCACTTACGCACATTAGTTACTCCAAGAGTTTGCGCGTTCTCCACGGTCATGCTGGTAGAGCATCTCGTGATGATCTTGTAGGAACCTCGTCGCTTGCTGATAGGTCCATTACTCTGCATCCAAAAATAAACGAAAAAAGGCGCACAGGAATCAAGGCAGGATGCAAGTCAAGGAATCAATTCAAATCCAAAATAGATGTCAAGAACGATTCAAGCAAGTGGATGAGATCCTAAACTTATCCTTATCTGATTGCAGGCCTATTCGGTTCCTAAGTTGAAACCGAACAATTTAGTCGTTGACCTGCATGGGCCACCACAAAAACGTGTCACGACCCGCACCCAGTTATTCGGGCACGAGTGCGTGGGCACGTCCAGCCTACGCCGCAGTGTCGGCGGTAGTACGCTGTCTAGGTCATTTCTGGGGTCAATAAGTATCTATCTCATCCACAATAAATAGACAAGGAAAGTAACAGGAAATAGGAATGCTAACTTTTATAGAACAAAATGTGACAACAGATCCATAGTTAATACAAAACCAGAAGATAGATCGGGGACAAACCCGAGTATATACTGAAAGAAAATAAAATAATAACTAACTGGCTACTCCTCCTCAAAGGTAGTCTCCTGAGTGGGAACCGGCTCCTCATATGTGTCACCTGCTAACGCATAGTGGCCATAAATAGGTAGGGGCAAGTCCTCATCATCGCCTAAAACAACGGATCCAGTCAGGAAAGGAGCAAAGTACACAATGCACAACAAGATTAAACTAAATATTTATGACAATTAAATTGAGTATCATGTTGAGAAACTGCATAAAAGAACATCAATATCTCAGAGTTAAAGTTGTAAACAGGAATATGAGAAAACAGGAATAAATGAGACAGGAAATGACACTACAACAGTCAGCAAGAATTATGACAAGACTAGAAACTATCTGTGTGAACTTGTGTTTGTTTTAGAATACATAGTTGGCATATAGGGGTTTATAAGGCTAATCCGGCCGTCGTAGACGGCTATTAAACAACGAGTAATCGAGATCCGGCTGAGGGTACAGTCGCGTACCAACAGCTATTAAACATGATAGGGGAAAAGGTAAACTACATGCCTTCTAGTATTCTCCCACCCGACATGAAAAGCAAGACATGAAATACAGTATCCAAGACATGAAATCCAGTATTCTAGCACTACGTGTAATCATCAAGGGTACTAGTAGAGCAGGGAATTAACTATCACAATATAAAGATTAAACTTGAAGTGCAGGTACTTGCCTGTTGTTTGGATCTGATAAAATTGGTTCTTGGGGAAACTTTCCAGGGATGAGTCCAAAAGCTGAAATAGACATTACCATCACGCTCAGAAGATGTCAAATAGCTAGAAACGTCTGTCCTTGGGTCCAATTTGGAGACAAGGACAAAAACGGCAGTTTCGGGTCAAAACGGGGTCCGCCGGTGGGCCCGCTTTGCACCGAAAAATGTGTCCGGGTCAAAGGTCTCCAAATTCACCAAACTTAGTGTCAACAGGTCAGGAACGCTGATACGAACCCAACGGAACTTCCAGATTTGGATTCCGATGAGTCGAACACAAAATCGCCCGTCGAGCGGGGCCTGTGGGGCCCACGACACGCGATTTCGTCAATATTCTCAGAATCGAACCAAACTTGACCCACAGGACCAGCGTATCGCTACGAGTCTGATGGCGCAAGTTTCGTCTCTATCCGACGAGTGTACAAGAAGTTAGGGCGAATTGCAGAAAGGTCGAATACGGGACGATGTCCGCGGATACGCGTTGATTCCGGTGTGCACGCACACCCGAATCAGCTTCCGCGAATTCTCACACGTCCGTATCGATGATGCGCACGCATCTGTGAAGACCGCACGCGACCAAGTCATCCCGTTTGGCTGGGCGTACTCAGTTTCGGGGTGAAACAGGATCTGGTTTTTCCTGTTTTTGGATCGCGGTGTGCGATCACCACAGGACGCGATATCCCAAACAGTTTGTCTGGACACCGAGAGGGTCATACAGGCTTCACAACGCAATTTGCAGAATCGAAAATAGAGCTACGAGGCGAAAGTTACACGCACCTGAAGGGGACCCGAAAACCGGGGTTAAAACGTGTCCGACACGTGTCCGACACGTGTCAGACACAGGGAAGGAATTAGGGTTAGGGTTTAGGGGAAATCTGGCCGTAGGCGGCGGGGCGTTGGCCGGCGGCGCGCTGGGAGGCCGAGGGCGGCTCGCCGGGGACGGGCGGAGCCAACCGGAGGCTCGCCGGAGCCGGGCTCCGCCGCTGTTACTGGTTGCTGCTGCTCGTTGGGCGCCGGAGCCGACGGGAAGGGCGGAGGAAGGAGGGGAAGGAGGAGGAGACGACGGTGGCCGGTGGTGGTACGGCGGCGGCGAGGTCGGCGGCACAGCGAGGTCAGGGCGGAGCGGTGACCGGAGCCGAGGCTAGGGCTCGGTTGAGGGGGACTGAGGGAGGAGGAGAACGGGGAGGAGAGGGTTTAAGTAGGCTGAGGAGGGCGGAGGAGAGGGGGAGGTCGGCCGGCAGTTGCGGGGCGAGGCGGCCATGGCGCGGCGCTCGCAGCGACGTGCGGAGCGGCCGGGCGCGGCGGACTCGGGCGGTTGGGGGGAAAACGAGGGGAGAGGGGAATGGGTCGGTGGCGGGTCGGGTTTGACCGACCCGACCCGACCCGCTAGCTGGTTTGGGCCGGAGGGAAACTGGGCCGGGGTCGAGCGGGCTGGGCCGGATGTAATTTATAAATAATAATAAGAATAATAATAATAATAATAATAATAATAATAAATAAATAAATAATTAAATAGTTTTTAGGCATTTAAAAATAGGTCTGAGGCCCAGAAAAATCCAGAAAAATTATCCTAAGTCCCGTTTTTTCCATTTTACACCCAAAAATATTATTTCCATATTATTTTAATATTATTTATTAACAATTAAAAATCATTTAATAATTAGAAACCCTGATTTTAATTACAGAAAATCCCCAGAAAATTCCAAAAAATTGCGAAAAAATCCCAATTAAAATTCTTGCAAAATCTGGGGGTTTACATATTGCTGTCAAGAGCTGCCTCAAGGACAACCATATCCAAGATTTGAAGACAATATTTGATTTGATGCGCCAACATCAACTCAAAATGAACCCTACAAAGTCCTTTCTTGGTGTATCCAGTGGCAAATTTTTGGGATTTGTTATTACTGCTAAAGGCATTCTAGTTGACCCTGATAAAGTAAAAGCTATCCTAGAAATGCGACCGCCCCATAATCTAAGAGAACTTAGGGGATTTCAAGGTCGTCTAGCTTATATCAGAAGATTCATATCCAACATCTCTGGGAGATGTTAACCTTTTTCTCGTCTAACGAAGAAAGATGTATCATTTGCATGGGACGAAGCCTGTCAATATGCGTTTAATAACATCAAATGCTATCTTACTAATCCTCTAGTTCTGGTGCCTTCTATCATAGGAAGACCATTTTTGCTGTATGTTCGAGCAATAGATCATTCTTTAGGGGCTCTCCTCGCACAAAAGAACAATGAGGGTCATAAATAGGCTATTTACTATTTAAGAAGGATGATGGTCAGAGCAGAACACAGGTATAACCCAGTGGAAAAAGAATGCTTGGCCCTAATGTTTGCCATTCAGAAGATGCGACATTACGTGACGGGCCAAACTATTCATATCATCTCCAGAATCAATCTACTTCGGGTATTAATGAATAAGCTAAGGATTCTTAATTCCCGACTCGTGACTTGGGCAATGCTATTGACACCGTATTATATGGTGTACGTCCCTCAGAAATCCATGAAAGGTCAAGCCTTGGCTGATTTCTTAGCTGCCTATCCAATTTTGAAAACCTCCAAATTATATGAGGACATTTTCGACAAAGTGGCAGAATATAATTCGACAATGGAAGGTGATACATGGTAGCTATTCTTTGATGGTGCTTCCAGAACTGGCCCCAAGGGAAACGTGGTTTCAGGAGTAGGAATTGTTCTGGTGACTCCTGATAAATTCGTCATCTACCGAGCATATTCTCTTAGTGAACCATGCTCTAATAATATGGCAGAGTATAATGCTCTACTAATCGGGCTTCAAGTTGCTAAAGAATTGGATGTTGAATACTTGAAAGCTTTTGGTGATTCTCAGCTGACCGTCAATCAGGTCAGAGGAATATATGAAGTTCGTAATCCAGACCTCATTCTTTATCACCGAACAACGATCGAGATAGCAATGTCCTTTAAAGGATTCTTCTTAGAACATGTTCCTCGATCTCAAAATTTAGAAGCTGATGCTCTAGCCAGTCTAGTTGTAGAAGTAAAACCCCTATTTTAAAAAAAAATTATATTTTTTATTTTTTATTAATTAATAATTTAATTATGGTAATTATGTGCTAAATAGGAGAAATAGATTTTTATTAATTTTATTTTTGTGTGTTCGGGCACTTAGAGGACTTATGGGACCATCAGGAATTTTTTGGAATTTATTTCATGTAGGAGACCCCTTGAGCAGTTGCTAGCCTAATGTTGTGCATTATTCTAATCTATAAATTTTCTTATGAGAATATATATAATATATATGTATACAAAAATATATATATATATATATATGTATATATAGAAAATAAAAGATTAAGAAAAGAATTACTTAATGAGAAGTAACTAATAATAATAATAATATAATAATAATACTAACAATACTACTACTACACAGCAAGTAGCAAAAGCAACTTAGCATTTGCTATTATCCCACTTCAATCCTTCAGCAAAAATATCCAGGGACCGCCCCCTTAACCATTCAGCCTTTAGACTTTGCTCCTACCCGCCCCTTTTTGTAATTTACCTGCTTCCAGTAGCCACCCAACACTCTTAGCAAATTTGCTAAGAGTCAGCAACCTTGCTTGCCCAAGGGACCCGCCTCCTTAGCATTTTTGCTAAACTCCAATAAGCCCCGCCCCACTTCCCTCCTTCAGCGACTAAGCCAGAGACCCGAACCCGCTCCATCCCTCTCTCTTTCCCTATTATATAATATATATATATATATATATATATATATATATATATATATATATATATATATATATATATATATATATATATATAGTTATCTCTCAAAAACTCTAACCTAAATCTCCAGACCTCCTCTTCCCATCTAGAGCTGTCACCACAGCCAGAGAAGCCCCGCCAAGCCATCCAACCATCCCGACGACTCCGACCTCGCGCCCTGCAGAATCCCACTCGAAGCACCTTCGCTTCGGAATTGTTTTCCGTCGACTCGCTAGACCAAACGCTGTTCCGTCTTCACCGGTATGATCACCCCTTAACCCTCTTCAATATTTATTTTATAGCCAATCTCAGAAAACGTGTACCCCTAGGTGAAAAACAGCGCCCAAGTTGGCGCGAGCAGACCCAATTCTGGAATCGCAGAAAACTGCGGTGACCACCCATATTGCCGAGTTCGTATCTCCCACCACAGGGATCCGAATTTGGTGATTCTTTTTTATACCTGTAGAAAACCTAACCTAGTTTATTTTCTGTTAAATAACCCTATATTATTAGTTGCTGTGGACAGAATTATATTTGTCACAAAACCGCGCGAACCCACTTTTTCCAGATTTCCAAAAGTTGGAAAACGGAGCGCGCCCCGCCAAACGGGACCGCCCCACCATGTACCAAATGTACCAAACGGTACACGCAGCGTAACCGGACACGTGAAAATTCGTGGGGACTGATTCAGACGCGTGTGCGCGCCGAAATCAGGCCGTATCCACGGACACACTCCGTGTCTCAACTTTTGTGGAACTCGTGCGTATTTTGTGCACGCTTGTCAGATTGCGAAAAAACTTGCGCCACTGGACTCGTGGTAACGCGCTGGTCCTGTGACCCAATTTTTACGCAATTCTGAGATGGTTGATCAAATCGCTAATTGGCGGGCCCCACAGTTGACTTTTTGGACAAAATTGTGTTCGGCTCATCGGAATCCACATTTGGACATACCGTTGGGTTCGTATTGACATTTAGAGTTGTTTAACCTATAGTTTATCCTATTTAGAGACTGTTACCCTTGGCACGCTTTTCAGTGCAAAGTGGGCCACATGTGGACCCACTTTTACCCAAAATTACCGTTTTGCCCCTGTGTCCAAATTGGACGAAAGGAAAGTGCTTTTTAGCTATTTTGCTTATTCTGGAAACGTTGGTGATGTTTATTTCAGCATCCGGAGACATTTGTTCTGCGGCCATAGCTTTTGATCCTGTGCGTTTGACTTCTGGACAGTACACCTTGCAGCTTTCTTACCAGGCAAGATACCTTGCCAAATTATTACAGTACCTTTACATGCTATTTATATTTCTTTATATTTATTGTATTTCTGTTTAGTCTTGCATGTGTAGTTTTCTTTCAGTCATTACTATATATTAGATATGTTGACACACACATGACACTTAGTATCATAGAGGACAATCATTAGGCGTATGGGCTTTTAACCACTCTGGTAAACCATAGTAACTAGCACGCGCTATGGTGGTCGTGTCCGATGGTCGCTACCCCCAAGGTATGTCGATTGATGGAGTCCGAGGGTCGCTACCCCAGAGGTATGTCGGCTGATGATGTCCACTGACGAGCGTGAGGTTGTGAGGATTATATCGAGTAGCCTACCCTTGCCCATACGTCAAAAAGTTGTCCTTATTTGCATTCATATAGATTATCTTGTACAGCGTACTTATCTATTTTCAAATTATATGCATGTTTACTGTATTCAAATTGGCATGTATTTTGTGTATCTTGTTACGTCCCTCTGA
Source organism: Iris macrosiphon (assembly GCA_036927795.1). Lineage (NCBI taxonomy): Eukaryota > Viridiplantae > Streptophyta > Magnoliopsida > Asparagales > Iridaceae > Iris > Iris macrosiphon. Next base: position 174,238,443 of record JAYESA010000013.1, on the reverse strand, counting down.
GGACCTGGTCCCCTGCCAGGTGTATCTGCTCTTGAGTATTTGCAGGAGTACGGGCCTGGACCTGACGCATTATTTTCTGTCGAGGAGGTCTTACCTTCTGAGCATCGTTGATTATCTGGCGATGGATTCTTTTAGCTGATACACTTTTGTCTTCACATTATCTTATGTTGGAGATTTTATACTTCTCTCTCATTTTAGTTTTGGATATAGTCTTTGGTAGTGGATTTGTCTCCACCCGACTATTATTTTCTGGATATTTCAGACTCCTTATTCTAGTTTAGTATTTTTTTTATATGACTTGTTGTGTGGATGAGATTAGCATATCTGTGACTTGTGACATTATGTATACCACATTTGAATTATATTCATATTACAGCGTACGCTTGGATTATGGTTTCCATATATTGGAGTTGCCATATCCATGCGGCTGGCATGTTTACGTGTTCCTAGTCCTACGTTTTGGGACTGGGGCGTGACATGTTTTTGTGGTGGCCCATGCAGGTCGAGTTAGCCGTTTCGGTTACGTAACTATACCGAGCGGGCCTGCACCTAGGATTAGAATTTTAGATCTCATCCACACTTGACTATAACTTACCTTCCTTCCAACATGTCCTACTTAAGTTCTTACATCCTGCTTGATTCATGTACTCTTCTTAATCCTTCGTCCATCTCTTGCAGAGAGATGAATTTGAATAACGGGCATGCCGCCACCGGGGACAACACGTCTCCAGGGGACGACGACCAATCACCCGGAGTGACCTCAACGACACCTCTTCTTCCCGGACCGGATGGAATGACTAACAATCAAATTCCATCAACCCCTTCCACGATACCTAATGGGACTTTTCCAGCTCCACCAGCACTGCAAGATGGCCAAGCGCAGCTGTTCCAACTCTTCCAGATGATAATACAAGAACAGAGGCAGCAAACAGCAGAGCAAAGGCTAGAATTTCTGGCAGCACTTGAGAGAATGGCTGCACTAGCCCCTAAACCAACCCAGGCACTAGTTTCAGTACCACAATCTCGGGTTGGTTCAGTCAAGGACTTTGTGCAGATGGGCCCTAAGCCATATAATGGAAATGAGAGTCTAGAGGAGACCACAAACTGGATTGCCAATACCAAGAAGTTGTTAGAGGCATCACAATTACCTTCTGACCTATGGATGATAGGCGTGAGGACTCAGTTAGAAGGCAACGTGCATCACTGGTGGGAATCAATGGAGCGCCAGTTGGATACGCGTCAGACATGGGAATAATTTTTAGAATGCTTTGAGAGGAAGTTCTTCTCGGATACTGTAAGGGATGCATTGTACGATCAGTTCCTCCATCTAGAGCAAGGGGACAAGACGGTTGATGAGTATGACGCAGAATTTAGCCGTCTCAGTAAGTATGACACAGTCCTAATACCTAATGACTTGGAGAAGGCTAAGAGGTTTCACCGCGGGCTGACTCAGGAGCTCCAGCACTACACTAGCTCCCAGTCCCGGATCTCTTATGCCGAGCTATTGACAGAGGCCAGGATCCAGGAGGCCATCAGCAAGGGAAACGGAATTCAACAGAGAAGTCACCAAGGACCAGTAAGGATACAGCAAGGAGGACCCATTCGACACCCTTTGACACGCCAGCAATCAGATAGTGCTGCACCATATCCAACCAAGGAGCTCCATACTTGTCACTATTGTGGAAGGACAGGTCATATTCTAAGAGACTGTCATCGTCGATTGGGGTTGTGCATGATATGTGGATCAAGTCACCATCAAGCCCGAGAATGTCCTAAACAGAACCAGAGACCTATGGCATTAGAATCAGGAACACCGCATACACCCTCAAGTATAGAAGACCAAAGGGACCCACCACTGCTTCTACAGTCTGCACAAATGGAGGGGACTAGACCCCAGTTGAATAACCAAGGACAAGGCCAAGCACTCATTATGACAAGTATGGGAGAGCAGACACATGAAGCCGTAGATACAGGTACGACCTTTTAGTTATAACTGTCTTTGCATACTCATAACCCCATTGTGACACAAGCTCTTAGATGCACAAATAGATATAGAATTATATATATGGTAGTCTAGCAGTTATGAGGATATATTTCTACTCTATCCAGATAGCATACACGCGATGCTAATGGATGACGGAAGTAGCAGTAGTAGTATTCTTCCCCTATCCTTATCTCGCCCTCTTGGGTGACTCATCTCCTCCTTTTGTATTCATTCCTTATCTCGTGCGTAACTCTTCCTATCATAGTCATATCTTTCGTGCCATTATGAATTATTTGATATCAACCTCACCCATATTTTGTTAGTTAAACATAAATGTGTTAGTAATGCTTGATAACTAAGGATGAGTTCTTAATATATATATGCACTATAGCAATATCTGTATTCTTTAGTAGTTTAACCCTTAAGTAGCACCATGTAGCCTAGTAGAAATTGTTAGATCATTTGAGGCAGATCATACCCCTAATATTTAGTCAAGACCTTAAGTGTCTCCCTAAAAACTTAGACTATGCCTAGGAAAGAGTTGAAGGAACTTGTTATGAACTGATGACTATGACAAATCACTGGCGAGGTAGTGACAGTTGCAGCCAGACGATTATGGTAGAATAGTCGAATTACTTACAGCCATACTGGCCAGGTGGCGTGGCAGTATTAGACTATGATACTTGACGGTTATGGAAAAAGTCATAGTTATGAGATTCTAGACAGGTATCCCAAGATTCTCGACCCAATAAATGTATTGCCTTACAAACCTAGACAATAGCTTCAAAGAATGTGACTACTAGTAGAAATTTTGTAAGTTGGGTAGTGTAGACGAGTTAGAGGATGATAAAATAGTGGATGGACAATAGATAAGAAAGTGTTAGAATGACAAACCATGAGTTTAGGAGTCCTACTAGATACCAATGTAGTTTAATAGTTATAGTTATCATTATGAATATGGGTTAGTGTCAATTTCGAGGACGAAATTTTTGTAAGTTGGGTAGAATGTAAAACCCCTATTTTAAAAAAAATTTGTATTTATTATTTTTTATTAATTAATAATTTAATTATGGTAATTATGTGCTAAATAGAAGAAATAGATTTTTATTAATTTTATTTTTGGGTGTTCGGGCACTTAGAGGACTTATGGGACCATCAAGAATTTTTTTAAATTTATTTCATGTAGGAGACCCCTTGAGCAGTTGCTAGCCTAATATTGTGCATTATTCTAATCTATAAATTTTTTTATGAGAATATATATAATATATATGTATACACAAATATATATATATATATGTATATATAGAAAAGAAAAGATTAAGAAAAGAATTACTTAATGAGAAGTAACTAATAATAATAATAATATAATAATAATACTAACAATACTACTACTACACAGCAAGTAGCAAAAGCAACTTAGCATTTGCTATTATCCCACTTCAATCCTTCAGCAAAAATATCCAGGGACCGCCCCCTTAACCATTCAGCCTTTAGACTTTGCTCCTACCCGCCCCTTTTTGTAATTTACCTGCTTCCAGTAGCCACCCAACACTCTTAGCAAATTTGCTAAGAGTCAGCAACCTTGCTTGCCCAAGGGACCCTCCTCCTTAGCATTTTTGCTAAACTCCAATAAGCCCCGCCCCACTTCCCTCCTTCAGCGACTAAGCCAGAGACCCGAACCCGCTCCATCCCTCTCTCTTTCCCTATTATATAATATATATATATATATAGTTATCTCTCAAAAACCCTAACCTAAATCTCCAGACCTCCTCTTCCCATCTAGAGCCATCACCACAGCCAGAGAAGCCCCGCCAAGCCATCCAACCATCCCGACGACTCCGACCTCGCGCCATGCAGAATCCCACTCGAAGCACCTTCGCTCCGGAATTGTTTTCCGTCGACTCGCTCGACCAAATGCTGTTCCGTCTTCACCAGTATGATCACCCCTTAACTCTCTTCCATATTTGTTTTATAACCAACCTCGGAAAACGTGTACCCCTAGGTAAAAAATAGCGCCCAAGTTGGCACGAGCAGACCCAATTCTGGAATCGCAGAAAACTACGGTGACTACCCATATTGCCGAGTTCGTATCTCCCACCATAGGGATCCGAATTCAGTGATTCTTTTTGATACCTGTAGAACACCTGACCTAGTTTATTTTCTGTTAAATAATCCTATATTATTAGTTGCTGTGGATAGAATTATATTCGTCACAAAACCGTGCGAACCCACTTTTTCCAGATTTCCAAAAGTTGGAAAACGGAGCGCGCCCCACCAAACGGGACCGCCCCGCCGTGTACCAAGTGTACTGAACGGTACATGCAGTGTAACCGGACACGTGAAAATTCGTGGAGACTGATTCGGACGCGTGTGCGCGCCGAAATCAGGCCGTATCCACGGACACACTCCGTATCGTAACTTTTGTGGAACTCGTGCATATTTTGTGCATGCTTGTCAGAATGCGACAAAACTTGCGCCACTGGACTCGTGGTAACGCGCTGGTCCTGTGACCCAATTTTCACACAATTCTGAGACGGTTGACCAAATCGCCAATTGGCGGGCCCCAGAGTTGACTTTTTGGACAAAATTGTGTTCGGCTCATCGGAATCCACATTTGGACATACCGTTGGGTTCGTATTGATATTTAGAGTTGTTTGACCTATAGTTTGTCCTATTTAGAGACTGTTACCCTTGGCACGCTTTTCAGTACAAAGTGGGCCACATGTGGACCCCACTTTTACCCAAAATTACCATTTTGCCCCTGTGTCCAAATTGGACGAAAGGAAAGTGCTTTTTAGCTATTTTGCTTATTCTGGAAACGTTGGTGATGTTTATTTTAGCATCCGAAGATATTTGTTCTGCGGCCATAGCTTTTGATCCTGTGCGTTTGACTTCTGGACAGTACACCTTGCAGCTTTCTTACCAGACAAGATACCTTGCCAAATTGTTACAGTACCTTTATATGCTATTTATATTTCTTTATATTTATTGTATTTCTGTTTAGTCTTGTATGTGTAGTTTTCTTTCAGTCATTACTATATATTAGATATGTTGACACACACATGACACTTAGTATCATAGAGGACAATCATTAGGCGTATGGGCTTTTAACCACTCTGGTAAACCATAGTAACTAGCACGCGCTATGGTGGTCGTGTCCGATGGTCGCTACCCCCAAGGTATGTCGATTGATGGAGTCCGAGGGTCGCTACCCCAGAGGTATGTCGGCTGATGATGTCCACTGACGAGCGTGAGGTTGTGAGGATTAGATCAAGTAGCCTACCCTTGCCCATACGTCGAAAAGTTGTCCTCATTTGCATTCATATAGATTATCTTGTACAGCGTACTTATCTATTTTCAAATTATATGCATGTTTACTGTATTCAAATTGGCATGTGTTTTGTGTATCTTGTTACGTCCCTCTGAGGACCTGGTCCCCTGCCAGGTGTATCTGCTCTTGAGTATTTGCAGGAGTACGGGCCTGGACCTGACGCATTATTTTCTGTCGAGGAGGTCTTACCTTCTGAGCATCGTTGATTATCTGGTGATGGATTCTTTTAGCTGATACACTTCTGTCTTCATATTATCTTATGTTGGAGATTTTATACTTCTCTCTCATTTTAGTTTTGGATATAGTCTTTGGTAGTGGATTTGTCTCCACCCGACTATTATTTTCTGGATATTTCAGACTCCTTATTCTAGTTTAGTATTTCTTTTCTATGACTTGTTGTGTGGATGAGATTAGCATATCTGTGACTTGTGACATTATGTATACCACATGTGAATTATATTCATATTACAGCGTACGCTTGGATTATGGTTTCCATATATTGGAGTTGTCATATCCATGCGGCTGGCATGTTTACGTGTTCCTAGTCCTACGTTTTGGGACTGGGGCGTGACAGTAGATCTAGCTATTCCTATAAGAAGGCAGAATTCAGTGATCCTTCTTAACAGAGACTTGTTTTTTGTGAAAAATAATTTTTACATAGAACGCAGCTATGTTATAAATACGATTCCTCCTAAGAGAGATTGGAGAAGTCCCTTTATAGACTTTGTGTCATACAGAATCTTACCAGAGGATCCTAAAGAAGCAGTATCTATCAAAAGACGATCATTACGTTTCTATTTTGATGCTTCTTCACAAAGTCTATATCGCCGAACATATGATGGACTATTGTTACGATATCTCTCTGATGATGATGCAAGGTGGGTTATCCGAGAAGCTCATGATGGAGTATGTGGAGCACATCAATCCGGTCCTAAATTACAGGATCGTATCAGGAGGATGGGCCACTACTGGCCTACTATGATTACAGATGCCGTAGAATATGCAAGAAAATGCAAAGCCTATCAGGTTCATGCAGATTTTATACATTAACCTTCTGAATATTTATATCCTACTATTGCATCATGGCCCTTTGAAGCATGGGGTATGGATATCATTGGTCTTATTCATCCTTTATCCTCTAGAGGATATCAGTTTATATTAGCTATCACCGATTATTTCTCCAAATGGGCGGAGGCGATTCCTCTTGCTGAGGTAAAGACATCCAACGTGATCAGCTTTATCAAGCATCATGTAATTTATCGCTTTGGGATACCCCGAAGGATAATTTATGACAATGGGCCTCAATTAATCAGTCAAGCGTTTTACCGATTTTGTGATAAGAATCGGATACAAAATATGGCCTCAACGGCATATAATCCTGCTGCTAATGGTTTGGCAAAAGCCTTCAACAAAACCATCATCAAACTCTTGAAGTAGTTTATCTCTTTGAACAAAAGAGATTGGAATAAGAAGTTAGCAGAATGTCTGTGGATATACCGCACAACGGTACGAACACCAACGGGTATACCCCATTTTTATTAGTTTATGGGTGTAAAGCAGTTCTCCCTATTGAAATTCAAATTCCATCACTCAGAATAGTAGTGGCTAATGAGCTGACTCAGGAAAATAATGATCGTTTAAGACTTCAAGAGCTAGAAGGGTTAGACGTGAAACGCCTTCAATCTCAACAGCTCATCGAGTTCTACCAAGCACGCATCTCCAGAGCTTTTAATCAAAAAGTGAAGGAAAGAGTATTCAAATTTGGTGAGCTAGTTTTAGTTGTGAAGAGGCCGATGATCATTACACATAAAAGTAAGGGCAAATTCTAGCCCAAATGGGAGGGCCCTTATGTGATTGAAATAACATTTTCAAATGGCGCTTACAGATTAGCCAGGCCTAATAGAAATTGATAATGGCTCCTATCAACGGCAAATTCCTGAAGAAGTACTATGCTTGATCTCTCTTGCTTAATGGATTATGATAAAGATCTCATTCTGATGATACTACACACAAAGATTAGTCGAATCATATTCTATCATGTTCTTATAACCTCTGAATAGATATGTTTAACTAATTTGAAACTTCAAAAACCTATCATGTCCATATTACCTCTGATAGTGTTTTGTATAACAAATTTAGTTGGATCATATTCTATCATGTTCATATTACCTCTGAATAGATATATTCAGCTAAACCTTACCGAAAGTATATCATGTCCATATTATCTCTGATATCACTTTTATCTTAGCCTATTATTTATATTCTAAAGTGATGGGTCCACAAAGTCAAAAAATATATCTTTATTATCTCTGGGAATAGCAAATTATAAAAGGAGCAAAGAAGTACATCATTGGGGAGGATCAGTTAAATCGCGGACCTGTTGTGCCAAAGCAGCCATCCTCTCATTCCTGGAGTTTGAAATGTTGGTGCGAGCCAGTTCCAGCCTTGCTTCGTCATTGCTCAAGAGAGATAGTTCGGACAGAGAATCAACAAAACTTGCGTGGATGACACCCACATGTTTCAAGTTCTGTTGAGCTGCATTCACTTGGCCTTCCAGTATATCATGAACTAGCGATGCTTTGAGAAGCCTCTCCTTTGTTTGAGCAAGTTTAGCTTCCAATTCTTGAACCATCACTTCATATCCCTCATATTCTATACGGCACTGAGCTAGCTGAGGAATACTCTCCACCAATACTGCTTGCTCTTTCTCTATCTGTCACACCCCAGTCCCAAAATACGTAGGACTAGGAATACGTAACACGCCAGCCGTATGTATACGAACTCCAATATATGGAAACCATATACACATGTATGCTGTACATGAATATCCAATCCACAGTGGTAAATATATGTCACAACAAGTCACACGCAGTTCTATATCTCATCCACAACACAAATAGAATAATGGAAATCAATAAATGAATATCAAAGAAGTAGTCTCAAATAGTAATCTCAAAGTGCAATAGTCGGGTGGAAACAAATCCACTGCAAATCGACTATAATAAACTACTAAAGAGAGAGGAGAATAAACTCTAATATAAGAATAAATGTCTAGAAAAGAATAGCAACTAAAATCTCTAAACAGCTGCAATGAATCACATATAATCAGAAGGTAAGATCTCCTCAGGCTGATAGGTAGCATCAGGTCCAGGTCCATACTCCTGCGGGTACTCCTGCTCACCTAAATCTGGAAGGGACCAGGTCCTCAGAGGGACGTAACAAGATACAAAAAACACATGCCAATAAAGTACTGAAAAATGAACATCCATTGGGTCGCCTAACCGTCTAAGTGAATGCAGTTAAGAACACCTTTCCCCACAAGTGAGCTATCTGGCTGAAAACTGGGATTTGGCATGGTTCTCTTTTGAAGATCCAGGGGCCCAAAGGCACGTCGTCTTTTGAACGGCGGAGGCCCGCCAATGTATATATATGGGTCATCACCACCCGTATCTCCAGCGGAGAATCTGGGCGTCACAGAAAAAAAGTGCAAAGGAGCTCAAATGCGGTACTTGTTGTTCTTCCCACCCAATGCTCTAAGCATGTCATGTCCATGACACGATAAACCTCTAATAACCGCCAGGTCTACTAGCATGCAAAGTTTCTATTGGCAGTTATCCCTATCCGTCGTACGACCTATACGTACCGGGGGCCAGCCGAGTACGCAAGTCCGTATCCTACATGTGACTCACACTCGTGTAAGAAATAGTGTCATGGCCAATGAAACATAAATGCCTCATGAAAATGGGGTAGTCTCATAAAGTAGGTCCAATGCATATACATAAGTAAAAACATAGTACGACGACACCGTCGTTGCACCCAAGTTTCCTTGGACGCGCCGTTTATATAACAGTTAAAATAAATGAACTAAATAAGCAGAAAATAAACATGCATGCCTCATATGGAATGTAAATACAGTACAATGGCAAGGTATACTTGCCTGGCAAGAAATCTGTAAAGTGTACGCGCCCAAATGTCAAGGACACTGAACCTGGAACTAAGGACTCCGAACAAACGTCTCCGGCACTTCCAATTCTTGAACTATCACTTCATATCCCTCATATTCTATACGGCACTGAGCTAGCTGAGGAATACTCTCCACCAATACTGCTTGCTCTTTCTCTATCTCTTGTTGATGTTCCTGGATGGATTTGTTTAAAGTTTCTGTCTTCTGAGCAAATTCAGCAGTTAGGGAGTCATACTCAGCCTGAACCAAGTCATTGATGCTGCCTCAGGATAGTTGCAAATATTCGTTAATGGGTTATTCTAAACCATTAACCATTTGTTCTAGCGCATTAGCTCTTTCAGCGTCATTAAAATTTCTAATCTGTGTTATGGTGAGCTTGGAGGACGTCTTTAGAGCATCAAAGCCTAGATTCTTCTCCAGCACCATGGATATCAATTCTTTCAAAGTGAGGTAGAATATGCTAGTGTATTGTTCAACTAGCATAGCAAAGCTTGAATGGATGCTGGGAGTGGCCACAATATCGATAAATATCCTTTCTGGAATGACTCCAGAGGATGTTGCCACAGTCGTTGCTTTAACATATGGTGCGACAAAAGAAGAGACACCAACAACAGTTGAAGTTGCTGGCATGCTCGACGAAGGAGGCACAGTCGAGATGGTGGGTTCATCCACCTCTGATATTATTTGAACTGCTGTTGGCTGGGTTATATCCGAAAATATTGCGAATGAAAGATCAACGGCTTCAAGGTATGCTTCTTCAACGGTGGGCACCGTCGTTTCATTAGCTGGGTCCACAACAAAATCAAAGGTTGCTTCAGCTCCGCCCTCCCCAGAAATTTCTTCGCCTGAAAATAAGATAAGAGAAAGTTAATATCAATTTAATGTTAAATTTTCCTGAAGAAAGCGTAAAGACAATATTTACCCATGGCCGATGGTATGTATAGTACGTCTGCAGCCTGTATAGCTAAATTATTTCTTAATGATGCTAAACAAGCTATCATACCTGGCGAGGAGGGTACACCAACTGACGCTTGAGGGTAGTCATCCCAGTCATCACCCATATCTATTCGAGGTTCATCGGGTGGAATATCGCTTGAAATACTTACAGATGAAGGAAGGGCTAGTCCCATTATTTGTCTGGGTAAAGGTATACTGATCATTATTGAGCTCGGCTTTGAAGGTGATATAGAAGCACCACCAGTAGCGGCAGCAGTCGCGGGCAAAGAATCTCCAGCACTTTCAGCTGGGACTGTGGAGGCTTCTTCTTTAAAAGGCGAAGGACCCCTAATCAAAGAATCATCCCTAACAGGGGAAATAATAGGCTCACTCCTGGAAGAGGCCCCCTTGGTGGAAGTCTTTTTAAGACCTCTGGTAGTCTGCTTCTTCTTGCGGGGGGAAGGCTCTTTCAAAGTAGAAGCCTTTCGTTTATTGGAATAATGAGAGGCTCTGCTGGCGGAGCTATTCCGCCTCTCGGCAAAATCAATAAATAATTATCTGCACCAGTAGTTTTATCACCTTTATCAGAGGAGACAGATGGTATCTCCTCTCTTCCAGTGGACTTATGGAAGGACATTCTGAAACTTTCATATACGTCAAAATTATGATGGAAGGTATTGATAGACACATAAAATTGTGCGTATGAATGAAGAATGCACAACTCCATGGAGAGAGAAGTCGCGGGCACAGCAAAGGTTGCTCCAGTACAACCCATGATGAAATACCGCCATCCTCTAGCTCCATCAATAAGCCCACCTTTGAATTTGAAGCTGGTGATAGGATTTCCCACGTACAATTGATCATATCCAAATTGCCTGGCGAAACGGCTAGGCAGATAAGGCTCCAAGTAGCAGTGGTCCTCACTTCTGTACAGCAGGTGGGAAGGTCTAATGCAGACCAACCAGTAAAAGGCTTCAGGAAAAAGAATAGTCTTCCCCTGACCGACATCCTGAAGTTTAGTCCCCTGTTGATTGATATGTACGGGGGGGATGGTGCAGAAGAATTTCCAACTATGGGCAAAATTTAGTGCTAGTCGACAATCTATGATGCTAATCACATTCCAAAAAGAATTCTTGTAATTCAATAAGAAGTTATTGCCCGAACCACTAGCAGATCTGGGAGACATCACTCTGGTGTTGTGAAGAATTAACCATTCCATCAGATATAAGAATAGTAATTCCACTCTGGGATATCCTTCACGCTGAGTGGTATCGGCCAGCAACCCATCAGTAATAGCCCTCAGGCCAGCTTGTATCCGGCATACCATGGCAGGGAGTAGGCCCAATTTTGCCCCAAACATCAAACACACTGCAGGCCATAAGGTGTTGCGATGAATGCGATCTGCAGACGCGATGCCAGGCACCACCCATCGGCGTAGCCAAATAGAAAGGAAGCCAGCCAGTTGAGCTTTCTTTGACAGAGGCTTTCGGTAATACCTCATATAATTGTAGGCTTTGGTTCCTGCAGGATAACCCCCTATATCTTCATTTAGAACACAATCTTGAGCCTCTGCATCTTCAATAAGATCATCGATTGTGTTGGCATTAAGAATGCTTAGAGGGTTCAAAGGTTTGTCTTGGCTGTCGATAATCTTGTCCTGCTTGGCATTTCTAGCCTGATAGAAGAAGAGGTAGGATATCCATTTGTTAATATGGGAAAAGTCAGAAGGCTCTCTGTAGAAGGTGGTGCATGCAAGGTAGTGGCTTATCAGCTCTTGGTATACTGCTACTACCCGAGGGTTGGTATCCTTCAACTCTCTGTTGGTGGGGACGTATTCTTTATAAGGAATGTCTTCCATTGATAGCTTTGAGATATCTGCCATCTCATGAAGGGCTAAGTCCAACTCACCTATCGAAGTGGCGAAGGTCCCAGTGAGTGAGTTATATCGTTCCATCAAACCTAAGAATAAATTGGTGTTGATCGGCAGCCCAACACTAGTAGCACTCACAGCCTCAAATAAGTTAATACTTTCCAGCTCCATTTGAAAGTGCTTCAAGACCCATGCAGTTAAATTGGCCCATCAAAGATTGTGGGGGTGAAGCCATCCACTTGTGGGAGGGTTAACCCTGGGATATACTCCTCCGTGCTCTTCAATAGGGACGCTGCCCGGTAGTAATCCTCTGAAGGACATAATAGGGTCGAAGGGACTACTTACAAAGGATCCTTGGTTTAATCCTTTCTTATAAAAGATCTTTCCTAGCTGGCCATAAAGATCAGGAGTCAGAGTCAATGCCATCCTTTTGGGATGTGTGGCATAGAAGAATGCAAAAATAGGGTAATCTCTGGACATCTTTGGCAGGTACATAATCGTGCCCTCAGCAAAAAATACCCAATCTTCCTTCTTGGGCTTTGTTTGGGATTGTTTATCAATAACATCCCCATATAAGAAAGCTGGCTTATACTCAGTTTCATCTATGTACGTCAAGGGTTCCCCCCTAATCATACCCAGCAACATTCTTTCTCCTTGGGCCGAGATCAGAGTTCCCCTTTCTTGAGGATACTTATTTCCAGATATGGGGAAAGTCACATGGGATAAGTCCTCCAAGTAGTTGGAATTCAACATTCCAGCAGCAGAGCCCATTACTTCATCCAGAGGGAGGATCTGTAGGTCCACTGCAAAAAGCAAGAGAATAAGTCAGTTTTATGCTGGAATTTACTTTCAGCGCGTAAAACGTAAAGTGCTACATTCTTGCAGTTTTACGCCAAAACCTAACAGTTTAAGTTTTTACGCTAGACTACAAAAATTGGAGTTTTATGCTGGAATTTACTTCCAGTACGTAAAACTCAAGGTTAACAGTATACGCCAAAACCTGACAGTCTGAGTTTTTATGCCAGACTGCAAAAATTTGAGTTTTACGCTGGAATTTATTTCTAGTACGTAAAATGCGAGATTTACAGTATACGCCAAAATTTGACAGTCTGAGTTTTTACGTCAGACTGCAAAAATATAGAGTTTTACGCTTACACATTAAGAATGTGGGCGTCTTTGCGCATACACGTATAACGTGTACGAAGGGTTTTATTCCTCTAGAAGTTTTTACCTGTGATGCCCGGTGCACAGCTAGATGGCGGAGCACTTTGTTCAGAACGAGGCTCGCTTGGCCTAGTAGGAGTCACTCGTGCTTGAGCAGAGGAGCAAGATAATGAAGCGGCTTTCTTTTCTTTAGCAGCGGAGGTTTGTTTTGGTGTCATGGCGAATCTGAGTTTTTTAAGAAAGAGACGAAGAGTTTCTCAGAAAGAGACGAAGAGTTTTTCACAAAGAGGCAAAGGGTGTTTCTGTCTCATGACCTAGGTCTATTTATAGAGTTCAAGTGACTCTCTAAATCTTTAACCAAATTCGATTTTTATTATAGTCGGTTAGGATTCGAGACCACGTCAGCCGATCATTTGAAAAGGAAGACAGGTCATCATGCCGCGTAAAGGATCCATCAAAAGCTTTTACGCTCAGAAGCTACATATCTATAATTTTACGCTCAAAAGCTACAGATCTATGATTTTACGCTCAGAAGCTACAGATCTACGATTTTACGCTCAGAAGCTACAGATCTACGATTTTATGCTCAGAAGCTTCAAATCTACGATTTTACGCTCAGAAGCTTTTATGCTCAGACGCTACAGATCTATAATTTTACGCTCAGAAGCTACACATCTACGATTTTACGCTCATAAGCTACAGATCTACGATTTTATGCTCAGAAGTTACAGATCTACGATTTTACGCTCAGAAGCTTTTACGCTCAGAAGCTACAGATCTACGATTTTATGCTTAGATGCTACGAATCTATGATTTTTATGCGCATCCTAAAATTATGCGGGACATATCAGTTAGCAGAATACGCGTATATCTTGATAATTTGAGTTTTACGCTTAAAAAATCCAGTCATAAGAGTTTACATAGAAAATGATCTTCTTCCTCAGTCAAAAGGACTTCATCAGACGAAGGACAAAGGGGTTCCCTGAAAATCTCTGTCTTCACTAGAGATGACGTTTCTCCCTTGGCCATTGATAGTTCATTCGAAGTCTAGTTCAGGGAGCATTGGTATTGCTTTACAGGCTTTGAATTAGATAATATGTTGAGTTTATGGGTAGCCACTTTTGGATCAAGACCCGACATATCCACATAATTCTACACAAAGACATCGATATATTCTTTTATCAGCTGGATCATTTCTTCTCTTTCTTCTTCAGAAAGATTATTGCTGATAAATATCGACTTTGGTGGAAATTCATCTCCAATATTTACTTGGATAACCTTATCTTCAGTGGGTGGTTCTTTTTGTTCGAACCAGAGTTCCCATTGTGTATCCATTTGATGTGCCCAGGATTCATTTTCAAATGGTTCAGATTCTTGTTCCTCTGTTTTAAGGGAATCTGTCAAAACCATATTCACTGAAAATGCCAGTTCGAATTCATCCTCTGAATCGGAGGATGACAGATCATCTTGAGCAAAGGAAATAATCTCATCGCTTGACTCAGAGTTATTTGAAGTTGCAAGAGATGTGGTATACCCTAACCCGAAATGAGTTCATTGACAGTAAGGATCATCATGCAATGGCATTTGTCTGCCTTTTCCATAGTTGAGGCCTGGCTCCACCTTCAAGTCATAACCCATGTTTTGCATAATCTTCAAAGCCTGTGGGTTATATCTGTGGACTTATATTTTTCCAACATCAGACTCGTGAGAATCTTCTTGTACAATCGGTCTATTCCGTATTCGACCAAAGACTATTGGATGCTTATCGTTGCGAGTAGGTGGAATAATAAAGATAGAATCTTCATGCGGCCCATATGTCGTGACGACATTAGATGTTGATGCTACTTCCCACACATACGGATGATAGAAGTTTATAGCTTCCAAGAATTTTTGTGCTATGGGTTCTATATCGTTGTGAGAGGGAGATTCCTGATTCGAAATTTGGGCGTCAGTATACTGGAAAAGAGAATCTTTATTATCATCAGAAACCACGTTCCCGGTTATATTTACATCAGCCGAGTGCATATTGCGACTAAGGTCGATAACCAAAGGTGGAGGCTTCTTGTTCAGACTGATCACTAGAGGATTATTTCCTTCTCCCAATTTTGTTTTGCCCAAGTGAATAGTCATGGGTTCCATAACTTTCGGACGGGTAGTCCGCCCTTTCACTTGGATTGACAAAGGTTGCTCAGCAGATGGTTCTCCTGGCTCCTGGTGGGATTCCTCCTCCATCTTGCCTGACACCTACTTCATGTAGTCTTGGATGTACAACATGATATCAGAATAGTAGGACTCAACTCCTTTAAATGGGCTGAGATCAGCAAACTCTGTTTTTATTGTCCCTTCGACGTCTACATATTTGAAGCATTGATGTAGAGTTGAAGGAATAATATTATGATCGTGGATCCATGGTCTGCCCAACAGAATATTGTAAGATACCTCCGAATCAATGATATAGTATGTAGCCACTGATCTAAGGTCACCAATCTGGATTCTCAAACGAATCTTCCCCAACGGTCTGCTTTTCCTGGCATTGAAGCCCACAATTGTAGTGGTAGTGTAAGCCAGTTCACTTGTAGGAATTCTCAACGGTTTTAGCAGACTATGAGGGATAATGCTGATCGATGATCTCGGATCTATGTGAATCCGGTCTACCTCAATGGAGCCGATGTATCCGGTATAATAAAGAGGTCTGTCATATTTGTTATGTTTCAACAACATATCCTCTTGAGTGAAGGTGATGTTAGGGACCACTTCCATCATACTATGGCATTGAGAACATGCCACTGGCTCTTTATCAAGGGACTTAAGCTGAGTCAAGCATATATCTGCCTGCATTAATGCTTCACTCAAGGCTGGACGAGTGTCTTTGGATAGCCTAAGTAGCTCAAAAATGGACAATCTGGCCGGAGTATTAGCCAATTGAGACAAGATGTCAAAGTTATATGGTTTTTCTAAATCTTTGTTTTGAATATTCTTCAAAGGTTTATCAAAACGAACCTCTTTTTGCTTGCCTTTGTCCACCAAAGTTGGCCTAGAAGGACCTGCCTTTGGTATAATAGGTTCAGGCTCTAGAGGTTTGGCCGCTGAAGTGTCTGCCGTTTCTTCCCCCTGATTTCCCCCATAGTCCTTGAGGTAGGCTTTCCCTGACCGGGTTCCGGTTGCCAAACACTCTTCTTCCGATATCGAGAATATTGTAACCATATGGCAGGGTTTATATCTTGAGTTATTTTTAGACTTAGCTTTAGCAGCTTGAGTCTCTTCCTCAATTTCTGATACCAGATCAGGGTGAACCCATATGATCTCCCCATGCTTGGTAGTTAGGGGCACTAGGTCATGATTTTGACCCCTGGTCGGAGGGAGATTAACAATGTTCATCATCGTCCGTGGAATAGGTACCAAACCATCCGGGACTTCTTGAGGGGGCAGATTGTCAAATTGGACGGAGATCATGTTGGCAGTGACCGTCTTCTCGCTATTATGCAGAGTGATGGCCTTGGCGTCGATCAACTCCAAGATTTTTCTTTTTAGTACATAGCATGCCTTTGTGGGGTGATATATATATCTGTGGAAAATGCAGTACTTAGGATTATTTGCACTGTCGACTTCATTTGGACGCTTTATCTCTGGGAGAGTAAGCTTGCCACTTTTGACTAGACAATCGAATATGCTCGAAATATTATCGTCGTCAAAAGAATATTTTTCTTTAGGCCTGGAAGTCCTAGGATTCGTCTTCGTAGTTACTGGAGTATGTTGCCTGGATGTGTTGATTGCCAGAGCTTCCTTCCCTTTGGAACTATGAGTATGGTCGTTATTAGAGGATGACCGCTTCCCTCTATCAGAGGTAGAGATCATGATTCCGTTGTCATGAGCCTTCCGACTGTTATCTTCAGTGGCTACCGCTGATATGATAAATGAGGGCCAATCATGGAACTGATATGGTTCCATGAATACTGAGATCAGTGGAAGAAGGTTCTTCCTGCAAATGTCTACCAGGGCTGAATCCGGAACTCCAGGAGGCATATGCAAAGTAGCTTGACAAAAATGTTCAATAAAAGAACGAACGCTCTCTTTTTCCTTCTGCTTCACTTCGATGAGCGATGACATAGACATGTCCATTCCTCCTTCGTAGAATCGAGCAAAGAATAGAGTCTTGAAATCTTCAAAAGAAGTAATACAGTTATCTGCTAGACTACGATACCATTGGTAGGCTACTCCAGACATACAACCCTTGAACACTCGAGTGAGAAGGGCGTCATTCCCCTGCAACAACACCGTCATCATGCTGAAGTAATTCATATACTGGCTTGGTGACGTCTTTCCCTCAAACAAAACCATAGTCTATGGTTTGTATTTTGGTGGGAAAGGGATCTCATCCCAGACAGCTGGGTATGGTTGATTGATTCCCAACTTCTTGAGCTGATCCTTATGCTTCAAGGCATCAAATTGGGCTTTTAATTCCTTAACTATCTGTATCGGATATTCAGTTGGGAAATGGACAACAGAGAGGTGAGAGATCGGTTGTATTGTAACCCCAACAGGAGGTAATACATTCTCCGGGTTAAAGGGTTGAGGAGCAGCTGACTCTTGATTTGGAACAGGCTCCTGGCCTGCATTGGATGGTGGTATGTCTACCCCCACATGTAGTTGAGTCGGAGGAATCGGTGTTTGAGCTATTACAGCTGCATGTTGAGTCACCATCATCTCGCGCATACTCTCCATCATGGAATGCATCTCTTTAAGCGATGCTTCCAATACAGCGATGCGTTGCTCAGTACTTCCTGATGGGGAAGCCTCTTCATGTTTATCTCCAATGGCATAAACTTCCATTTCTCTGGATGCTACTGAGGGATTAGTATAGATCTTTGTAGAGATCAAGTCTGTACTTTCAGCTTCAAATTCAGGAAACTGGCGACCCCAATATAGAAATCGGAAGAATATGAAGCTGATTGTCGCGACCTTGGGCGAGTGTTTCAAAAAATACCTGCTTCAATATTCTCAAGGAGTCTGTCAAATCTTCTTTGGCTCAGAGTTCTAGAGGGATGACATCTTGAACTTGACCTTTCTCTAAGAATATATGAAGCCATATTTACTGACGCAAATGTCGGTTCTTCTTCCTGTAAGGACAAAGTGTAGTTCAACTGGTCGAAAACTGACCGTTTTGCCTTAGAACAGCAGTAATTAATTACAACCTTATGGCTATTACAATAATGCTCCCTAGGGGGTGTAATAGACATATTAGAAGATCCCTTGTCTTTGCACTTCTGGATCAAGAAATCATGCAAATTAGGGGATTAACAGAAGAAGAAGAAGGCTTATTCTGTCTTTTTACATCAGTAGGAACGTGGAGATTAGGAACCATAACCCTTTCTCTGCCATAAGAATACAGCAGTTCACCCATTTGTGTAGCATACGATCCATCATCCATCTGAGGAGCGTATTTTTCCGTGAAACGGGTCTTCTTTACGCGAACAGACTTATCCTGACGTAATTTGGAGTTTTTTACAGGTTCCCGTAAAACAGGAAAGGTCCTCAAAAGGCCTCCAGCGTCACGCATAATCTGAAGAGTGGACAACTTCTTCTCTTGGGGGCATACAAGCCTAGAGGTTAGGAGGTTTGCCACTCCTTTTCCCTTGATATGATCCAAGGGTCCATCTGCCTCATCATAGACGAGAGATGTGCGCATTTGAAATTTTCGAATTGGCGCTGAGGCCTTGTCAAAAATTTTGTTTGCCATGTCACAGACGGAAGACGAAGTTTTACGCAGAGGGCGCGTGTTAGACTTCTGGATTGGCACTGGGGCATTGCCAGAAGTTTTGTCTACCACATCACAGACAGAAGACGAAGTTTTACGCGCAGGGCGCATGTTAGACTTCTGGATTGGCACTGAGACATTGCCAGAAGTTTTGTCTGCCACGACACAGACGGGAGACAAATTTTTACGCACAAGGCATGTCTGAGGCTTCTGGATTGGCACTGAGGCATTGCCAAAAGTTTTGTCTGCCACGTCACAGATGAGAGACAAAGTTTTACGTGCAGGGTGTGTGTTAGACTTCTGGATTGGCACTGAGGCATTGCCAGAAGTTTTATCTGCCACGTCACAGACGGGAAACAAATTTTTATGCACAAGACGTGTAGGCTGTGTTGTCACTACCTTGTTGATCAGAGAAGGAGGGCTTGCAGGAAGGGTAGGGGATGTCTTGGGCATCCACACTTTATGCAGCTTTCTGTTGTCCTGGACATAGAGGGGATGGGAGCTACCCCCTGCATGATGCATGTCTTCATAAGCAGATTGGTCGAATTAGACGACCAAAGTCTTCTTCGTCGATCCAATGGATACAATATCGTGTTGAGCAATAGCTTTCTCGTCAGATGAGAAAGTGGTCACCAGCAGAGTCGCCATCTTTTATTTGATGATAAACAAAAAAATAAAACTAGGTTTATACAAAACCCTTTCTTTGTTTACAAAGAAGAAAAAAAGTACAATTAATCCTATACGAGGATGTTAAGTACGATAAAAATAATTCTGGGGAAAAATTACTATAGGAGTCTGATCTGCAGTCGATCACTTTGTCCCTTGGACCACACGATGATGAAGAAGTGCTGTAGAAGAAGAAGAAGCTTCAAAGGTTGCAAGTGGGATTGAATTCTCGTTGCCAAAGTTGTCAATCAACACTCTCTGTCTGTGCACTATCTCTGATCTCCTCTGCCTTGATCTGTCGATCCCTCTCTGTATGTGTGTCTTGCTCCTTTGATCCTTATACCCTGTGACCAGGGGTCTCTATTTATAGAGATCAGTTACAATAACTGTCCAGTTGGCATAGAAGCCAAACTGTGAAGAGAGTTGCACCTTTTACGCGGCGGTTATAATAACTACTACCCACGTTCGGATGACCTTCTGAATATGCATGTGACACGTGTCCCATTATAAGGTAACGTGTATAACTACTTCTCGAAGATTACGGCATGCAAGCCAAGTAGATAACTGTACCTTGTATAAAGATGGTTGGCGTAGAAGCCAAATAACTGTATTTGTTGGCGTAAAAGACCAAACTGTGAAGAAGGAAACTTTTTTTACGATGCGGTTATGATAACTGCTACCCACGTTCCCATTGTCTTCTGAATATACGTATGACATGTGTCCCTTTATGAGGTAACGCATATAACTGCTTCTCGAAGATCATGGCATGCAAGCCACGTAGGTAACTGTACCTTGCGTAGAAATGGTTGGCATAGAAGCCAAATAATTGTCTTGTTGGAGTAAAAGCCAAGCTCTGTGTAAAACTTGAGGATTCATAGATAACAGACAACCAGCGTAAAATAGCCAATTATCTGTCATGACTGAGGTCTTGAGCGTATTCTGGGCTAAATAGCCTTATCATGTACCTTTGTAAATATGACCGAGTTGGCATATTTCGAGGAGATAGCATATGGCGTACTCCTATAGTTAAAAATAGCCTGGTTGGCATAAAATGCAAGGATGGTGATGTGAACGTATTAGTCACAGTTTTAGCTTTCCTAGTCATTTTAAAAAATAGAACAAAATCTCATGCATTAAATGCAGAGATATGTCTCGAGCTCTGTACGAGAAACAACTTTTGACGTAGCGTCTAATTTTGTCTCATCTTGAGCATAAAGACTCATTTCTGCCCATATAGAATAGGCAGCGTATTCTTTGAATGCGTAAATATGACTTATATCAAGAATATGTCACTAAATGACAGTCTGGGTCTTTGTGCAAAATTATCATCACAGTCGTCCTCTCGATCGTCGTGCTGTACTTTTGTCAGGAGTCAAGTTCACTGTTTTGTCTGACAGATTCATTCGAGGAATACGAGGAGTTACTTGTACAACTTTTTGTTGCATTAAAAATAAATACATTTTACGCCAGAGGGTATAGTAACCTTTTACGCCAAAACAGCCTTGAAGTGCTTCTTTACGATGGCAGCTCTGAAGCTCTTCTTTACGCCGAATAGCACTGAAGCTATGTTGTACGCTAATAGCTCTGAAGTCATATTTTATGCCACACAGTGCTAGAGCTCTGTTTTACCCAGACTTTCTGTATGTTGGGGGTTTTGACTGTATGATACACGTACAATTCTCCAGCGTATTTTATGCTTCTACAAGACCCTCCTAAGACAAAGTCTTTGGCTCTAATCCAACTACGTCCTGAGGCCCATAGTGAGTGGGATACCACTCCTCAGTGTCATATAAAAAAAATATATCTAGTCAGAAAAGGAGCAAAGTATACCTCTTACAGCAGTTCCAATGAATGATAAAAACTATGTAACAGTAAATAGAGTAAATATACGAGATACAAGATATAAGTACAAGAGATATACAAAATAGAAATACTCTAATTAAATACAAAAAATGAGCATCATGGAAATAAGCAAGAAATACTACTACTATGCGAGTGAGTATCAGTTTCAACATATGATCGTCTTGGGAACTTGCACAAGGATTAGGTCCTGGTTAATCATACGTGCGGTGTATGATCAACACTCACAAGGAAATGCATAAGGAGAGGTGATCACATATCTACACTAACACTCCCCACCCAGACTGGTATAGTGGATCCAACCATGGTACGTTATGATATGGGATTCACTGGGTGGATAGGTAGCTAGTCTCCCCAAGAATCGATGTCTGTACATGTACAAAAAGAACGAGGAACAAGGCTTGCACACGATACACCATAAATACCAAGGAATAACATCTCATGACGAGATCTGGATATACTAATATGTGTAACCATAGTATCAAGAAATTAAGGATATCTACACTAAATACAAGAAACATAGTGGATATCATAAATAGAAAACTATCAGAGAATGTACTTGCCTGAAATTCGATAAACAATATCAAAGATGTCCGGAACGGTACCTTGGAGATCTAAATATGAAATATTACATCAATACAAGATTTCGGAATAAAAATATGTTAAACTAGTCTAATTCTAGGTTATTAAGCCATTTTTAGGTCAAGACAGTCAAACTAGGTCAACTCTAGGTCAAACTAGTCAAACTTGGTCAAAGTAACTATTTCTAGGTTGCATGAGTCTACCTCTAGGATATTGGATCCATATGCTATGTATCTAGACTATACTAGCTATATTAGGATACTAGGATACCAACACTATACCGTATCTTAAGATATGCAAAATACTATATATGAAAATACTATATAATACGCAAGTATAATATATACTACTATCCCTAGCTAAACTAATACTAAGTAGATACCTTTGCTTTGAGGGCCACTACGATATCATGCTACCTACACTCATCTTGATACATAATACCCAATACCTTGAGTTAACTCCAAAACCTAGCAATTACCTTGGTAACACAAGGTAATACTAATCTACCTATCTTATATCCATACCTACTCAATGTAACACTAACATGTGTATCTAATAATACATATCATCATTTATGCATATAGCTAATATCTATATCCTAAAGTATAACCTAAAGTATACTAACACACAACATATATAAATACACAACTCAACATACCTTAACATTATATATATATATATATATATATATATATATATATATATATATATATATATATATATATATATATATATATATATATATATATATATATATATATATATATATAGCTTAAGTAACCAACAACATATCATAACTAGCCTTCTAACTTAGGATTCAAACTAAAACAACTTACAACATACTAACAATTGACACTAACATTCACCATATCCTAACCATAAATATCTTACTAACACTCAAATATATTCCTCTAACTCATCCTCATCATGTTGCTGCTTCGATTTTATGTTGTTGCTGCTGCTATGCATTGCTGCTGCTGCTGCTGTCCCTATGCGGGATTGTTGTTGCTGCTGCTACGCATTGCTGATGTTGCTATTGCATGATGCAAGCAATGTATATATCAGCTGATATAACTGATAGCCCCCATAACCCATACTAACCTCCCCCATCAGTCCAAGATCAGTCCAACATGACTCAACTCAGTGTACAACTCCTTCCACATCAGTGAGCAATATCTACACTTATCCATGAAAAACCCTCTATCCAAAATACATCCAACATACCAAAAATATGCTATAACATAGATAGATAGAAATATAACTAATATATATATATATATATATATATATATATATATATATATATATATATATCAATATATATATAAACACATATTATATACAAACTAAAGTACATTATACAATATCAAATATAGTAGGATACAAAACAACAAACACGTAGAGTGTATCGCACCCGTATCGCACTCAATCTATGATACGCTTGCGATACAGCTCCAACACACTACCAAACATATCCTGAAGAACATGAGCAAGTCTAGAATCACAAATAGAAGTACTACGAAGAGTTAGCTACCCAACTATGTGTCCGTGTCAAAATGTAACATGCTCAAACCCCCCGTTTCAAAAAAAACCTCCAAATCAACCCGTATCACTAAATTATCGTGATATGGCCTACACGTATCCAATTATGGACACAACACTAGTCTCATATAATTAAACATATGTCAATTTGGTCTAATTGATAAATTGACAAACACATGATGTGACAATCTCAAAATTTTCCTAAAATTGGCACAAAATACACCATAACTTCCTCCATAGGCCTCCTATGAACCTAATTCCACTTTCTATTGGTAGCCTTAGTACATGGGAGGGATCCTAATGATTAATCTATAGATTTAGAGTCTAATTAGAGAGAGAAAATTGAATTATACCTATTGAAAGATGGATTCCCAATGCAAGTCTCCAAATGAGTGTCAAGAGCCTTCAACTTGTGCTTCTTCCTTCTCCTTGTATATCCTTACCTCCTCCTTGTAGATCCTTACCTCCTCCTTATTCTAATAGCCTTCTATGGTGAGTAAATAAGGAATTGGAAGAGAATTTGGGTAGGGATTGGTGTAGGGAAGAAGGAATTTGGAAGAGAAAAATTCTAGATCTAGAAATAAGATGAATGGATGAAGAGAGAGTCTCTCTCCTCTCCCCGTTGTGGCCGGCCTTGCCCCCTTCTCTAAGTCACTATTAAAAGCCTACAATACCCCTTGGGGCTTGTTATGAAGGAATTCATTAAGGAAGAAAGGTTCTAATCCAATTGATCTAACTAATTAAGTCATCATCCTAATGAATGAGCTTGATTATTGGGCTCAATCTAACTAAAATTAATGTTGGTACAAGAGTCTAGTCTAATCTAGTTAGGTCTAATAACACAAGTCAAAAATCAAATATAACATCTAACAATAAATAAATAATACAATAAATAAATATTCAACATGCATAATATTTAATTAATTATGAAATAACCAAAATACCTCTCCCTAGAAAATATGGTTGTGACACAAAGTCTAAAGTGCACGATCGAAGCATATCCTCCAAGGTCTGAATAGTATGCTCCAACTGGCCATCTGTGCAGATGGTAAGCTGAACTAAACCTCAGACGGGTGCCTAAACTCTGCTAAAGGCTCTGCCAGAAATGGGAAGTGAATCTGGAATCCCTGTTTGAGACTATTCTAACTGGAACTCCATGCATTATGATAATCTGCCTCATGTACATCTCTGTTAGTTGCTCAGTAGACTGACCAACCCGAAAAGGTAGGAAGTGGGCAACTTGCCAGAAATCGATAATCTTTAGCAGAGCTAATACTCATAAAAATTTGCCCGATAATGAGCCTAAAAGGGATATAGGTAGGATTCAACTCTATCATTATAATCAAAAAGCTAAGAACATAATTCAGAAGATAGGCTATGATATAAAAAGCGATAAAGCCTCAACTTCGATAAAGGATGACATTTACTGTTATGTCACTTTCTCCAAAAGGCAAACCTGAAACTTACTACCAACATACGCGTAGTGGTCTATGTTATGTTACTCCTCCTTCAACCCTTGAAAGTCCGATCATAAAAGAGGAAACTCATTCGTATTCATCGGAATCTTTCACTTGAGATTCCGACAGAAGTCTTATAAAATATTTAAACAAGAACTACCAGTTAACATGGTGTTAGGGGACCAAGTTGAAGAAGATTATCATTTATTAGAGCCTTTTAAAGTTGATACATGGCCTCAAAAGATAGGGTCTCAATGGGAACTCAAGTTTAAGCAACGAGAGCCACCTACTGAGGATGAAATTGCCCAAGTTTACCTCAGAGATGAATCATCTCCCAAACCAATCTTCATCAGCAAAAACCATTTCGAAGAGGAGAAACAATATCTTATACAACTTATAAGGAAATACATCAACATCTTCGCCTGGAGTTATGCGAGTATACCTGGTCTAGATCCTCAAATAGCCATATACTGGCTAAACATTATTCTACATGCTAAGCTGGTGAAACAACAGTAACGACAATTTTGTCCGAATGTCATGAAAGCCATTAAAAATGAAGTTAAGAAGTTGATAGCAAGCGACTTCATTCGAAAAGAGAAACACCCTGATTGGGTAGCTAATATTGTTCTTGTTATAAAAAAGAACAGCAAAATTTGAGTCTTCATCGACTACCATGATCTAAATACGACTTGTTCGAAAGATAAATTTTTTCTTCCAATCACCGATGTCATGATCGACTACACTTGCAGCTTCAAGCAAATTTCCTTTATGGATGGATTCTCCGGCTACAACCAAATCAAGATAT
Organism: Iris macrosiphon; assembly: GCA_036927795.1. NCBI lineage: Eukaryota > Viridiplantae > Streptophyta > Magnoliopsida > Asparagales > Iridaceae > Iris > Iris macrosiphon. The sequence goes on along the minus strand of JAYESA010000013.1, from coordinate 174,212,527 downwards.
TTTTGGATGATAAAAAGCATACATTATTCTGAAGATCATTGGGGATATATTGCTATACGGTAATGCCCTTCAGATTAAAAAATATGGGTATGATATATCAGCGAGCTATGAGTATAACTTTTCATAAATATTTGTAAAAAATAGGCGAGAGCTATATTGACGATATAACAATCAAAAGTTACCAAGGGCGATCACCTCTAAGACTTGGAAACGATGTACGAGTTTATGCATGCACACCGACTTAAGATGACTCCAACTAAATCCTTCTTGATAGTCTCCAGCAAAAAGCTTCTCCAGTTTGTTATAACATCTAATATCATTCAGCTTGACCCTGACAAAGTCAAGGTTATCTTGGAAATGCATCCTCCGAGAAATCTCAAAAAACTTTACAGTTTATAAGGTAGACTAGATTACATCAGGAGGTTCATATCAAACCTCTCTGGGCAGTGTCAACCATTCACCCAGCTAATGAAGAAAGGCAAATTTTATTTAGAATCAAGAATACCAGCAAGCATTTGATGATATCAAAAGATATCTCATAAGCCCTCCCGTATTGGTGGCTTTTGTTGTAGGAAAGCCTTTCTGCTATATATTTATGCAATGGATCATTCTTTAGGGAGCTATTATGTGCTAAGAACAACTTAGATGTTCACTGGAGTTACGCGATAGAAATCGATATCGAAATTCGAGATTAGAATTTTCCTTTTATAGACTATATTGTCGATGGCATTCTTCCAGACGATCCGAAGGAAGTGACTTCAATCAAAAGAGGTTTCCTCCAATTTTACTATGATACAACAACTAAAATGTTATACCATCATTCGTATGATGAACTTCTGCTACGATATCAATCAGATACAAAAGCAAAATAGGCTCTTCAAGAGGCCCATGACGGTACATGTGGTTTACACCAACCAGGTCCTAAGTTGTAAGATTGCCTCAAACGAATGAGTTACTACTGGCGTACTACGGTAGCAGATGCCAAAGATTAAGCTAGAAAATGCAGGTTGTGTCAAATTCATGCATATTTTATAAATTAACGATTGGAGCTTCTATACCCGACTGTTGCATCATAGCCATTTGAAGCTTGGGATATATATATGTTATTGGCCTTATCATTCCTACTTCTTCCAAGGAATATTGCTTTATCCTAGCAATAACCAATTAGTTTTTGAAATGGGCAGAAGCTATACCACTTGCTAAAGTAAAAACATCTAACATCATTAGCTTTCTCAATCATCAAATCATTGATCGATTTGGTGTTCCTAGAAGAATCATCTATGATAATGGCCCATAATTTGCAAGTCATGTGTTCTATCGGTTCTATGATAAGAATCAAATTCAAAATATACCTTCTACATCATACAACCTTGCCGTTAATGGGTTAGCTGAAGCCTTCAATAAGATAATCATTAAGCTTCTCAAAAAGCTGTGTTATCTAACAAATGCGTTTGGAATTAAAAGATCGATGAATATTTATGGGCTTATCGTATGACAGTATGAACTCTAACTTATATAACACCATACTTCCTAGATTACGGGTACAAAGCAGTTCTTCCTCTCAAAATCCATATTTTTTACCTCAAGATAGCCCTATCTAATGAGTTAACTGCCGAGGACAATGACCATTTATGATTGCAAGAATTGAAAGCACTCGATGAAAAACGTCTGCAAGCTCAATAGCGTATTAAGCTATATCAAGCCCTTATTTCCAAGATTTTTAACAAGAAGGTAAAAAAAAGGGTGTTCCAAGTCATTGACCTGGTCTTAGCAGTGAGAAGATCGATAGTCGTGACACATAAAAACAAAATTTTTTTTTAGCAAAAATGGAAGGATCCTTTCGTTGTGGAATTAGTGTATTCCAACGGAGCCTACAGACTTGTTAAGCCTAACGGTGACTTACTCATAATGCTTATCAAACGCAAATTCCAAAAAAAGTTGTATATTTAACCCCAATTGGATTGACATAGTAATGCAAAATGTACAGTGTTGTAACTACCTAAATCTGGGAGAGGGATATTTTTGTTTTTTTACTATTGATTATAATTATATAGTTAGAACTAATTAGTATTAGTTATAATTATATTAGTGTTAGTTAGTGTGCTAGCTAATTAAAATTTATTTAGTATTACCTAGTATTAATTAGTATTAGTTATAGTCTTAGTTAATTAGAAATATTTAGCCTAGTTTTCATGGATAAAATATTCCTTGATTATTTGGATTAGATGTATTCCATAACTAATTAGATTTCTTTCTAACCAAATAGATTTCATTCATGACAAATCTAGAACCAAGTAGAGAGTGGAGAGAGATAAATTAGTCGTTGAATCCCACCCAAATTGAGCTAATAGTGGTCGGTCGAGAGAATCCCATTCATTCATTCCTCCCATTCTTCTTCTTTCTCAAGCCACTCCACTACCAAACCCTAATTCCACTAAATCAACCCCCAAATCACCCCAAATCTACTCAAATTCTTTATTCCATGGAGGCCTAGCGCTTGGAGGTAGGAGGAGTGTCTAGCGAGGAGGTTGTGCCCAATTTGATGAAGATTTATTAGGATCCAACTTCCAATAGGTAATTCCTTCATTTTCTATAGTTTTTATGGTAGAATCCTAAATTGAACTAATAGGGACCCTCCCATAGATGGAAATGACCCTCTAGTAGTAGATCTAGGTGGTAGAGGCCTTAATTCTAGTAGATCTAGGTGTTTGAATGATAGAATTGGGTTTCACCACTTCATTTGGTGCAACTATAAATTTGTGTCCACCAAGTATTTGTCATTGTTCCAATAAGGATTTGGAATATCTATGATGGTGTGTGATGGTGTCCTAGTATCCACAATTGGATACATAATATCCGTATTATGATACATCATGATACGCATGGTTAGAATTAGTAATTTATATATATAAGAGCCTCTTTGTGTCAATTTGCATCTATTGCACTAGATCTACCTATCTTAGTTATATTCATGATATATTTTGTATATTATTGGTGTTTCTTTTGGTTTGATGTTAGTATCATGATGGATTTGATGTGATACTAGAGTGCCATAGGTGTAGGAGAGGTGTTTGATATTTGGTTGGGTTGTGTTGGGATAGTATATTATGTGTGTGTTAGTATATTGTGAATAAGAGAGTTAGAGGAGTGACTGAACACAGTGTGAGTATATATTGTGTTCAGTGAGAGGGGGAGGACTGAATTGTGTTGTGTATGATGTGTTTTGTTGAGGGTGTGGTTGTGTTATGTTATGGGAGTGAGAGAAATAAACTGTGTTCAGTGTGCATAGTATGTCAGTGATAGTGTAGGACTGATTTGAGTGTGTTGTGCACACACTTGTTCACAGTATGTAGGTTTGAACACTATATAGAGTTGTGTCCAGTGTCTAGTGTCTCTTGTATGAGAAAGGGGTCTGTGATAGTGTATATTCTGAGAACTGTGCACTATGTGCAGATTTTAGAGTGTTGGATGTGTGTTGTAGGGTAGACTGAACTCAGTGGGCAGTAAGTTCAAGTCTGAAATGCACAGGTCATAAGGAGAGAAGTGTACAACTAGGTGAAGAGAGTAGTGAGCTAATGGCAGAGGGATTGTGCACAGTCTTGTGCTAGTGTACAAGTGAGCTACTGGTGAAGTATTTAGTGTTTAAGTGAGAGTGATGAGTGTAGTATTGGTTTAGTATTTGAGTGATAAGTTAGTAAGTATGGGTATCTCAGTGTCAAGGTAGGTATGTATTAAGTAGTGTATAAGTATCCTAGTGTTAGTTTGGGTTAATATTATGGGTATGGGGTATTAGTGTAACTTGGTATGGGGTATTCTTGAGTTATATATATATATATATATATATATATATATATATATATATATATATTGGGTAAGTGAAGGTAATGGGTGAGATACAAAGGTACGAGTTTAGATATTGGTTATTAGTTAAGGTATTAGTGAGATATATTAGAATAGGCTAAGATACTATAAGATATTGATATTTATGAGTCTATATATATGGCACCTAGTATAATATCTATACTAACTTGTATGACTTAAAAATCTAGAATTAGTATGGCATTAACTAGTATAATTTAATATGCCAACTAGATAGGTAATTTGGAACCCAAAACTAGATAATTAGCTAGTTTGACTCCTACGACCTAGAAATGAACTATATATCCTAGAAGAGAACTAGTTAAGCATGTTTATGATTCCAAATTATTTTTTGACATAAAATTTATATATGGGTCACTTGGACTCTAGTTCAGACATTGTTTGGTATTTTCAGCACAGGACCACAGTTGAGTACATTCTCTGATAGTTTTATTTACTTGATAATTACTATGATACATGTACTTAGTGATGTTATACTTGATTTCTGACACGATGGTACATGGATTAGTATATATTGGATCCTCAGTCATAAGATGTTACTTTCATATTTAGATATTATTTCTTATATTATCATATTGATATTAGCCAATGATTACCATACTTACATTAGACTTTGCTTTAGGATTCTTATGTTGTGACATGTCATGGTTGGATCCATCATACTAGTCGGGGCAAAAAAAGTGCTAGCTAGATATGTGATCAGATCCATAAATAATTTAATGTAAATAATGGCTACTAGCTAATCATATATTTCACATATAATTAAGCCAATTTTTTCCTTAAAAGTAGACAATGAATAGCCCAAGCCGATCACATTTCTAACTAGTATTTCAAAACACTTAGTATAGTTACAGTTCTTCTCTATTCCACTTCATATATACTTATTATGTCATATTGCCCTTGATTACCTATCTCTCATTACTACCATACCATGATATTAGTTTATTTCTTTCTCATCATGTATTACATTTAATATTACTATTGTATCATCTTTATCATTTAATTAGAATTGTTATTGGAGTTGTGCTCCTTTCATCCTGAATGGATAATATTTTAGGTGACTGTTTGGAGGATTGATATCCCACCTATTAAAGACCCCAGGGTGAGGGTACTGAGATTGCTTTTGTGGCTCAGGAGGATTAGAGATTGGTTGCAGGATATACAATTTTTGAGACTGTTTAGTTAGTTAGCTAGTAATACTATATTGGTATCAGATTTGTCTCTGACGACTATTGAGACTTGGATTATTATATTTGGTACTTAGACTTTTCATATTTTCTTATCTAGATATTTTGAGACTTTGGATTTCTTCCTCTTGTTATCATATCGTGCCATATCATATCATACTTTTAGATATTGTGATTGAGTATTTCCATTACTATATATATCATTATTCTCCTTATGGAGTTAGATATTATTGCGTGAGCTAGTTAGTTATATTTGTGATGACCTAAACAGTATTCTACCGCTGATGCAGCAGCATAGGCTGAATGTACCCATGTACTCGTGTCCGATTATCCAGATGATGGTCATGACAAGTGTGGATTTTGTTAAACTCTCCAACATACTTACTTGTATCAATTTCCCGTCATGTATTTTTTAAGCTATTATCTAATCCAAGGGTCTTAGATACGCAATAGATAGTAAATCCAAAAAACTACCCCAGTAGAATTGTCTTAAAGAACTGACAAAATGTTCTCGTTCAAGATCGTAGATCGATTATTCTATAAAAGATCAAAAGCATGAATTTAGATCCTAGTTAATCTAAAGACTTCTTATTGTTCATCCCCTGTCGGGTTAGAAATAATTCGAGTGCATAATCCTATTACTAATCTCGAGTTATGTTAGTAATATTTTCAGAAGATAATTATGACCATGTTCCTTTAAACTATCTTCAAAACCCATTTTCCCCAGCGGGACCCTCATTTTGATCTTCTTAGTCATGTATATATTACCTCTGAACATGAAGATTACATATTTAAACCTGACTATTACGTTCATATTACCTCTAGTAGTCCTATTCTATCCTAATCATGTATACATGGCCCTAGGTATGCTAAGGATAGCAAGTTTTCTTAAAAATTATCCCCAACAAGTTTGTTTTTCTTAAAAACTTTCAGAACCCTCTTCATCCACTGCTTCTAAGTGCAAACCTCAATATATGAGAGCTGCATGCATTAAAGGACGATGTTAGTAGAAGAGGAAGATGGCAAGAGGATATAAAATTGGGCATGCATAAATTATTCAAGCCCAAGAAGTTGACGCTCCATAGCCAATATTGCACCGCCGACATAATTTTGATTGGGATTCAATCCCAACCGATAATCAAGACCATGATTGCACAACCAAATAGTGGCAAGCCTCATTTTGGGAAAAATATAGCTAGCATGTTGCATAGACAGGGACGATATTTTTTATTTTGAACAAGGTCCTTTCTCACTTCATGGTGAGTTGCCACATAATTTTGCTGCTAATCTCGAACGAAAAGAATCATGATATTCTTTCATGCTCCATCATGATGAAAGCAAGTTAAAAGATATTTGCATAAAAAGAATATCATCAGTGTCTAGCAAAGAGATATGAATATATGAAATACGCGCACAGGATAAACTTTTAGTACATAAGTTTAAAAGTTCTGGGATACGTGTGCAGAAAAACATCCGTACATAAGCACTCAAGTTAAGAGCAGAATAAGACAGACAACCCGCCCTTACATATTTTTTGCGCAGATGGAAAATTGAGGCAAGTGTTCTCGCATTTGGCATATAGTCAAGTTCTCTACTAAAAATAGAGGTTCTCATTTGTGCAAGACTTCTTGGATGAAATCTGCACAAATAATTTTTGCATGAGCTTTTACAGAACTCTCTTCTTAGAGAAAGGTGCGTGCATTGTGTCTGTGCTTGAGCTTTTCCTCTGTCATTTATAGTACATATGAAGAAAAAAATAAAATAAACACATAAAGCATGAAGACAAATAGAAAGATCCACAATGGCTCTGTCTTCTTGGAGGTATCCTACCTATCGATGGCGGATATCCCTTTATACGACTTCTTGGAGGTATATAGAGCCAATCTCTCCTTGTTGTGGTAATTATTTCCATAACCCCGCCTAAGTTTGCTACTTCGTCTCTTGGATTGCATAGAGCGAGGAGGAAGAAAGGATTTAGCAGTCCTTGAAAATTTTTGTCACTCTATTTATAAGAGATGAGTAATATTTCGTATATCGAGGGGAGTCTAACAGCTTACGATAATGGGGCCCATAAATTTGAATGTAACACTTTAGAATTTCTCCTGCTTAAATGACCGCATCAAATCAAAGACTGTGTTAAATTAATATTGAGTTGAGAGCTGGCAGCACAAAAGATATGTATGGATATGTGCATCAGTTAAGATATGGCAAAAACTTATGACCAAAGAAGAATTTGTGCACGGAATTGAAAAAGTTCAAGTTCTTATGCTTCTCGGTTCAAAGTTTTTCGAATTCATGTGAAAATTTAAAAAATTTGAAGGGGGCCTTGTAGAAGCATAAAAATATACACAAAAAATAGTTTCATAAGTGGTTCAGAAAGAAGTAGCTCAGAACAAAGCAGTCTTCAAGTAAAAGTGCACTTTCGAGTTTGGATATGATGATAAAGATGCATATTTATCTCTCAGTCTCAACAAACTCAAATGCGTATATTTTTTCCAGTTGATTAAAATGTGTACACAAAATAAAATCGACAATAACAAGCTATTATCAAAAGATGTGCCTGACTCCTAACATTCCAGCACATTGTACAAAGGGTAAGTATGGTGGCCGAAGCAATTATGTCAGAGTAATCATGATCCCTTGACTATTTTTGCGAGAACGATGCCACATGGAAGTCTGAGATAGAGGCTAGCATAAAAGGTGTACATATATTCATATTTTTCCCTCGACGAAGAAGAATTGTGCGCATTTTATAAATTAAAACCATCAGTAAACTGTTAAAAATTTGAGAAGATCTTGTGCATTTAGAACCAAAATTTTAGAGAACGTGAACAGACGGTTGTCACCACTATTAAAGCCTTCCTCATACTGGTGGCGACGTGTCAAGCTGACAATTTTTTATGTAAGTAGTAAGTGCAACGTGGGTGGCAGCTACCCATAAATTTATGTAGAAAAGGCAAACATAGTGCATATTGCCCATTTTCTATGCAGAATCTTAGCCTAACCGTTATAGTGTTTAACGGCTATAAATACTTTGGGATCAGCGCCATTCCAGAGGATCGAAAGTATAGTATCTTGTGCTATAGCCTTCTTGTTTCCAGTTTTTCCAGTGTTCGAGACTTAGCAAGCATTCCGTGCTAGCTTTCAGGTGATCCAAGGAGTAAACTGATCAACTACAGATCAGATCTCCATAGCTACTACTTCCCCCATAATCTTTTCTTATTATTTATACTTAGATATTCCTGTATATAATTCTTTCTACTTTGTAATAAATTCAAAATTCATAATAAAAGTTAGTACAACTTTTGTTTATGGCGAACAACCATATTATCTCATGCCATTAATTATAAATTTTAATTTACTATCAAATCTTGCATTTCATGAGGGAAAACCATATATATGATGAATTCCTTGGATGCCTACGACCGAGAATTCAAATAAAAATATTCAGGAATAATGACTAGATGATCACCTAGATTCATTGGGAGAGATGATGTTTATGTTGCATATGATCATATTATCATGTACATATATGGATTTATAGCTCTCGGTCATGAGGAGCACACTTCTAGCTCACCATCGAGTATATACTACTACATTGATTATTGGCTACCATAATGCCTAGATAGCCTGGATAGACTACAGTACGTGTCACCGTTAGAATCTCAACTGCATGTGATAATAATCAAGATTGTGAAACCATATTTACCTAATGTTATCAAGTCATAGTTCTTGATAGATCGTGGTTGATGTATTGTTTATATTTCTACTATAGTTATTGTTCTTGTATCAGTGTCATCTTATATTTTATCACTCAATTTATTTTCCTTACTGCTATTCATGTACTATTTTTATTTATATGCTTACATTTTGGTTTTAGTTCACTATATGGCTTCCCTTGTGGTACTTGCTATATGGGATTGAGCCTACTGGTTTTGTATTACCAGATCTCGTAGCGAAGCATGAGGATCTTCCATACCTTCCGCTTGATGTGAGCACCAGGACGACCACCAACCGAGTGTCTAAGTAGGTTTCTTTCTCATTTCTTACTGTATGATATATATATATATATATCCTTTTAGAGATGTTTAGCTACCAAGCGAGTGTTAGCTCATGTTCAGGGACCTCGATTCCTGCCCAAGGACAATATGATTATATATATTCTAGAATGCAGCTAGAGATGATCATGCATGATTGTATACTCTTGCTAGTTCTTCATGATCATATATATATATCTATAGTTTGGGATGCTTTATTATTATATTTCTTATGATCAAACATCTTATACTTTACTTATTTGCCAATGATTGAGATACCTAGGATTGTTTGACCAAGTATTGATTGATGGATTGTAGAATAACCCCCATGTCTTATTACAGCCGTGACTGTATCTTAAGGTACTAGAGTACACTGATATATATAGCTGGCATGGTATCGACCCCGCTCTTTACTATTTTAGTTTTGGGCATGACAAGGTTTTATTGGTGGCCTATACAAGTCTATTTTCAAACATGTGGGGTTAATAAAGTTTAGTTATCTTAATCCCTAAGATTTATTCTTAATATCTTCTAGTATTATTCTATATTCCTGATTCCTTGGTCTGTTACTTAATTTTATCATTGTTTTATCCTCCCCCGAATTGATGATCTCATGTCCTTTTCTTTCAGGAGCACTATTCCTGGTTCGTCATATCAGTTAGTTAGATCTTAGTCGATGGAAGAGCGGCATCTAGTAGACCAGCCGATACCAGAGAATCAATATCAACATGTTCAGGGGCAGAGTCAATGATAGATCTAGGAATAGAGTACCATATTCAGCATAATCACTCTACAGTCCTAGTACCACCAATATAGCTAGTACCACCACTATAACTGACGCAGCTAATGCAACCAACAAAAAGGGGGTATTCATGCACTTCTAGACATCATCAGGGGATTATTGGTGACTCAGCAACGTTATAATGATGTTCTTACCCAGTCAGTTTAGGCAACCCTAAAGCGAGGTGACCATTAGGGATATTATGATACCTCCATCCCCCATACTTTTATGATATAGAGATACAACCGCATCAGATGTGTGGCTCCAGGATACTAAGGCCATTCTCGAGGCAATAGGAGTTCCAGCGAGGGAGAAGGTGGCAGTGGTCAGATTGCATTTAGCCCAAGATTGGTGGACAGCTCAAGAGATTTTCCTTAAAATATTAATTTTATAGGCAGACTTTAGGAAGAGGTTCTAGACCTAGTACTTTGACGTAGTTCCATGCTATGATCTACAGCTGAAGTTTAACAATCCCATGTAGCAAAGGAGGGTAGTAAATGGATATGTGATAGATTTTTTCTGTCTTAGTAGGTTCGCTCCCACTTGGTGGTGTCACGCCCCATTTTTTGCTAAATCTATAATCGTCCCCCAGACGTGATGCCGTGCACGCGTAAGGTGCGCGTGCACAAGACCTAGGCATAATGATATACTTTAGAATAAATGCAACAGAGAACACAAATAATATATCATACATTAAGATATAGAAAAGTTTTATTTTATTGATAATGAACATCTGGTTACAGACTCTTGACCCAAAAGTAATAAAGATGCCGCACGGGCTTACAACTTGGACACAAAATAAGATAGCCGATCCATATATTACATTCCTTACTAATATTTCAAAAGCACAAAATACCTTGGGTGCGAGTTAGCACCATCGCCTAGGAGGTTCGAAAAGAAAAGTGCGAGCTTATTTCTTGATTATGTACTTGGGCTCCAAAAGTTACAACACGAACGTGCTTGATCAGGAAAAGGTCGGAGAAAGCTTCAGCTCCTCGCCGCGTCGCCTCGGCTCGGGGAACTTGCTGCAACGAGGGTCATTACTTTAAAAAGTACCGATGAGGGTGAGCTAACCCAACATACCAAATCGACATCATATTCATATAAACAAGCAACATTATTATTATATGATTTTTTTATCTTGCCTTAGTTTAATTCTTTATATATGATAGATGGGAATGACATAGCAAAATGTGCCACCATTCGGCGACTTTATCTGAATCGTATGAACCACCTGTACAAAACTTACCATGACCTTCCCTGCCACGAAGGCATAGTTAGTCTGCACAGTTTAAATATACATAAGGATCACTGTCTTGACTAACCGTCATAGAGTATAGTCTTGGTAGATGACGATGCTTGCAGCGCGGGCAGTGAGCCCCGTTATAAACTGTTGCCTCATCCGTGCTAAGTTGCTAGCACGACTAACTGTTGTTTCACTCGGGACAAATCGGCCTCGGTGCCCTGGATGACCGTTCATAGGAACCATATACTTGTGCATAAGTTATCCACGACCATTGATGATCTAAATACTAAGTTAACATATGAAGCATTTCAAGGCATCAACATGAACAGAACTACTTAAGCACAGTGTGATATCATAGTCTACTAGCTGATATAATCAATTCACACGTTATGTACTACTCATTGAACAGTTATAGATGAATAAGTTCTAACTACAACTGAATATAAAATAGATGTATGTATAGCAGACAAGCATGCAACAATATAATCGTTGAGACTTTATACGACAAGCATTATAAGTGTTTCAAGTCTACTTCTTCTTTTATCTTGACTCAATTTTATTCTTTTGGTATCGTTGATCAGGATGCACAATTGAGTCAATTTATTAGGAATGAAGACTTGGATGAAGGGCGCTAATCATAGTAAAGCCACTCAAAAGTTGGTAATTCAAAAAAAAAGGGAGATCTTCAAGACTCCGCTTGCGTATCGCCTACACGATCACCTGCACGCACCAACAGATGATCAATATCTATTGCTTTAGTCTCCAATGGTTCGATATAAAATACGAAATCTAAAGAATGAAGACAATGAAATAAATCAAAATTGTTCAAGAAAATGCAAGGCACAAAACCAACAAAAAAGCAACCAAGCGGCATCAAAAATGGGCAAAAAAACCAACGCAACGGAAAGGCCCTTCTCGACTCTGTCGTCGAGTCCTTTTATGAGGCATGATCTGTTGAATGTAGGATCTGATTCCGAATAAACAAATCTATAATGAGGAAAGGATCTTGATTCAATTTGTTCTGATCGAACGATACCAAGTATTTCTTAACCGCACTACCGAATACGGGGAACGGGGCGCTACGTCTTAACCAACTAAGAAAAAATTTTATCCTCGAAACTTAGGAATAGAACCTACCCCTAAGGAATAAAAAGGGAAACTTTTCCTTCATATCTGATTGGAGTTCCCAGGTCGATTTCTCGATCGAGTAGTTCCGCCAAAGAATGCGCATTAGCGAGACTGCTCGATTCCGTAACTGTTTCTCTTTACGATCTAAGATCTGAACGGTTTCTTAGGCGCACGATAAGTCGGCCTGAAAATCCAGGTTACCGAAATCTACCACGTGGCTCGGGTCATGCACGTACTTTCTAAGCTGTGACATATGGAAAATACCATGCACTTCTGACAGGGTTGTGGTAATGCAATTTGATAGGCAACTGAAGTGACTAATTTGAGGACTTCAAACGGGGCAACAAATCTTGGAATTAACTTTTCTTTTACTCCGAATAGCATGATTCCTCACATGGACGAGACCTTTAAAAATATATAGTTACCCTCAACGAACTCAAGGGGTCGACAACGAATGTCGGCATAGCTATTCTATCGACTTTTTGCTACTTTTAGTCGCTCTCGGATCAACCAAACCTTTTGGACAGTTTGTTCAACTAGTTTTGGCCCAAAGATTTGATGTTCCCCAACTTTATCCTAGCAGATCGGTGACCTACACTTTCACCCATACAGAGCCTCATACGGAGCCATCTAGATGCTGGACTGATAACTGTTATTATATAAAAATTTGGCCAAAGGTAGGTGTACCCAACTTGACTTTGAGTCGATTGTGCAGAAACGAAGCATGTCTTTAAGTACCTTATTCACCCGCTCTGTTTGGCTATTGGTTTGAGGATGGTAGGCTGAGCTAAACTTTAATTTAGTCCCCATCGCTGACTGAAGGTTCTCCCAGAAATATGATAGAAATCGTCTGTTCTGATCTGATACTATGGAAACTGGCACTCCGTGCAGCCGAACTATCTCATCAAGGTAGGTTTGGGCGAGGTGATCGATGCTCCAAATAATTTTGATGGCAATGAAGTGCACTGACTTGGTTAATCAGTCGACGATAACCCAGATTATATCGTTCCCCCGTTGCGTCATTAGCAAGCCAATAATGAAGTCTATGCTTATGTGCTCCTATTTTTATTCCGAGATAGAAAGATTCTACATCTCTCCACCGGTCTTTGATATTCTTCTTTCACGCTCTGACAGGTTATGCATTGCGATACGAAGAGTGCCACATCTTTCTTCATGCCATGCCAACAGAAAATAGTACGAAGATCTTTATACATTTTTATTCTCCCGGGATGGACTGTATAGACTGCATAGTGAGCTTTTATAAGGATCTCCTTTCTGATTTTGGTGTCGTTAGGGACGCATAGCCTTTCCTTAACTCGCATCACTCCATTCTCATCTACTGTAAAGTCCTTTGTCTTTCTCGCTAGAATCTTCTCGTGTATTTTCCTTAGGAATGGGTCGTCCCTCCGAGTAGATATGACCCTCTCTAACATGTTAGGTATGAATCGCATCTGAGCAGCTCGTGTACCACGATATCAAATTCGGAGTTTAATTCCTATTTTCTCTAAGTTCCTTTGTAACCTGCAATCAACGGACAGGGATCCCGCAAATACTCGACTCAACGCATCTACTACAATATTTTCCTTGCCAGGTGTATAGTCGACCGTCAAGTCATAGTCCTTAATTAATTCTAGCTAATGCCATTATCGTAGGTTAAGGTCCGTTTGGGTGAATAAGTACTTCAAACTTTTATGATCTGTATAAATTAGCCAAGCCACTCCATAGAGGTAGTGTCACCACAATTTTAGTGTGAACACAATTGTCGCTAGTTCCAGGTCATGCTTAGGATACTTTTTCTCGTGCTTTTTTAGTTGTCTAGATGCATAGGCTACCACCCTATCCTGCTATATGAGTACACACCCCAAGCCCTATCCTGATGCGTCGCTGAATATTTGGAATCCCAAGGTCTCGTCAGGTAGTGCTAGTAGTGGGGCAGAGGTGAGGCATTGCTTTAATCCCTTAAATGAGGCTTCGCAGTCGGCGCACCACTCAAATATGACTCCCTTCTGTGTGAGGTGAGTCAGAGGCGATGCTAATTTAGAAAAGTCCTTCATGAAACGCCTGTAGTAGCTTGCTAGCCCGAGGAAGCTTCGAATCTCACTGATGGATGCATGCCGCTTACACTCGACGATGGCTTCAACTTTTTTTGGATTGACTGAAATGCCTCTCGCAGAAATGATGTGCCCGAGAAAAGATACACTGCTCAGCCAGAATTCACACTTATTCAGTTTCACATGTAGCTTGTTGTCCCGAAGAGTTTGTAGCACGGCCCATAAGTACTCAACATATTCCTCCCTATTCTTCGAGTACACCAAGATATCATCAATGAACACTACTATAAACATGTCAAGATATGGCTAGAATATGCGATTCATTAAGTCCATAAAGGCAGCAGGGGCATTGGTCAATCCGAATGGCATTACCAAAAACTCATAGTGGCCATAGCGAGTGCGAAAGGCTGATTTCGGTACGTCGCCCGGCCTAATCTTGAGCTGATGGTAACCTGAGAGAAGATTAATTTTTAAGAATATCGTCGCACCTTATAGCTGATCAAAGAGATCGTCGATCCTGGAAAGGGGGTACTTGTTTCAAATATTGGCCTTATTCAATTCACGATAATCGATGCAGAGCCGCAATAAGCCATCCTTTTTCTTTACAAATAATACAAGCACACCCCACGGAGACATGCTCGGAAGAATATACCTACGATCTAGCAATTCTTGATACTGAACCTTCAACTCTTTTAGTTCTGCCAGGGCCATTCGATATGGAGCTTTGGAAATCGATCGAGTATCTAAAAATGTGTCTATAGTAAACTCTATTTCTCGGTCGGGCGGCATATCGGGCAACTCATCTGGAAACACATCAGGAAAATTCGCCACAAGGAAATGGGCTCAATGTTTGCATAATCTTGCTGAGTCTCTCGAACGGACACCAAGTACCCTTCTCAGCCGGAATGTATCAACTGTCGAGCAGATATTATAGAAATCACCATATGGGCATTCAACGCTCTCGATGATGGACTGCACATATAAAAAAATTTGGTCTTGCCTGGTAGACGAAACATGACTTTCTTTTCTACACAATCAATGGTCACCGAGCAAGCGTCGAGCCAATCCATCCCCAGAATAAGATCGTAGTCCCTGATGTCTAAAACTATCGCATCAAGTGATAATTTACTTTCTCTGATACAAATGTTACCTTCACGACAAACTAAGTGAGCCAACAGATCCATGCCCGATGGAGTACGAACGCTAAGGTTTAGGCCTAGTGGTGTTATAGGAAATGTGTTCACGGCGGCAAAATCCGCCGCAATAAGACTATGTGTGGCACCAAATCAAACAATAATCGAGCAGGTACATTATTGAAAAGTAATATACCTGACACTGTCATGTTTGATGCGAACGCCTCTTTTCGAGTCAGAGCATAGACCCAGCTTTGAGAGTTCTATGGTGCTGTATGGTTCGCTCGAGGTGCTTGACCCTGATTTTGAGACGGGCGATGCTGCTGATGTGAACGGCATAGAGGAGGATCGTTGGGGAGATCCCGACAATCGCGAGCAACGTGGCCAAATTTACCACAAATGAAATATCCTCCTTTTCAAATATAACAGTCGTTAATGTGGTATCCTGTCCTATGGCAGTAGGCACAAGGTTGCCCCTGGTTCTTCCCTGGATCTGGATCCTGAGAGCCGTCGTTATTGTGGCGCTTATGCGCATTTTTACCACCTGTGTTATTAGGGCGCTTCTGATAGGAATTTTGCACAACGTCGGTGCAAACTGGGGGTACTGCGGCTCTAGGGAGAGGGCATGGTTTAGAGACTCATGCTTGGTACGGTACTGAGGGACGATGACATGATCTTGAATAGAAGGTCACAGTTCTATCTCAAACCTTCGTGCTCGACTTTCGGCGTCATAGAGATGAGACTTAACAAATTTAGCAAGCCTATTGAATTCTGAGGCATACTGTCGCACTGTCTTATTTCCTTGTTGCAGATGTGTAAATTTATCTTCCTTATCATGACGGACGACGGGTGGAAGGTACTCCTCCTCGAAGGCCATATGGAGCAAAGACCAAGATATAATTGTCCTGTCATCTTCACTCATTATAGCTTGTTTGTGCATATTCCACCAATCATATGCATTTAAATGGAGCTGAAGCTGAGCGCAAGCGACTCTCTTTATTTCGCCCATGTGAAGTACTTTGAAGTGGTCTTCCAACTCAACCAGCCAATCCAACGCCACGGAGGGATCCTCGGTCTCTTTAAAGGTAGCATGACACATCTTTTTAAACTCTGATATTTGCAGGATGGAACCATTTTTGTCTGAGAATGGAGGTTCCTGAGAGCCCTGAAGCACCGTCGTCTCGGCTACAACTGGAACTTTCGTGGTGGCCACTGATGCAGAATTGTTGTTGACGACGAGCGTCATCACAATCGTTTGCAAGGTATCTATTTGCTTCTGTTGTGCTTCAGCCTGAGTCCGCTATGCCAGAAATTGAGCCTCAATCTAGGACTCGAATTGGCTCTAACGTAATTATGTCTATATCTACTATATTTCCATCAAACGCATCATCCACTCGAATGGATCAACAGAGGGCGCGACTGCTGGACTTCCAGAGATGCTTGATATGCCAAAAGTGCTCCCCTGCACCTGCGCTACCACTTACGCTTGTGCATTCGGCTTTGAGGCCATTTATTTAAAGAAAAGTAACTTACATCAGTCTTAAAACTTATTATGGACTCACTGTATAGAACACATCTTATTTTGGCCAAGCAAATTCAAGATTTCAACTAGGAGGGACAGGGTCATTTCAAGAAACTCTTCTGATACGAAGGTCAAAGGATCTGAAGCCATGCTCTGAATCCAATATGGCATGCCCTATTTTTTGCTAAATCGATAATTGTCCACCAGGCGTGATGGCGTATACGCGTAGGGCGCGTATGCACAAGGCCTAGGCATAATGATATACAATAGAACAAATGCAACATAGTACGCAAATAAGATATCTCACGTTGAGATATAGAAAAGTTCTTTTTTATTGATAATGAACATATGGTTACAGACTCTTGACCCAAAAGTAATAAAGATGTCACACGGGCTTACAACTTAGACGTAAAATGAGATAGCCGATCCATAGATTACATCCCTTAATAATATTTTAAAAGCATAAAATACCTTGGGTGCGAGTTAGCACCATCGCCTAGGAGCTTCGAAAAGAAAAGTGCGAGCACCTTTCTTGATTATGTACTTGGGCTCCAAAAGTCATAATACGAACGCGCCTGATCAGGAAAAGGTTGGAGAAAGCTTCAGCTCCTCGCCGCGTTGCCTTGGCTTGAGGAACCTGCTGCAACTAGGGTCAGTACTTCAAAAAGTACTGGTGAGGGCGAGCTAACCCAACATACCAAATCGATATCATATTCATATGAACATATAATATTATTATTATGTGATCTTTCTATCTTGTCTTAGTTTAATTCTTTGTATACGATAGAAGGGAATGACATAACAAAATGTGCCATCGTTCGGTGACTTTACCAGAACTGTCTAAACCACATGTACAAAACTTATTATGATCTTCCTTGCCACGAAGACATAGTTAGTCTGCACAGTTTAAATATACATAAGGATCACTGTCTTAACTAGCCATCATGGAGTATAGTCTGGGTAGACGGCGATGCTTGTAGTGCGAGTAGCGAGCCCCGCTATAAACTCCCGCCTCACCCGTGCTAAGTTGCTAGCACGACTAACTATTGTTCCGTTTGGGACAAATTGGCCCCGGTGTCCCGGACGACCGTTCGCAGGAACCATATACCTTGTGCACAAGTTATCCATGACCATTGACGATCTAAACACTAAGTTAACATACAAAGCATTTCAAGACACCAACATAAACAGAACAACTTTAGCACAATACGATGGCATAGTCTACTAGCTGGTATGATCAATTCATAAGTTATGTACTACTCATTGAACAGTTATAGATGAATAAGTTCTAACTACAACTGAACATAAAATAGATGTATGCATAGTGGACAAGCATGCAATAATGTAATCATTGAGACTTTATATGACAAGCATTATAAGTGTTTCAAGTCTACTTCTTCTTTTATCTTGACTCAATTTTATTCTATTGATATCGTTGATCGGGATGCACAATTGAGTTAATTTATTAGGAATGAAGACTTGGACGAAGGGCGCTAATCGTAGTAAAGTCACTCATAAGTTGGTGATTCGAAAAAGAGAGAAAAGGGAGATCTTCAAGACTCTACTTGTGAGTCGCCTACACGATCACCTGCAGGCACCAACAGATGATCAATATCTCCTGCTTCGGTCTCCAATGTTCGATACAAAATACGAAATCAAAAGAATGAAGACAATAAAATCCATCAAAATCGTTCAAGAAAATAGAAGGCATAAAACCAACAAGAAAGTAACCAAACGACATCGAAAATGGGTAAAGAAATTAGCATAATGGAAAGGCTCGTCTCGACTCTATCGCAGAGTCCTTCCTTGAGGCATGATCCGTTGAATGTGGGACCTGGTTTCGAAGAAACCAATCCATAACAAGGCAAGGATCTTGATTCAATCTGTTCCGATCGAACGATACAAAGTATTTCTTAGTCGCGATCCCGAATAGGGGGAACGGGGCGCTACAGATGGCATCCGAGTTAGATAGGACCAGAAGGTCCCAACAGGGACTTCATCTAGAGTCATACTAGCGATAGAGTAGCATGAGTTTCTGACCTTCAATGTAGTGATGAGGATGGCCATGATGCATGAGTACATCTTCTAGAGTATAGTAGCTAAGACTGGGGGCAGAAGAGGCCTTACCCTATTATGAGGGACACTTCCTCCAAGTTATCAACACCAACACTATCAGTACAAGAATTATATATTGTATCTCTGAGGAGAGTAGCATCAATGTCATCAGTCTAGTATTCATCTCATAAGTGACCTCAGCATCATAGATCATCATCATTAGTAGGTTATTCCCATTGTGGTAAGGTAGGACACATCCTTTCAGAGAGTCATATGGCACATGGCTTATGTTTGGAATATGGTGCTTTATACCAAATGGTGGGTTCTTGCCTATGGAGGACTTCAATAAGGCCGTCAATATTTCATCCAGTAGCTTCATCTACCCTGGCAGGGCCATAGTTCAGATCTTCTGCACCATTTTAGCAGTATCGGGGCCTAAGGACTTTATTGACTCAGTCCCATACATTCCAACAATAGAGGCCACAGTAGTATACACTTGCTCATGTACATATTCAGGCTAGGAATAGATACCATCAACAAAGGGGACCAATATCCAAAGGGCAGGGCTGGGCTTTTATGCTCACCTTAGAGGAGGCATTAGCGTTTGTGGGGTGGTAGCAGGTACCATTATCGTTCATTCTCATTCAGCTTTAGTTTTATTTGATTCTAGTGCTTTCCATTCATTCATATATGTACTATTTACAACATGAGTTGGATTGGAGCCCGAGTTATTACCAGTAAGGATGAATATACTTACTTGTAATGGTCTTATAGGAGTAGATAGAGTATATACCTCGTGTCAAGTCATAGTATGCAGAAGGGAGTTTTCCATAAGATTGATAAAGTTTTCTAAAGGCGATTATGATGTCATCATATGTATGGATTGGTTGAGTGTCTGACATGCGGTAATAGATTGTCATACTGGCAATATTATCTTTCATGTTCTTGATGAGGACAATTTCTTATTCTTGAGAGAAGCGGTAGAGTCTTTGCTAATCATCTCGAGGATAGCCACAACCGAGGAGGTACATTAGCCTAAGATCGCCAGTAAGTTTTGTGATATATTTTTTGAGAAGCTTCCAGGCATGCTGCTACTTTGAGAGATAAAGTTATTATATAATTGATTATATGGGCTACGCTAGTATAATAAAGGGTCTACAAGATGTCACCATCAAAGTTAGTAGAGCTATAATAGTTGATTGAAGGAATGAGGATCATGGGATTCACTCGTCTTAGTGGATTGCCTTGGGAAGCCCGATCCTTCTCATAAAGAAGTGCATGGTATATTATGTTTATGTATTAATTATCGTTGGCTAAACGCGATGACTATCAAGAACAAGTATTCCTTACCCATGATAGATGACTTGTTTGATCATCTTAGTAGGGCAGGTATTTATTACTAGATAGATTTATGATATGGGTATCATTAGATCAGAGTTAGATAGCATGATATACCCAAGTCCGTATTCAGATATAGATATGGCTACTGGGAGTTTATTGTGATGCCTTTTAGGGCGACTAATGTGCCAAAAATATTCATAGATCTAATTAACCATATTTTTATGTCTCACTTAGACTAGTTTGTGATAATATTTATTAATGATATCCTATTCTATAGTTGGAGTGAGGCCGAGCACGAGCAACATCTTTACATAGTTCTTCAGATTCTTTGGGAGCATCAGCTATACACGATGTTTAGTAATTGTAATTTTTTGATAGACTATATATCCTTCTTGGGGTATATCATTGCTGGAGGTGGTGTAGAGGTGGACCCCAAGACGGTGGAGGCGGTTGAGAGTTATCCACTATCTAGTATAGTTGTATATGTGCACAGTTTTTTTAGATTGGCAGGGTAATGCAGACGCGTTATGACAGACTTTGCTAGGATCTTTGCACTCTTGACACAACTGACATATGAGGACATATGATTTGAGTGGATAGATAATTTTTAGGCTTCATTTTACAATCTCAAGAGGAGTTTGATTTTGGCTCCGATTCTGACACTTTCGATAGGACCATGTGGGTTCACCATTTATTGTGTTGTATTAGATTAGGAACTTGGATGTTTCCTTATACAATATGGCATAGTTGTAGCTTATACATCTTGGTAGCTTTGAGACCATAAGAGGTACTATCTGACGTATGATCTTGAGTTAGCCATATTATATTTGCAATCAATCACTAGAGGCATTATCGTTATGGAAATCAAGTAGAGATGTTTATCAATCATAAGAGCTTGAGGTATGTGTTTACAAATAAAGAGATCTTGATATGTGGTAAAGGAGATGGTTGGAGTTATTGAAGGACTATAATCTTGACCTCCAATATCATTTAGGGAAGGCTAATGCCATTGCAGATACATTGAATATGAGAGCAGGAGCCTACCTCTTGACAGAGCAACATAAGATCTTAGATAACCTTCAGAAGATGGGCATAGTAGTGGTGATACCATATGATACAATATTTATGACAGGTCTGTAGGTTCTGTCTATCATTGCTAAGAGATCATGGCAGCATAGACAGGAGATGCCAGACTTCATCAACTTAGGATGCAAATAAAAATTGAGTATTTATAAGAATGTGACTCTCCGATTTATGAGTCATCTTTATGCGCTGAGTAAAGATATCTGGCACGAGATTATGTCAGAGGTCCATATTTCCCAGTATTCTATTCACCCATAAGGGATAAATATGTATCGAGATATTCGTCAGCATTTTTGGTGGAATGGAATGAAGAGGAAGATAGCACAATTCTTCTCTATGTGCTTAGTATATCAGCAAGTCAAGACTGAGCATCGAAGATCGATCGAGCTTCTTCCACTATTGTTGATTTTCGAGTAAAAGTGGGAGCATATTACCATGGATTTCGTGACATGTCCTCCTAGATCCCCGGCTGCCGAGATACCGTATGGCTGATAATAAACCAACTCACGAAGTTTACTTACTTCCTCCCTTTTAGAGTAGGTCAGACTATAGAGCAATTAATCAAGATATATATGAGGCATGCAGTCAAATTATATGTAATGCCAGTTAGCATAGTACCAAATAGGGTCTCCAGATTCATATCACACTTTTGACAGAGTCTTCAATAAAGCTTAGGCATCCGTTTGATATTCAGTTCGGCGTACCACCCACAAACATATGGCCAGTCATAGTGAATGACCCAATCTCTAATGGATATGCTTCGATAGTGCACTCTTGACTTTGGTGGATCTTGGGAGGATCACTTACACATAGTAGAGTTGTCATACAATAATAGTTTCCAAGCAAGTACTTTGAGGTGTTCTATAGTAGGAGATGTAGATCACTATTAGCATGGGACAATATTGGTGAAAGATGGATGCTTGGACCCTAGATGATAGATTAGAAATTTAAGATAATCGGGCATATCAGAGAGTATCTCAGAGTAACTCAGGACCTTCAGCAACATTGGGTAGATCATCATAGTTGACCTCTTGAGTTCTTTGTCGCCGATCACATATTTCTTCGAATTTTGCCTACCCATGAAGTTACCATATTTGGACTAGGGAGAAAGCTTAGTCCAAGATATATTGCTCCATTCGATGTTTTAAGCATGGTGATATTTCCTATCTTCTCACTTTTCTATCGTCGCTTCGCGAGGTATATGATGTGTTTTATATATCTTAGTTGTAATGGTATATTTCGGATCTAAGGCATATCCTAGATCATTTTGAGCTGGTTGTTGGTACCAATCTATCGTATAAGGAGTAACCTATTTTCATTTTGGACCAGAGAAAAAAGGTTCTCAAGAACCAGACTATCTGTCTAGTCTGTATTTCTTGGGTTTATTACTTGATGGGTGTGTTTACATGGTAGCACGAGGATGATATCCAAGCTCGATATCCATATATATTTGACTCAGAAGGTATACTCTTTCGTGTACACCGTATCTTATCCTTGGAATGTGTGTTTTAGATTTTTGTGCTTGTTGTAGCTTAGGAGTTTTTTTTAGTTTTCTGTAAAACTAAATATGAATTTTCTGAATCTCTGATTTTTTGATTTAGTTCCTGATATCAAGTTTAGCATATTTAGTGCCATATTGGAATTCCGAGAACAAAATTTTTTTAAGGTGGAGAGTTGTGAGGCTTGCCTCGCCATATCAAAAATTTTATGCGGATACATACGTATTTAGTGTATATTTATTTTCTCGATTTTTGTGAGTTCGGTATCGTAATCAAGGATACTAGATTTTTGTGAGGCAAGTCCTTGATTATTAGTATCGTGCCATGATGGCATTACTAGATTTGGATATTGAAAATTTTACTACTTTTCAATATTTACTCGTTTCGTATTTATTGAGAAACGTGCGAGAAGTCTCATGTGATACTCTAGTTTTCAAGAAAATCAATTAATGACTTATGCAACTTAATATATTCTTGAGTTTATTTAAAGCCGTGTTAACCCCTAGACTTGTAGAAACTTATAGAATACCTATTGACATTGCGATAGAATGTACTATGACCCATGCGTAGAACGGAGAACCATTGATTGCCCGAAATAGGATTTACCCATCAGATCAGCATACCATTGGTATAACGCCAGTATGCCGTCGGACTGTAGCTTGCCCAGTCAACAAAGCTGACCAAGCCACCCTATTATGCATTGGACACTTGTTTTTCCTTTAAATGACTGGATTGGGGGGTTATGGGCCATGAATTGATGAGGTAGCCTCATCCAAATGCTATCCTCTCTCCCTTTCCCTATATTTACCCTATACTTGTTTCTCTTTCTTTTTCTCCTCCTCTTTATTCTTTCTCCATTTCCTTGCTTTGGCTAACCAAGAATCTAGGTCTTGAGACCTAAGGGTATGATTTATGAATTCCCCTTGGTGGTGGAGTAGAAGTTTAGGCTTGGATCATGACCTACGCAAGTAAACCTGCCATACATGAACAAAATATTATTTTCTCTTACAGTTTACTTTTCTTATGTATAATGTTGCTTAGTTTTTATCCAAAACATGTTTTCTTGAATTTTTTTTATTTTTTACTTATGGTATTATATTGATTTTGGTTATAGTTTAACCTAGATCTAGTTTTCTATGTCGTGTCTTGATATACCGTAGTGTAAACTAGGTATCAGTTGCGATACCTAGGTTTTTATTATTGTACCTAGTCATAAATATTGTAGAAGACATACCCTAGCATTAGAACTTGCTAAATTTGAAATGGGTTGAATCGGGTCTTGGTTTTTCATGTCCCGGCCCTGCAGGGCAGGTCGTCCTTGCATGGACGTGATGTCGTACGAGCCTATGTTACGTCCGTACAAGGCCGATCATAGAACGGGCAGTGAGATAACAAGTTTGCGAGGTCAATATAGCGAAAGCATAGAATGAACACAAGTATGATGCAAAACTATCTCTTTATTGATTCAGAATAAGTATTACAAGCGGTGCTAGGCAGAGATTATAAGTCGCTCAAGCTCTCTCTCTCTCTCTCTCTCTCTCTCTCTCTCTCTCTCTCTCTCAACAATGAAGGCATGCCAAGTGGCTTACAACATAGAATAATACATAGGTGATATTCTAATATTATGTTATGTATATGTGCTTCAGCTCCGGACGCAACACTCTAAGGCTCCAGAGCAAACTCTACGCCTTAGCACGCACGAGGGGACACTCCATATCGAACGAGGTTCTCCCGTACCCTATGCACAATCTGGTGGGTTATCAGAACAGGTCCCTACGTTTTTGCTACTCCAGCTAATATCGCTACGATAAACTCTATGCTCCATAACCAAAGTAGGTGTTTCACCTTTCTTACTGTCCTCATATGTAATCAGATGATACCGTAATTTAGTCCATAAAATTTCTCTCGATATGAAATCAAACTCAACAATGCTACCAAGAATTTTAAATTTAATAACCGATTACCAGGAATCAAAATAACAAGAAGTGGGAGCGGACAAAAAATAAGGGAAAGATTTGAAATGTGAATTGTAATAAGATTCTCAAGGGTCGTCCCAGGAATCTCTCAAGAAATTTGTGATTGAGTATCCTCTCATTATAATACCTTATATCTTATATCCTATCGTAGGCTCGCAGTAGTACAACTAAGTCACCGCACTACCACGATATCGTATAACTTGTGAAGCCTAACCTACATGGGCCACCACTAAAAATGTGTTACGTCCCACACCCGGTGTAGGGATGCAAGTCAAAAACAACGCCCAGCCTACGTTGCAACATCGGTGGTAGAACGCTGTCTTGGTCAACTATATTATCTAAATATCTCATAATAATATAAAATCTACCAATAATATCTCACACAAAACTCAATCATAATTCTAAAGCACGGAAAGATATGAAAGAAGTCTATCTATACATTCAAAATATATTATCAACAATAGAAACAATATCCAATCTCATACCATATGTCGAAAACAAATTTGGTACCAAAATACTAAAGAGAACTAACTATGCTACCTAGTGGATCTGGCTAAAACTCCCGGCAGTCACTCCAGAACTAGTGGGTCCAAGTCTGCACCATCTACAAGTCGAAGTCCATAGTATGTCGGACACCAATCTCTCGGATCCTCTAAAAAATATTTTCTAGTCAGGAATGGAGCGAAGTATATCTCTAACAACAGTTCTAATCAATGATATAAACTATGTAACAATAAATAGATGTGAATATACAAGATGCAATAATAGATACATGAGATATACAATAAAGGAAATATTGTAAATAAATACGAGAATGAACAATATGATAATGAACAAGAATACTAATGACTAAGTGTGTGAGTATTAGCTTTAACATGTGATCGGCTTGGGAACTTGCATAAGAAAACTTGCACAGGAAAAATGGCCTGGTTAGTCATATGTGCGGTATATGACCAACACTCATAGGAAAATAAGACTTGCACAAGAAGGGTATGATCATATATCTATACTAAAATACTCTCCACCCCCGACTGATATAGGATATCTAACCATGGTACGATATGGCACGGGATTCTCTAAGAAGATAGCAACTTTTCTCGAGAATCAGTGTTTGTACATGTACAAGATAATCAAAGAAACCAGGCTTGCACAAGATATACCATATACTAAAGAATAATATCTCATGATGAGATCCGGATATACCAATCTGTGTAACCATCGTGTCAAGAAAATATGAATATCTACACTAGAATAATGAACATAGAGGATATCATAAATAAAAAACTATCAGAGAATGTACTCGCCTAAATTCAGTGAATAGTCTCACAGATATCTGATACGGTGCCTCGAAGACCTAGATATGGAATATTGCATTAATATAAGATTCTGGAATAAAAATAAGTTAAACTAGTCAACTTCTAGGTCATAAAGCCATTTTTAAGTCAAAATAGTCAAACTAGGTCAACTCTATGTCAAACCGATCAAACTTGGTCAAGCTACCTATTTCTAGGTTGTATGAGTCTATCTCTAAGATATTGGGTCCATACACTATGAAACTAGGTCACACTAGCTATATCTAGGATACTAAGATACCGTATCTCATGATACGCAAACAAGGGATAAAATATAACCCATATGTATATATCAAACAATATTAGATATTAAATTCTAATTACCAAAAGCTATGTGGATACCTTGGTTTGACACTAAACCTCTATCCTGATACCCAAACCCAATACCTTGGGTATCCCCAAATACCTTGACATTTACCTTGGTATATCAAGGTAAATTCAAAATCCATGAGTATAGCTAATACACATATAAACCTCTAAATACCAACTATATGCCAAACATATACTAACATAACTAAAGCATATGCTAACATAACTAACTATTAAATACTATAGCTACTCACATATAATACCTATCAATACAATACCTATATAATAACTTACTACCAATATCTATAATATGAATAGTTACATATAGTTAAGAGTCTAACTAATAGGTGTATATATATCTAACTATTTAAATAACAAGTATATAACTAACTATCCACTACTAGTTCATATGCACATATCTACATATATTGTACTTAACTAGAGATACAAGTACATATATATATAGATAGATCTAATCAATTAACTAGATAAATATCAAGCTACTAGTAAATACTATCTAACTACTACTAACCACTAACTATTAACTAAATAACTCATGAAACTAACTTATCAATAACCAACTAGCTAACTTGCAACTACTAAAATATAGTATACTAATACATAAATACCAATTATGAATTATATATATATATATATATATACCAAAACCATATATATCTATTATTTATAAATAATATATAAATATATATATACCCATAAAACTGTCGCCAAAATCGCTGCTATCGTCGCTAAATGCTGCTGATACTGCTACTAATACTGCTGTTGTTGCTACGGTTACTGCTGCTGTCGCTAATGCTACTGCTGCTGCTGTCACTGAAAGCCACTACTGCTGTTGCTGTATGCGTTGTGTTTCTAATGCTGCTGCTGTCGCTGAAGCCGCTGCTGCTGTTGCAATTTCTGCTGTTGTTGCTAATGCGCTGCTGCTGTCATTAATAAATGTTGAGCCCCCTTCTCTCTTTCATACACAATATATATATATATATATATATATATATATATATATATATATATATATATATATATATATATATATATATATATATATATATGTATGTATGTATGTATGTATGTATGTATGTATGTATATACATCTCCACAGCAATACATATTGTATAACATACACACATTATAGTATCATATACATATTTACTCATAACATCACATATACGTACACGTATATATATATATATATATAATCATGCAAGTATATATATATTAATTATAACATACAAGTATATAAATAAATATATATATATATATAACACATAGGTAAATAGATATATGATACACTATAAATAAATAAATATATATATATATATATATATATATATATATATATATATATATATATATATATATATATATATATATATATATATATATATATATATATATATATATATGCATATAATTACATATTATAAAGACTAATAACAATAGAATTAGATCTAGAAATAAAATGCACAACACATGGAGTGTATCGCACCCATATCACACTAGATCTATGATACGCTTGCGACACGAGTCTACCACACATCCAGACGTACCCCGAAGGACATGAGCAAGTCTAATATATTATTTATAAATAATACGAAGAGTTAAACACAAATCTACGTGTCCGTGTCAAAATATGACATGCACAAAGTCCCGTGTCGGAGGGAAAATCTTCCAAATCAATACGTATCATCAAATTATTGGGATACGACCTACACGTACCCAATTGTGGATATGACACTAGCCCCAAACACACAAGCACATGCCAAATTGATCTATAGGACCAATTGACACACACAACAAGTGTCAATCTCGAAATTCCTCCAAAATTGACATAAAAAGTACTATAACTTTCTCAATAGGCCTCCTATGAACACAAAACCAAATCCTATTGGTAGCCTATGTGTATGGGTTGATTTCTCATGGTTAAATCTCAGATTTAGAACCTAAATTAAGGAAAAAAACTGAATTATACCTATTGGAAGATAGATTCCCAATAAAACCTCCAAAATTGATAAAATGAGCCTTCAACTTGTAGATCCTTGCTCCTCTTTGTAGATCATTGCTTCCTCCTTCTAAATCTTTACTCCAATAGTCTCCAATGGTGATTTGGGAAGGAATTGGATAGAAATTTGGTAGAAATTTGATAGAATTTGGTTAAGGAAAATTCTAGATCTAGATGTGGAATAAAAAAAAAGAAAGAGAAAGTTTTTATCCCCTTTATACAGGCCTCACTTGCCCCCTCCCTCAAGATACTATGTAAAGTCTAAAATATTTCTTGAGGCCTCTCATGAAGAAAATAATTAAGGAGGGAAGATTTTAGTCTAATGGGTTTAACATAATTAATCATCCTCATAATGATTGGACTTCTAATTATTGGGCTTAATTCTAACTAGAATTAAATGTTGGTCCATGAGTCTAAACTAAACTAGTTAGGTCAACTAACACAAGTCCAAATATAAATCTAACATTCTAACAATAAATAAATAATATAATAAATAAATATTCAATATGCACAATATTTATTTAATTAATTACTAAATAACTAAAATACTCTTTCCTAGAAAATATGGTAGTGACAAATCTATCCCCCTTAGAAGAATTTCATCCTCAAAATTAAAACTCTCACCCCTCTCTCTTAGGCCAGTCATATCCTATTCATACAAATCTTACTATGGTCAAACCTCATCAATCACAGTCTAAAATAGTATATATCCTATAACATACAATCCTACCATTCTACTGAAAGAGAAATCATACTTGGATATAGTCTCTTATCATGAAATCATTCTCTGCCCTGCTAGGGTGTCTCCCTCTACTGGTACGGGATAACCTGCTATGCCACTTGTGGCCTATTCTATCACACACTAAGCATTCACTAATCATCAACCTAGTCAAGATATTCTTAATTTGATGGTTACCAAATACTAGTGATATAATCTAATTCTAGGTCATGGATATACTTAACTCACTGGTACTTGCTACTTAGGATACTATACAAAATACTGCTAAGATACTACCTCCTTGTTCTGTTTCAATCACCAAAAATTCTTAATCATTCTTTTGCAAGGAACACTTGTATAGCTTTTCAATCATGCGTTTTATTAGCACACCCTCGTCCAACTTTAATACTCCCAATAGGATGCCTTACTTAAATCTTGTTACTGTCTACACAAGGCACCAGCTCTCATATGTATTTTTAAATGACATCCTTATACCAAGTTACTCGTGTCTCTCCTCTATATTATTATACTAGTTACTAAAATGCTTGCCTAAACTTTCATAAAACTTGAGGTACTCCATCTCTTGTTACTAGGTATCTTTTTCTATATGATACTTGGTGCAACTCATCCTCTAACATTTGTTAATCATCTTAAAGTTCTTATCTGTACATTAGTATCACAATACATACATAATTATCTTCTAGTCATTACAAAACCATGACATCTCACAGATATCCTTATACCCCTCGGACTATTCTCTGATACATACGACCTCTATAATCAAATTTAGCAACGTACTATACTTGCTTCTATATATATATATATTGTCTCCCTCCTCTATCGCTTGGATCACTTGTATTATTACTCCCAAATATTTTTCTATCCATATTAACTGATACACTAATTCAATGTCATTACACAAGGTATTTATTATACTAGCACATTACTCAACTAATCCCTGATATAGAAACACTAGCACTCTTGATTTAGTAACACTAGCTTCCTAACTACACAACATATGTCATTAAGGTTCTAGGATACTAGCTTCATCATTAGATCACCTTATCATACTCACTAAAAATTATGATCACTTGCATCCAATGCACTAGTTATTAACTTTTATAATACACATGTTTCACTTCACTCTCAAAGGTCGACATATGGTTCCATATCTCTATTGATGTATATGTATCTCTCCTCAAACCTTACAGATGGATATACAAATCAGTGATGCACTATATTTCTTCCATGACCAATCTTAATATTTCTCAACCCATAACATAATATTAATACTCCAGCTTCCACTTTCTGATACTCATGAACTTCCACACTGACACTTATCACCAACTGTGCATCATGCACACAATTTTTAGATACTCTTCCACCTATTGCTTCCAACATATCACTAGCCTCAATATCAGGTGATATACCCATCACTAGTCATATACTGGTACACTCCTATCTATTCACATTAACCTGTATCACAAGTCCTACTACTTTAGCATAATATATTATTATTCTTTCACACTCTCCCATACACTTATGGGTACCCTTCTACTATGGCACAATCTCTAATACCCTTGATGCATATATATTTCTCTACTCTTGACACACCCAAGTATCAACCACCAAATTGAATATCATGCTCCATTGATTTTTAACACAATTTCCTTGATACTTAATTGTTTTTATGGCTCACCCAACTACATAAATTTATGACTATCCAGAACTGGTATGTTGACTCTAATACTAACTCATGAAACCACTACTGATACTCTCTACTCTTCCTTCTGCCAATAGTACTGTAAAACCCCCTTCCTAGAAAATCGTATATACCCTTTTTATTTATTAATTATTAATTAAATTGTAGTAATTAGGTCCAAATAGGAGAAAGAGATTTTTAATAATTTTTATATTAGGTGTTCGGGCACTTAGAGGACTTATGGGACCATCAGGAATTTTTTGAATTTTATTCCATGTAGGAGACCCCTTGAGCAGTTGCTAGCCTAGCGAGGTGCAATACCCTATTATATAAATTTTCTTATGAGTATATATACATATATATTTGTATATATAAAGACTTGAGGATACTCATAAGAAAATTTATATAATAGGGTATTGCACCTCGCTAGGCTAGCAACTGCTCAAGGGGTCTCCTACATGGAATAAAATCCGAAAAATTCCTGATGGTCCCATAAGTCCTCTAAGTGCCCGAACACCTAATATAAAAATTATTAAAAATCTCTTTCTCCTATTTGGACCTAATTACTATAATTTAATTAATAATTAATAAATAAAAAGGGTATATACGATTTTCTAGGAAGGGGGTTTTACATTCTACCCAACTTGTAAAAAAATTTCGTCCTCGAAATTAAATTAGGGTAGGGCTCTCCTTGTCAAGTCTCACTTGATTACAGTCTAAGAATTTCTCTCAAGTGAGCATTACGGTCTCTACCCAACTTAGAATTTACCCATCTATTATCTAAGACTATTCATCTAATAAATCTATGCCCCAACTCATTTAATCATATTATTGAATCCTCAAGTCTTTAACACCAAACATATCACCTATGATATTCCCTAAATCATATATAAAAGGGTCATCAATAATGCGACCGGCCTGTGGGGTATATCTAGTACTGTCTATATATCAAACTTATACTAAGCACGAGGTTTCGCCTTTCCGAAATAAGGGAAGACGAAGATCAATAATAGAGAGTTCAAGGGTGAGGTAATAGAATAGAAGTATCGGGATCAAGGCGTTTAAAGAATTCAAATGGAAATGGTCAAGTTGTTGTGGATTGAAATCCTATTCTGGTAATCCTTTGTTCGCATTCTCGTATTAGTACAGTTGTGTAACCGATACAATATGTTCAGACATATCTAGAGGACAAGTATACTAGTCAACTATATATCTCAATCCACGTGAAGTAGTCGTGCGAAGAGCGAACCAAAATGTACTAAGGTTGATCAGACCGTAATACACTGATTCTGAATAGATAATTGTATTAGTGTACATGTCCACTAACACATATGTCATGAACAAGCTCGATAAAGAATAAGCTTGCAAAACTAGGCTATAGAATAGCAACATAAGTCAAGTACAACAATTATAAGTACGCTAGATGATGATGAAAGGAGGTACAAATTAATTCAAGTTCACAAAACAACACAAAATAAGCACAATAACAAAAGACTCTATAATCTCTACAGTTATTAATTAACAATATTTTAGGTTATTAGCAAGTTCAAATTAATTACTAGGTTAAGGCTAGGTCACGGATCAACATGCAAAAACTAAGCAAATCTAAAAGCAGAAAACTATAAAAACTTACGCGCATTAGCTACTCCATGAATCTGCGCGTCCTCCAAAGTCATGGCAAAAGCTTGTCCGCGTCCTTGCGGTGGATTCCTCTGCTGTTGCTGTGGGGCTTGCTGGAAGAGTGCTGCCTGTGGAGCCAAGGGTGGCCTTGGTTGATATCCTCCTGGCGCTGAGAGAGCTTGTCGGTTTAATATTGGTGCTCTCTCTCGATGATGAGGACAATCCTTGGCTAAGTGTTGGTTGGTTCCGCAAATTAAGCATAATCCTAACTTGCGTCTGCAGTCCTTCTCAATATGGCCTGCCTTGCCACAGTACTGACATGTAGGTAGTATCTGCGGAGAGGCTCTGGGTGGCTGGTGTAGGTGAGGCCTCTTTGCGGCTTCTTCTTGTGGTACTCTGGCTGATGTGGAAGACCGTTTCAGACTGGTCTCTCTCCTAGTGACGCGTTCCATGCGTCGGGCTGCTGCAAGGACGTCTGAGTAGGATGTAGGTGCAACGGATCCAATTAGTTTCTGTAGCTTCAAGTTTAGTCCGTCGAAGAACTTCTCAGCCTTTTCTTCTTCTGTCGGGATCAAGGTTGGGGCAAAGCGACTTAGACGAATGAATTCTGCATTGTATTCTTCCACTGTCATGCTGCCCTGGATGAAGCGGTTGAACTTGTCCCTGAGCTCTGACCGTGCAACTGCCGGGATGTACATCTCTTGAAAGAGTCTGGAGAACTCTTCCCATGTGACTCTGTCCTGTCCAAGTCTCCTTTCTTCAGCTAACCACCAGTGGTGCGCATTATCAGTTAACTGCATTCTGACTGCAGTCATCCACTTCTCTCTTGGAAGTTCAACGGCTTCCAGCTGATGCTGAATGTTTGTGAGCCACTCATGAACTTCCGTTGGCCCTTCTTTACCAGAAAATATGCGAGGCTTGAGATGACGGAAGTCGGTGATAGATCCCGTCAATGTTCGCCTCGCTGCTGGATTAGCCTGCTCCAATGCGGATACCAGGCTGGTCCTCAGATACTCGGCCTCCTGCCGATGGACCTCTTGCTGAATCTGTTGCTGTGCTTGCATCATAGCATACATCATCTGGAACATCTGTTGCCCGTCCATGGCTTGTCCTGGCGGGAATACTGGCATCTGGGGAGTGAACTGAGGTGGTGGTGGAATGTCATCTCTCCGAAACCTTGGATTAGGCTGTCCGGTTTGATCACTCTGCGATGCTTGTCCACCATCCCCTGGTGTCACTTCGTCTCCATAAGTAACCACAGCGTCGTGTGGTGTATCCAAAGGGATATCATCTCTGTTCCCGGAATCCATTGCTCTGAAATCAAAGATAAACTATGAGAACGCTCAGAGGAATCAATACAGGATGCAGTTCAAGTAACAAATTTTGAGTTCGATATAGAGTTCAACAAATGGTTAAATGATGGATGAGATCCTATAGTTTATACTATCCTTAGGGCAGGCTGGTCCAGTCCCTAAGTTGAAACTGAACAATTTAGTCGTGGACCTGCATGGGCCACCACAAAAACCATGTCACGCCCCAGTCCCAAAATACCGTGGGACTAGACACGTGGCAATGGCCAGCAGTACGCACCGATGGACCAACTCAATATAATGGATCCATCAGGGCATACTTAAGCTGTAAAACAAGTCTACGACAATCATGGCACAACTAATCTCATCCACACAAGATATAAAATATGATCCACAGAATAAATAAGGAATATAAATCATCAGCAAGTCTCACATAGTACTTCGGGGAACAACCCGATAAATATCTAGTACAATGGTTCAACAGACCAGAAAGTAAAAGATTGAAATAAATAATGGAAGCTGAGCATGAACATGGATGCTCAAGAGAAGTCTTCAGCTAAGACCTCGTCCTCAGATGGTGGTACAGCTCCTGGATCAGCTCCTGCTCCGGTCCCGTAAACCTCGGGAAAAGCCTCGTCTGTAAAATCTGGGGACAAACATCTGGATCCAGGTCCTCAGGGGACATAGCAAGGTACAAGAAAGCTCATGCCAATAAATAAATAAACAGTGCAGCAAATAAATAACTAAATGGAACAGTGGGGTAAATATGTAACCATCTAAGTGAAATGCAAGTGAGAGCAGCAATAATACTCAGGCTGAGACCACTACAAGCTCTGTGTCTGGGAGCCGGTAGCAGCAATAACTATGTGTTTACTATGTGTTTACTATGTTTTATATATATAATCAGCCTGTAGCCTGTGTGTCTCTCCCCACCCAATGTAACCACGCATACCATGTCCATAACGTCTCATGTCCATGTCAAGCGCGATCATAGCTAAATGCAACAAGTCATAATGTATATAGAATATAAAATCTATGTCAAGTCCTGTATCCTATACAGAATCACCACGAATATCTCGAGAAAATCCTGTCTCATGAATAGTGTCAAGTGTCCTGGGTCATATGGCACTTGATATGACAAGTACGAGAATATAAAGTGTCACGGATGTCCATCTCTAGATGACCGTACCCAACACTGCGTACAGTGTCGGCACCCGACTGATAATCGGACGCTAAGTACGTCACACGGTCCTAGGTTGAGCATGCACATCAATATATATAAAGCAAGGAAAATAGATAACTAAGCTGCAGAGTTTGGCAAGGTACACTTGCCAGATGTTTGAATATCAACTGTCGTCCTGGTATCGGTGGATCCGGTAGGTACTACTCCGAAAGCTGTAATAAATATCACCAACAGTCTCAGAAGATGTCAAATAGCTGGAAATGCCTGTCCTTACGTCCAATTTGGACACAGGGGCAAAAAGGTCATTTTTGGGCCAAAGCGGGTTCCATATGTGGGCCCACTTTGCACCGAAAAGCGTGCCGAGGGTAGCAGTCTCTAAATGGGACAAACTATGGGTCAAACAACTCTAAATGTCAATACGATCCCAACGGTATGTCCAAATTTGGATTCCGATGAGCCGAA
Source organism: Iris macrosiphon (assembly GCA_036927795.1). Lineage (NCBI taxonomy): Eukaryota > Viridiplantae > Streptophyta > Magnoliopsida > Asparagales > Iridaceae > Iris > Iris macrosiphon. Next base: position 174,176,933 of record JAYESA010000013.1, on the reverse strand, counting down.
CATAATTTGGTCCAAAAAGTCAACTGTGGGACCCGCCAATTGGCGATCTGGTCAACCGTCTCAGAAATGCATGAAAATTGCGCCACTGGACTCGTGGTAACACGCTGGTCCTGTGATCCAATTTTCACGCATTTCTGAGACGGTTGACCAGATCGCCAATTGGCGGGTCCCACAGTTGACTTTTTGGACCAAATTATGTTCGGCTCATCGGAATCCAAATTTGGACATACCGTTGGGATCGTATTGACATTTAGAGTTGTGTGACCCATAGTTTGTCCCATTTAGAGACTGTTACCCTCGGTACGCTTTTCGGTGCAAAGTGGGCCCACATATGGAACCCGCTTTGGCCCGAAAATGACCTTTTTGCCCCTGTGTCCAAATTGGACGTAAGGACAGGCATTTTCAGCTATTTGACATCTTCTGAGACTGTTGGTGATATTTATTACAGCTTTCGGAGTAGTACCTACCGGATCCACCGATACCAGGACGACAGTTGATATTCAAACATCTGGCAAGTGTACTTTGCCAAACTCTGCAGCTTAGTTATCTATTTTCCTTGCTTTATATATATTGCTGTGCATGATCAACCTAGGACCGTGTGACGTACTTAGCGTCCGATTATCAGTCGGGTGCCGACACTGTACGCAGTGTTGGGTACGGTCATCTAGAGATGGACATCCGTGACACTTTATATTCTCGTACTTGTCTTATCAAGTACCATATGACCCAGGACACTTGACACTATTCATGAGACAGGATTTTCCCGAGATATTCGTGGTGATTCTGTATAGGATACAGGACTTGACATAGATTTTATATTCTATATACATTATGACTTGTTGCATTTAGCTATGATCGCGCTTGACATGGACATGAGACGTTATGGACATGGTATGCGTGGTTACATTGGGTGGGGAGAGACACACAGGCTACAGGCTGATTATATATATAAAACATAGTAAACACATAGTTATTGCTGCTACCGGCTCCCAGACACAGAGCTTGTAGTGGTCTCAGCCTGAGTATTATTGCTGCTCTCACTTGCATTTCACTTAGATGGTTACATATTTACCCCACTGTTCCATTTAGTTATTTATTTGCTGCACTGTTTATTTATTTATTGGCATGAGCTTTCTTGTACCTTGCTATGTCCCCTGAGGACCTGGATCCGGATGTTTGTCCCCAGATTTTACAGACGAGGCTTTTCCCGAGGTTTACGGGACCGGAGCAGGAGCTGATCCAGGAGCTGTACCACCATCTGAGGACGAGGTCTTAGCTGAAGACTTCTCTTGAGCATCCATGTTCATGCTCAGCTTCCATTATTTATTTGAGTCTTTTACTTTCTGGTCTGTTGAACCATTGTACTAGATATTTATCGGGTTATTCCCCGAAGTACTATGTGAGACTTGCTGATGATTTACATTCCTTATTTATTCTGTGGATCATATTTTATATCTTGTGTGGATGAGATTAGTTGTGCCATGATTGTCGTAGACTTGTTTTACAGCTTAAGTATGCCCTGATGGATCCATTATATTGAGTTGGTCCATCGGTGCGTACTGCTGGCCATTGCCACGTGTCTAGTCCCACGGTATTTTGGGACTGGGGCATGACAAGTACCCATACTATCTACAATGACACCTATCATAGAACTATTGCTACAAGATACTACAGTATGGGTTATCTCTAGATTGATGCCTATTGCTCATATGCCCAACCAAGAACCATTTACAGACTCATAAGCCATACTCCCAACAGTCCATACTGATACTCAAGTCACAGACCTAATTATAATTCACCAATTATCACACTAATAAGAAGATCTATAAGAAATTGGACTAAAGAACTGAAGGTATCTCTACTTCTAAGCTAAAGAATGATGGAACAAAGTCTTATAATAACAGGAGTAGAAAGTATTGAGATGATACTTTAAGAACCAATTTAAGATATAATCTGATAATCATACACGTCTGTTTGAAATCATGACACTCAGAATCATCGCTACGCCAGTAAGCATAGCTGTGATAAACGATAGATCCCATAACTTAGGTGTTCACCTCTATAATCATGTCGTCTAGAATCCTCGCTGTGCCAACTAGTATAGCTGCGAGAAATTCTAAATTTCATAACTAAGATATGTACATCTGATGTCAGGTCCCAACATTTTCGCAACTCCAGCTAATATGGCTACTATAAACTCTATGCTCTATAACCAAAGCAGACGTTTTACCTTTCTTACTGTCCTCCTATGTCATCAGATGATACCATAATTTAGTTCGTAAAATTCCTCTCAATATGAAATAAAACTCAACAATGACACCAAGAATTTTAAATCCAATAACCGATCACCAGGAATCAAAATAACAAGAAGTGGGAGCAGACAGAAAATAAGGGAAAGATTTAAAATAAGAATTGTAATAAGATTATCAAGGGTCGTCTCAGGAATCTCATAAGAAATTTATGATTAAGTATCCTCTCATCCTAATATCTTATATCATATATCCTATATCCTATCACAGGCCCACAGTAGTACAACTAAGTTATTGTACTACCACGATATCGCATAACTTGCGAAGCCTGACCTGCATAGGCCACCACTAAAAATGTGTCACGACCCGCACCCGGTGTAGGGATATAAGTCGAAAACAACGGCTAGCCTACGTCGCAGTATCAGGGGTAGAACGCTGTCTTGGTCAACTATACTATCTAAATATCTCACAATAATATAAAATCTGTCAACAATATCTCATAGAAAACTCAATCATAATTCTTAAGCACGAGAAGATATGAAGGAAGTCTAACTATACATTCAAAATATATTATCAACAATAGAAACAATATCCAATCTCATACCATATGCCGAAAACAAATCCGGCACCAAAATGCTAAAAGGAACTAACTATGATACCTAGTGGATCTGGCTAAAACTCTCGACAGTCACTCCAGTATGCACTATCTATAAGTCAAAGTCCATAGTATGTCGGATACCAATCTCTTAGATCCTCTGAAAATGTTTTTTAGTCAGGAATGGAGCAAAGTACATCTCTAACAACAGTTCTAATCAATAATATAAACTATATAACAGTAAATAGATGTGAATATATAAGATACAACAATAGATACAAGAGATATACGTGAATATATAAGATACAACAATAGATACAAGAGATATACAATAAAGAAAATACTGTAAATGAATATGAGAATGAATAATATGATAATGAACAAGAATACTAATGACTAAGTGTGTGAGTACTAGCTTAACATATGATCGACTTGGAAACTTGCACAAGAAAACTTGCATAGGAAAAATGGCCTGGTTAGTCATACGTACAGTGTATGACCAACACTCACAGGAAAACAAGACTTGCACAAGAAGGGTATGATCACATATCTATACTAAAATACTCCCCACCCCCGACTGGTATAGGGGATCCAACCATGGTACGCTATGGCACGGGATTCCCCAAGAAAATAATGACTCTTTTTGAGAATCAGTATCTGTACATGTACAAGATAATCAATAAAATAAGACTTCACAAGATACACCATATACCAAGGAATAACATCTTATGACAAGATCCGGATATACCAATCCATGTAACCATCGTGTCAAGAAAATATGTACATCTACACTAGATACAATGAACATAGAGGATATCATAAATGAGAAACTATTAGAGAATGTACTCGCCTGAAGTCCGGTGAATAGTCTCACAAATTTCTGATACGGTGCCTCAAAGACCTAGATATGGAATATTGCATTAATATAAGGTTCTAGAATAAAAAGAAGTTAAACTAGTCAACTTTTAGGTCATAAAGCTATTTCTAAGTTAAAACAGTCAAACTAGATCAACTCTATGTTAAACCAGTCAAACTTGGTCAAACTACATATTTCTAGGTTGAATGAGTTTATCTCTAGGATACTAAGTTATCGTATCTCAGGATACGTAAACAAGGAATAAAATATAACACATATGTACATATCAAACAATATTAGATATTAAATCCTAATTACCAAAAGCTATGTGGATACCTTGGTTTTGAACCAACTTGGTATCGCAACACTAAACCTCTATCTTGATATCCAAACCCAATATCTTGAGTATCCCCAAATACCTTGACATTTACCTTGGTATATCAAGGTAAATTCAAAATCCATGAGTATAGCTAATACACATATAAACCTCCAAATACCAACTATATGCCAAACATATACTAACATAACTAAATCATATGCTAACATAACTAACTATTAAATACTACAACTACTGACATATAATGCCTATCAATACAATACCTACATAATAACTTACTACCAATATCTATAATATACATAGTTACATATAGTTAAGAGTCTAACTAATAGGTGTATATATATCTAATTATTTAAATAACAAGTATATAACTAACTATCCACTACTAGTTCATATGCACATATCTACATATATAGTACTTAACTAGAGATACAAGTACATATATATAGATAGATCTAATCAATTAACTATATAAATATCAAGCTACTAGTAAATACTAACTAACTACTACTAACCACTAACTATTAACTAAAAAACTCAAGAAACTAACTTATCAATAACCAACTAGCTAACTTACAACTACTAAAATATAGTATACTAATACATAAATACCAATTATGAATTATATATATATATATACCAATACCATATATATATATATATATATCTATTATTTATAAATAATACATAAATATATATACCTGCAAAACTGTCATCAAAACTGCTGCTGTCATTGCTAAATGCTGCTGATACCATTGCTAATACTGTTGTTGTTGCTACGGTTACTGCTGATGTCGCTAATGCTGTTGCTACTGCTGTCGCTGAAAGCCACTGCTGCTGTTGTTGTATGCGTTGCTGTTGCTAATGTTGTTGCTGCTGCTGTCATTGAAGCCGCTGCTACTGTTGCAATTTCTGCTGCAGTTGCTAATGCGCTGCTGCTGTCACTAATAATTGTTGAGCCCCCTTCTCTCTCTCATACACAATTACATACACTTATATATATAATAATATATATACTAACTACATCTATTTATATATATACACATGCTCATCTATATATATGTATATACATCTCCACCGTAATACATATAGTATAACATACACACATTATAGTATCATATACATATTTACTCATAACATCACATATACGTACACGTATATTTATATAATCATGCAAGTATATATGTATAATTATAACATACAAGTATATATATATATATATATATATATATATAACATATATACATATAAATATAACTTATATAAATGCGCTATATATATATATATATATATATATACATATATATATATATATATATATACATATATATATATATATATATATATATATATATATATATATATATATATATATATATATATATATATATATATATATATTTATTTATTTATAGTGTATCGTATATCTATTTACCTATGTGTTATATATATATATATATATATATATACATATTATAAAGACTAAGAACAATGGAATTAGATCTAGAAATAAAATGCACAACACATGGAGTGTATCGCACCCGTATCACACTAGATCTATGATACGCTTGCGACACGAGTCCACCACAAATCCAAACGTACCCCGAAGGACACGAGCAAGTCTAATATATTATTTATGAGCAATACAAAGAGTCAAACACAAATCTATGTGCCTGTGTCAAAATATGACATTCACAAAGTCCCGTGTCGGAGGAAAAAACCTCCAAATCAACACGTATCACCAAATTATTCGGATACGACCTACACGTACCCAATTGTGGACATGACACTAGCCCCAAACACACAAGCACATGCCAAATTAATCTATAGGACTAATTGATACACACAACAAGTGTCAATCTCAGAATTTCTCCAAAATTGACACAAAAAGTACCATAACTTTCTCAATAGGCCTCCTATGAATACAAAACCAAATCCTATGGGTAGCCTATGCATATGGGTTAATACCTCATAGTTAAATCTTAGATTTAGAACCTAAATTAATGGAAAAAATTAAATTATACCTATTGGGAGATGGATTCCCAATAAAACCTCCAAAATTGGTAAAATGAGCCTTCAACTTGTAGATCTTTGCTCCTCTTTGTAGATCCTTACTTTCTTCTTCTAGATCCTTGCTATACTAGTCTCCAATGGTAATTTAGGAAGGAATTAGATAGAAATTTGGTAGGAATTTGGTTGAGAGAAATTCTAGATCTAGATTTGGAATGAAAAATAAAGAGAGAGAAAGTTTTTATCCCCTTTATATAGGCCTCACTTGTCCCCTCCCTCAAGCTACTATATAAAGTCTAAAATATCCCTTGGGGCCTCTCATGAAGAAATTAATTAAGGAGAAAAGATTCTAGTCTAATGAATTTAACATAATTAATCCTCCTCCTAATGATTGGGTTTCTAATTATTGGGCTCAATTCTAACTAGAATTAAATATTGGTCCATGAGTCTAAATTAAACTAGTTAGGTCCACTAACACAAGTCCAAAAATAAATCTAACATGCTAATAATAAATAAATAATACAATAAATAAATATTCAATATGCACAATATTTAATTAATTACTAAATGACTAAAATATCTTTTCCTAGAAAATGTGGTAGTGACATTTCTCGCCCGCTCAACAAATCCAACACGTTCAATTAGTTATGTGCAATCTATCATTGTAGTCTTTCTAATCTTTCCTTAGCATCAGTTTTATGGCAAAGATATAAAGCCTAACTCGTGTGACAGTGCGTCGTGCGATATAAGACTAATACGGTGATACTTACCAACTCATCATTCAACCTTCCCTGTCCAAGGTAAACCAAGTTCAACCAAGCACGAATATATATAATAAAATCCAAGAAAAATTGCATAAGCAAACACAAGTGTCATGAGCGAGTTCTGATTCAGGTGCACGAGTTACAAGGATTACTCAGATGTGTTGTAGAAGATTACTCAGGCTCAAATATGTACGAGTGTCTAAAACTCATATCCATTCAGGTGTTCCAAATTACTAGGCACGATGCAATGACTCGCACAAGGATTGCCACTAAGTGATGATAACTTATCTATATGACCATGAGTCGCTAGCATCACGATAAAGGATGAGTTATAGTCATTGACGATGATGACGTATAACAAAAAGTACATGAGGCGCTATATGCTATCTCGTCCAGCACATGAGACTATCAGTCTTAGAGCGAGAATGGCACAACAAAAACTACATGAGACGCTACGCTTTTCTGCTCGCACATGTTTAAGACTGCATGAGGTTCCCTCTGGATCAGATCAGCCCCGGTGTCCCAGAGATCGTCCGCAGAACAAGATTCAAGAATCTTCCTTGTGCACCAAGTTATCTGCGACATGCAAGTCTTGGGTTTTCCAGATTTACGACATGACATGATAATTCTTAATTTTTGTTCTGAACGAGCATTGCTCCACGAGCTATGATTCTTTCTTTACTTGACATGATACAATCCCTTAGTTCGGGAAATACCTTGGTGACCTACTGGTCCTGAATACTTTTAGGTTCATACTTGCACATAACGACTATTTGATAGCCTTCTGGCTAAACTAGATGAATGCAAGACAGAATAGTGATATAGGGTCATGGCATGAATCTTACAAGACGAGCATAGTGATTTTGTAAAGCAGCTAAGCATTGAACAGTACAAATATAACTTAAGAAAAATATGCGGCATAGCCATACTTGCAAACATAAGTGATTACGCTAGCATGGGTCTAAGGGATAGTTAAGGAACCAACATATATACAAGTATTATTTCCATGTTCTAACACAAGTAATACAATATGGGATTATTCCATTAGCTAGGTGTGTTCTATTCTTATTAGTGTAGTGCCCCACTCCGCGTCAGCACTATGTATCAAGGTGAGTGGGCAGAACTTTGTTCTCTGATTCTTGCATGCCTTAATAATGAATCTGTGTTTTTGAATGCTTATTTTCATAAAAGAATGATAGAATCTGCCTTGCATGCATATAAGAGATATATAGTGCCCCGCTCTGCGTCAGTACTATGTATCAAGGTGAGTGGGCAGAACTTCGTTATCTGATTCTTGCACGCCTTAATAATGAATCTGAGTTTTTGAATGCTTATTTTTATAAGAGAATGATAGAACCTGCCTTGCATGCTAATAAGAGAACTTACCTAGCTTGTCTTTGAAATGAACTTGTCTGGTTAACTAAGAATCCTGAAACACTTGTCTAAGACTAAGAGTTTGCATGAACATGTTCCACTATCGCTTGTGCTTCGAGAGAACCATATCATGTGCTTGAACTTGTTCAGTGAGGGCGACTAGTCTGCAATAAAGTTATATGGTCTGATGGTTTATCTCATTTATATCCTAGAGTTTATTTGATAGTGTTTCATGCATTCGCATCGGTCGAACAATGGCTAATGGTGGAGAGATGAACCTTGGTCACAGCTGCTACAGAGATAGTGGAAAACAACCATGAGTCACAGTTGCCAATAGCATCAGATAAATGAGTCATTGGTTAGCTGGATCAACCGTTGTCGATCCTTAGTTACTCGGAGATCGTACTGCATATAAGATAGTTCATTGTGTTGGCTTGGTAGAGGACTGCCCCTAAATATACATTTATCCCTAGCGTCTTTGAGTATAGCTCACGAGATACACTGCGCACACCCTGATAACAGAACAATTGGCTTGTCTTGTCTACTTGCTTATATATCGAATATGAACTCTGTTTCAAAAGATATTTCCAAAATAAAGTAATATGACTCCATTCTTATGCTACATGTAACGAACATAGGTAAAACTAGAAAGATCACTAGTAATATAATATTTTATAACATGATTACTTAGTATTGGTTTTAGTGAATGTTTGCTTCTGTTTAGCTGCTTATTCTCACCAGTACTTATAAAAGTGCTGACCCACCAACCGTTTACTTGCTTGTAGGTACTGGATCGTCCGAGGGAGCGATAGACATGCCTCATCCCCAAGACCCAAAAATCTGGTTTTATTTGCCTTGAGCTGCTTTCGTATAAAGGGACATAATGTATGGAATAATGCCTTTGCTAAAGAGAAATAGTCCCTCGATTTGCCCCGAATATTCAGATGGATAAATGCTTGTGCAACAATGTCCTTCCGCTGCTTACTCGATTGATGCGATGATAGCCAAAATTTAATGATGTTGCCTTGTACGGGCACAACCCCAGGCTCGTACGATATCATGTCCCAGTATCAAACGGCCATATGTGTCACGCCCCGATCCCGAAAGGGTCAATCGTCCTCGCTGGATCCTTCACGGAACCGATTCGTCCTCGCTTGGGGCGTGATGCCGTACGAGCCTGGAGTTGCGCTCGTACAAGGCAAGAACTTACAGTTATAGGAACCTACTTTGAAACACAATTTAGAAGACACATTCACAGATAATTGAACACAAGTGCAGGAAGAAAATATGCTTTTTCATTGATAATTCAGAGTAATTTACATAGAGTCTACATTGATGCGCCTTCTCGGCTACTTGAATTACATTAGAAAAGATAACTCAAAATGCAGGGCGCGCTCCATCAGATAGTCCCCGTCGTCCATACATTACGCCCTTGTATAGGTTGAAAGTCCAAGCCTCCAAAATGATCTGACTTCAACTATACTTCAAAATAGAGGTGCTCCTAACGCCTCTTCGTCTATCCACTAGCGTTGCACCGTCTGAGTGCCTGAAATAGTTGCCCACAACGTGGGTCAGTACTCAACTTGTACTGGTGAGCGGGATGAATCCCACTCGACTAAATCGACACTAGCTTATTAGGGGCGAGCATGCATTAAGATTACTTCTATAAAGAAGCAAGTGACTTCAATTCATATCAGTTGCATGTTTTGATATAAATGAAAATAGCATTGAATCCAACCAGTGCATCGATTGCTTACTCAACCGATGCACACCTTCCCTGCAATGAAACACAAGTATACTTACCATCTGCACAAGACAATAAATTAGCATGTGTTCTATTCTATGCGGTCATTGGTGTGATCGACACCTTAGGGACATATTCCAAGCATTAACGGCGCGCCCTATCAGCCCGGGTAGCAAGCCCCGCTGGAGGTCCCGCAATGCATCGTGACGAACACGAATCAATATTTCCCTCCGGATCGATACGGTTCCAGTGCCCCGGAAAGCCGTTTCGAGGAAATGATAAACCTTGTGCACAAGTTGTCCCAGACCATGCAAAAGCATGAATATTTCATATCTCATACAATGCATCGAATTAAACAAAAGAAGTTAAGCAGCAATATATATCTCATGCAACAGTTCATAATTTTCTCAATGCGGTGTTCCGATTTTGATATCCCATGGGTCCAAACTCTATCCGAGGCACCAGGCCGCAACCAACAGCCAACTTCCCATTCCAACCAACTCAAGTTATAAGATGTGCAAGCATATAGTAAAATTAGTCTACAATTCCCATGTTCCTTTCTTAGTGGCTGGCATGCATGTGGCTAAGCATTTCCCTAGGCGTCCAACCGGGCATCATCGAGTGAACGTTTGAAACATTAGAGATGTTGGCGTGAAGAAGTAGGAAAGAAGGGACCAAACCACTCACTGGTTAAGGGGAAAGTTGCTGAAACAAGGAATCCCGCCTAGCGACGATCAAACGTCAGTTACGCGGACCTGCAACAGCACGAGCATCGAGTTAGATTTCTTGCCTATCCTTCCTTGCCGAACTCCCCAAAATTTAAGCTCCAATCAATAAAACCAGCAGCGAAAACCAAGCAAATCGAAAGCAACACCAAATCCAAATCCCAAAGCGGCAATCAAGAAAACCAAGCAACCAAACACGAAAACTATTGGACTCGTTTCAATAGAGGCCTTTCCATGAGTTGGAAAGGATCATCGCATTTCGTCCGAGGCAAAAAGATGCCGAAGATCTAAGCATACTCTGACGGACTAGCCACAAGCCCAATTATATAGTGCACATCCCGGTCGGATCGGGATTTGAGGCACTACATAATATACCACTAAGAAAAAGTTTCGTCCCGAAACTTAAGAACAAGGCCCTACCTCCGACTGAGTGAATAACGAAGGATATTTCTCCTTCATCTCCGATTCCATCTCCCAGGTTGATTCCCCAACTGAATGGTTCCGCCACAGCACGCGAACCAAGGACATCGTACGGTTGCGAAGTACTTTTTCCTTACGATCCAGAATCTGCACCGGTTCTTCTGAGTATGATAAATCTGTGCGCAGTTCCAATTGTTCGAAGCTAACCACATGACTCGGGTCATGCACATACTTCCGCAGTTGAGAAACATGGAATACGTCATGTACTTCAGCCAAGGCGGGAGGTAGTGCAATCCGATATGCCACAGCTGCCACTCGTTCCAGAATCTCGAAGGGGCCGACAAACCTGGGACTTAGTTTGCCCTTCACGCCGAAACGCATCACCCCACGCATCGGCGTCACTTTTAAGAATACATGATCCCCGACCACGAATTCCAAAGGTCTACGATGAGCATCGGCATAACTTTTCTGTCGGCTCTGTGCCGTGCGGAGTCTTTCCCGAATTAAGCGAACTTTCTCAACTGCCTGTTCTACCAGCTCTGGCCCGAGTACTTGCCGCTCGCCGACTTCGTCCCAACAAATTGGAGATCGACACTTGCGCCCATAAAGTGCTTCGTACGGTGCCATCTGGATGCTCGATTGGTAGCTGTTGTTGTACGCAAACTCCGCCAACGTGAGATGCGTGTCCCAACTAGTCTTCAAATCGATTGCACACAGCCGTAACATATCTTCAAGTATCTGATTTGTCCTTTCCGTCTGTCCATCAGTCTGGGGGTGGTATGCAGTACTGAACTGTAGCTTGGTTCCCAAAGCAGACTGTAGGCTTGTCCAAAAACGAGATAAGAAGCGTCCGTCACGGTCAGAGACGATTGAGGCAGGTACTCCGTGTAATCGAACAATCTCGTCTATGTAAATTTGTGCTAACCGATCGACGCTCCAAGTAATTTTTATAGGAAGGAAGTGGGCTGATTTGGTCAAACGATCAACTATGACCCAAATCGCATCATGCCCCCGCGGCGTCTTCGAAAATCCCACAATGAAATCCATAGTGATTTTGTCCCATTTCCACTCAGGAATAGCGAGGTTCTGCAGCTCCCCGCCGGGCCTCTGATGTTCAGCTTTCACCTGTTGACAGGCCATGCACTGTGACACAAAGGTCGCCACATCCCACTTCATACCTTGCCACCAGAAGGTTCTGCGTAAGTCCATATACATCTTAGTGCTCCCCGGATGCAAGGAATACTTCGCATAGTGTGCTTCCGCCATAACTTCCCTTCGGAGTTCTGGGTCGCTAGGAACACATATCCTTCCTTTCATTTGTAAGGTCCCATCTTCGCCTGCCACAAAGTCAGACGTCTTCCCCGCCGAAATCAGTCCTCGTGCCTTCGCTAGGAACTGATCGCCCTCCTGAGCTGATTTGATTCTATCACGCAGACTTGGTTCAAGATGGAGTGATGCCAGCTGCACTCCCTGATGCTGAACACGGAGCTCGATGCCCATCGCCTCAAGATCTCGAAGTAAATGGTTGTTTATGGATAACGAGCCCACATACTTCCGACTCAGAGCATCAGCAACGACGTTTCCCTTGCCCGGTGTGTAAGCGATCGTCAAATCATAGTCCTTAATCAGTTCTAGCCAACGCCGCTGTCGGAGGTTCAGTTCTCGTTGTGTGAATAGATACTTGAGGCTCTTGTGATCTGTGAAGATTTTGCAAGCAATACCATAAAGATAATGCCTCCACAACTTCAGTGCAAATACAATTGCCGCCAATTCCAAGTCGTGCGTCGGGTAGTTTTTCTCGTGCGGCTTCAGTTGCCTGGAGGCGTACGATATTACCTTATCCCTCTGCATGAGCACACATCCCAAACCAAGTCCCGAGGCATCACTGTATATCTGAAACTCCTCTACCCCATCTGGAAGAGCAAGAATCGGAGCTGAAACAAGACGCTGCTTAAGTTCTTGAAAGCTGGCTTCGCAGTCATCACTCCATTTGTATACAATCCCTTTTTGAGTGAGGCGAGTCAAAGGCGAGGCCAGTTTAGAAAAATCCTGCACGAACCTACGGTAGTATCCCGCTAGGCCCAGAAAGCTTCGAATTTCGCTAGCTGATGTAGGTTGCTTCCAATCTACCACCGCCTCTATTTTCTTCGGGTCTACGGCGATGCCTTCTGCCGAGACGACATGGCCAAGGAAGGTCACGCTGTTCAACCAGAACTCACACTTGCTGAGCTTAGCGAACAACTGATGCTCTCGTAATGTCTGCAGCACGATCCTTAGGTGTTCCTTGTGTTCCGCCTCGTTCTTGGAATATATTAGAATGTCGTCGATGAACACGACCACAAACTTGTCTACATACGGCCGAAACACGCGGTTCATCAGATCCATGAAAGCTGCAGGGGCGTTCGTCAAACCGAACGACATCACAAGAAATTCGTAGTGTCCGTATCGGGTCCTGAATGCAGATTTTTGAACATCATCTGGTTTGATTTTCAACTGGTGGTACCCTGACCTGAGATCAATTTTAGAGAAAACTGTTGCACCTTGCAGCTGATCAAACAAGTCATCTATTCTTGGCAATGGGTACTGGTTCCGCACGGTCGCCTTATTTAGTTCTCGGTAGTCGATACATAGCCGCATGGATCCATCCTTTTTCTTCACGAATAGCACCGGAGCGCCCCACGGAGAAACGCTTGGACGAATGTATCCTCGGTCCAACAGATCTTGTAACTGAATCTTAAGTTCCTTCAGCTCTGCTGGGGCCATTCGATAAGGTGCCTTCGATATCGGTCGCGCATCCGGAAATGTGTCGATGCTGAATTCGATCTCACGATCAGGAGGCATTCCAGGCAGCTCGTCCGGGAACACGTCGAGAAAATCTGCTATAACATCAGCCTGAGCTGCATTTGCACTTTCCTGCCGGGTGTCTCGAACTGAAGCTAAGTACCCTTCACAACCCGAATGCAGCATACGCCTAGCCGAAATTGCTGATATCATCATTGCCGTCTTTGGTGCAGCGCTGCACGAATAGTAAAAGTCTGCCTCGCCGGGTAGACGGAATACGACTCGCTTCTCCGCGCACTCAATTGTTGCATGACAAGCACCCAACCAATCCATCCCGAGAATAATATCGTAATCCTTAATGTCTAATACAATGACATCTAAGGAAAGCTTCCTGCCTCCGATGCAAATATAACCATCCTTACAGATCGCATGGGCGGGCATGTCGACTCCCGAAGGTGTGCTCACGCAAAGATTCATATTTAAGGGGGTAGAAGCTAATTTATGCTCAATAGTAAAATCAGCAGATATGAAACTATGCGTAGCACCTGAATCGAATAAGACTCTAGCGGGCAAATCTCTGAAAAGTAATGTACCTGTCACGACAGTTTCAGAGACGGATGCTTCGTTACGAGTCAGTGCATAGACTCGTCCTTGAGCACCCTGGCGTCGTGGGTTCAACGCCACAGCATTGGCATCACTTGCTGGAGGCCCCCTGTTGTGATTCCCGTGGTTCTGATTCCCGTGGTGCTGATTCCCATTGTTATGATTCCCATTGTTGTGATTCCCGTTGTGCTGATTCGATTTTGCCTCACGGCAGTTGAAATGCTTGTGGTCCAGACGACCACATTTAAAACACCCAGTAACTCGGCATTCCTCCATTCGATGCCCTAATCTGCCGCACCTGTTGCAGTATGGTGCACGGGACGGGCCCCTATGCTCAGATGTGTGCAGACGCTTTTGTGCTCCAGACCCTCCCATTTCCTGAGGCCGCTTATTATTGTTGGTACGGGAGGTTTGCACATCGGCCTTTGGTGGACAGCGCCCAAAGATCCGCTCGCTGTTCAGGGCAGCTTCATAACATTCCCTGTATGTCTGACACTTCTGGTTGATGACGTCCCTACGCAAATCGTCATTCAAACCTTTCTGGAAGCGGTAGCACCACGCCTGCTGGTTAGGCAAGAAGTGCCCAGCAAATTTAGCCAGCTTAGCGAACGCCGAGTCATAATCGTCGACAGACATACTTCCTTGCACCAGATTGCTGAAGTCGTCTTCTTTTTGTTGCCTCACAGCCCGGGGAATATATTGTTCAATGAAGGCAGATTTGAACATTTCCCAGGTAATTTTGCAGTTGGGATTGGCATCATAAATTCCCTGCTTAGTGGCCTCCCACCAATCATGCGCACGCAGCTCCAGTTGAACTGATGCACAGGCCACTCTTTTGGATCCCCTAATGCCGACCAGATTGAAGAGTCCCTCCATCTTTGTAATCCATCCCATCACCACGTCCGGTTCTGCTCGTCCGTTGAACGTTGGTGGATGCATCTTAGTGAATTCTGCCGCACGGCAGGTGTTCCTTGCTGGATGCTGTGTTTCTTCGGACTCATCCTCTACCGCCACAGCCGGCGGTGCAGCAGGCGTCACCGTGGCTCCCCCGTTGTTGGGTGCCATGGATGCAATTAGTTGCATCATGGTGTCTATCTGCTTTTGTTGAGCAGCAAACTGCGCTTGTTGAGAAATGGCTTGTTGTTGCTGCATCTCCATGAGATGCATAAGCCGCTCGGACATATCGGTTGAACCCGCTCCTCCGGATTCTCCAGAACTTGCCGGATCGTTCTGGACGGGCTGAGCACTACTTGCAGCGGCAGTGTTTTTCTTAGCCATTGCTACAAAAGAGAGTAGCTTGTTAACACCTCAAAAATGATAGATTTTTGTATCTATGGGCTCATTGTATAGGCGACTCATCTCATGCAGCGGATACCGAATGCAACTCAACCGAGAGGCGCATCAAACTCCTTTATAATCTTTTGAAATCCCAAGGATGTAAAGCCTAAGCTCTGATACCAATATGTCACGCCCCGATCCCGAAAGGGTCAATCGTCCTCGCTGGATCCTTCACGGAACCGATTCGTCCTCGCTTGGGGCGTGATGCCGTACGAGCCTGGAGTTGCGCTCGTACAAGGCAAGAACTTACAGTTATAGGAACCCACTTTGAAACACAATTTAGAAGACACATTCACAGATAATTGAACACAAGTGCAGGAAGAAAATATGCTTTTTCATTGATAATTCAGAGTAATTTACATAGAGTCTACATTGATGCGCCTTCTCGGCTACTTGAATTACATTAGAAAAGATAACTCAAAATGCAGGGCGCGCTCCATCAGATAGTCCCCGTCGTCCATACATTACGCCCTTGTATAGGTTGAAAGTCCAAGCCTCCAAAATGATCTGACTTCAACTATACTTCAAAATAGAGGTGCTCCTAACGCCTCTTCGTCTATCCACTAGCGTTGCACCGTCTGAGTGCCTGAAATAGTTGCCCACAACGTGGGTCAGTACTCAACTTGTACTGGTGAGCGGGATGAATCCCACTCGACTAAATTGATACTAGCTTATTAGGGGCGAGCATGCATTAAGATTACTTCTATAAAGAAGCAAGTGACTTCAATTCATATCAGTTGCATGTTTTGATATAAATGAAAATAGCATTGAATCCAACCAGTGCATCGATTGCTTACTCAACCGATGCACACCTTCCCTGCAATGAAACACAAGTATACTTACCATCTGCACAAGACAATAAATTAGCATGTGTTCTATTCTATGCGGTCATTGGTGTGATCGACACCTTAGGGACATATTCCAAGCATTAACGGCGCGCCCTATCAGCCCGGGTAGCAAGCCCCGCTGGAGGTCCCGCAATGCATCGTGACGAACACGAATCAATATTTCCCTCCGGATCGATACAGTTCCAGTGCCCCGGAAAGCCGTTTCGAGGAAATGATAAACCTTGTGCATAAGTTGTCCCAGACCATGCAAAAGCATGAATATTTCATATCTCATACAATGCATCGAATTAAACAAAAGAAGTTAAGCAGCAATATATATCTCATGCAACAGTTCATAATTTTCTCAATGCGGTGTTCCGATTTTGATATCCCATGGGTCCAAACTCTATCCGAGGCACCAGGCCGCAACCAACAGCCAACTTCCCATTCCAACCAACTCAAGTTATAAGATGTGCAAGCATATAGTAAAATTAGTCTACAATTCCCATGTTCCTTTCTTAGTGGCTGGCATGCATGTGGCTAAGCATTTCCCTAGGCGTCCAACCGGGCATCATCGAGTGAACGTTTGAAACATTAGAGATGTTGGCGTGAAGAAGTAGGAAAGAAGGGACCAAACCACTCACTGGTTAAGGGGAAAGTTGCTGAAACAAGGAATCCCGCCTAGCGACGATCAAACGTCAGTTACGCGGACCTGCAACAGCACGAGCACCGAGTTAGATTTCTTGCCTATCCTTCCTTGCCGAACTCCCCAAAATTCAAGCTCCAATCAATAAAACCAGCAGCGAAAACCAAGCAAATTGAAAGCAACACCAAATCCAAATCCCAAAGCGGCAATCAAGAAAACCAAGCAACCAAACACGAAAACTATTGGACTCGTTTCAATAGAGGCCTTTCCATGAGTTGAAAAGGATCATCGCATTTCGTCCGAGGCAAAAAGATGCCGAAGATCTAAGCATACTCTGACGGACTAGCCACAAGCCCAATTATATAGTGCACATCCCGGTCGGATCGGGATTTGAGGCACTACAATATGCGCCCCGTGGTAGTGCCGAGGCATGATAATTTGTGTCCGGTCCCGACGGATGAACGGTGGTCGGGAGGCCTTCGGGGCCGGGGCATGACAGAATAGTATCAGAGCGGATTCGATTCTTGCCCAATCAGTTGCTATGACTCTGAGATTTGCTCGATATGGTAAAGCAATAGAGCATTCCATACAATAAGTCCAAACATATTCTCAAAGTTGTGCAAAGAGTTTTCTGGATTTGATTGTTTTGATTGAGTATGACGTGGGATGAGGACTATCGCTGCTCAAAATATCGAGAAGTTTATCCTTGAAGTTTCGAGGACGAAACTTTTTATTGGTGGGTAAGTATGTAGTGCCCCGCTCTGCATCGATACTATGTATCAAGGTGAGTGGACAGAACTTTATTCTCTGATTCTTGCACGCCTTAATAATGAATCTGAGTTTTTGAATGCTTATTTTTATAAGAGAATGATAGAACCTGCCTTGCATGCTAATAAGAGAACTCACCTAGCTTATCTTTGAAACAAACTTGTCTGCTTAACTAAGAATCCTGAAATGCTTGTCTAAGACTAAGAGTTTGCATGAACATGTTCCACTATCGCTTATGCTTCGAGAGAACCATATCATGTGCTTGAACTTGTTCAGTGAGGGCGGCTAGTCCGCAACAAAGATATATGGTCTGATGGTTTATCTCGTCTGCATCTAGAGTTTATTTGATAGTGTTTCATGCATTCATATTGGTCGGACAATGGCTATTGGTGGAGAGCTGAACCATGTGTCACGACTGCTACAAAGATAGTGGAAAGCAACCATGTGTCACAGCTGCAAATAGCATCAGATAAATGAGTTAATGGTTAGCTGGAGCAACCGCTGCCGATCCTGAGCTATTCGGGGACCGCACTGCATATAAGATAGTTTATTGTATTGGCTTGGTAGAGGACTGCCCCTAGATATACATTTGTCCCTAGAGTCTTTGAGTATAGCTTACGAGATACGCTGCGCACACCCTGATAACAGAATAATTGGCTTGTCTTGTCTACTTGCTTATATATCGAATATGAACTCTGTTTCAAAAGATATTTCCAAAACAAAGTAATATGACTCCGTTCTTATGCTACATGTAACAAACATAGGTAAAACTAGAAAGATCACTAGTAATATAATATTTTATAACATGATTACTTAGTATTGGTTTTAGTGAATGTTTGCTTCTGTTCAGTTATTTATTCTCATCAGTACTTATAAAAGTGCTGACCTACCAGCAGTTTACTTGCTTGCAGGTACTGGATCGTCCGAGGGAGTGATAGGCGTGCCTCATCCCCAAGACCCGAAAATATGGTTTCATTTGCCTCGAGCTGCTTTCGTATAAAGGGACATAATGTATGGAACGATGCCTTTGCTAAAGAGAACCCAGTCCCTCGATTTGTCCTGAATACTCAAATGGATAAATGCTTGTGCAACAATGTCCCTCTGCTGCTTACTCGATTGATGCGATGATAGCCAAAATTTAACAATGTTGCCTTGTGCGGGCGCAACCCCAGGCTCGCACGGTATCACATCCCGGTATCAAATGGCTATACACCCCCCGCGGGAGCACCGAGGTACGGTGATTCGCGTTCGGTCCCGGCAGGAGAACGGTGGTCGGGAGGCCCTCGGGGCCAGGGCATGACAATTAGCATGCAAGAATCCAATTTCTTAGGTGTGCTGGCCAAGCAAAGGCAGGTTCATCGTAGCCACCCACTTGAACAAGGGCTTGCCTCAGCCAAGCGAGACTACGAGTAAACCGCTGAAAACTCTAAGTCCAAGTGCTGATATGCCATTTGAGTTATCTTGTAGAACTGAGCGAAGTGGGTTGTTACAGGTTTTGGTGTAGAAAATATATTCTTGAATTGATTTATGTGAACTGTCAGTGTTAGCATAATGCTGGTATACCGTCGGTATACCTTTTGTATGGTTTTTGATTTGCTATGACCGAGTGGGAATTTACGGCATACCATATGTCATGCCCCAATCCCAAAATACGTAGGACTATGACACGTAAGCATGCCAGCCGCATGTATATGGCAACTCCAATATATGGAAACCATAGTACATGCGTACGTTGTATCATGAACAATAATTCATAAGTGGTATATATTTATCGCATGTCACAGGGCATACCTAAATCTCATCCACAGAAATCAAATAGACATAAATAACCAATATCTATGAAATTAGATCTCAATCTAAAGTATCTAATTATGGTAGTCGGATGAAAACAAATCCACTAACGAACTAGAATATATAATAAACAAGATAAACATAATATAAGTACAACATCTAACAATCATGAGGCTCGAAGAGATGACCTCCTCGGAATATACGCAACCAGTCCAGATCTGTGCTCCTGCGAATACTCATGAACAATACACCTAGAAAGGGCCAGGTCCTCAGAGGGACATAACAAGATACATAGAAGCATGCTATAAAGTAAATACTGAATAAATAAAAAGGGGTGCGCTAACCATCTAAGTGAAATGCAATTTGAGGACAACTTTGAGTGTATGGGAAAGTGTAGGCTAGACATATGCTGACGTAATTCATCAATCGTGACAACTGTCTAGTATATGCCACATATGCCCCCAATACAAGGGTGCAATGTAATATAATAACGTCCTACCGCTCCGAAGAACGGGGAATCTGCATAGTATATAACGTCCATATCGTTCCGAAGAACGTGGAATCTGCATAATATATAACGTCCATATTACTCCGTCGAGTGTGGAATCTGCATAGAGGAAGTGGGTGTCCCATACGCCTACTAGTTGTCCTCTCCGCCCAATGCAAATGTATAAGTCGCGAATACGATGTGGATATCTCGTACTAAAATGCAAGTCTCTATAGAAACAATCAACTACACTAAATACTGTCATACGTGTTGCTCATATCGATGGCCAGTCGAGTATGAGACACGCGTTCCTACATGAACTCACTCTGCAATGTGTAATGATACGTGTCAAGGCCTGGAGAGTCATACCAATAACGCCACAACTTTAGGTGGGTCTACTAGACACTAGGTCAGACACAAGTCCTAACGTCAACGCATTCGTTGACTACATCCGAGTCTCTCTCGGACGCGCACAGTTATATAATCTAAAATAATAAACATGCAACTAACAATTTAACTGAATTTAAACAGTACAACAAAGGCAAGGTATACTTGCCTGACCAGGAAGCTGTGTAGTACCAATAACCTGCTCCAGAAGTCACATAGAACAATCCGATGGGTCCTATGTATATATAATATAATATAATACAATATCAGTCATTACCCTATCACATCCACAACTATAAATACACTGGACTCAGAGGGTATGCTAGGGGTGACACAGGTCAACTAACACGATGAATTTGCGCGTTAAATTACGCAGGTGTCGCGTCTTCAATACTGCACATAATTACACAGTCAAACTAACACATCTATTGCCAGTACGTCAATGTACGCAAGGCAGTCAATTCACAAGTTTTTAGGGTCAACATGGTCAAGGTAAATACGGAATAGTCCACAGTGTCCTACGGTCGCACAATACAATTGCATATCTAGTCATAACTATTACTTAGCATTTAATTACATATATATCCATATAATTATGTAATAATAATACCAATAATTTATATACATACCCATCTGAATACATACACTAAATATTTATATATAAACCAAGCTGAATAATATACGCATACGGTACGTATATGTACACGAGTTGGGTTCACCGACTCAGGGTCCGATATCAGCTAACAGTCATAGAGCAATACTAATGTCCTACTGACATATACACAAGCACACACATAACAATATGAAAGGTAGGGAAAAAGTTCGTACCTTGGGGTATGTGCACGGAGACGTCGGTGAGGTTGACAACGATGACGACAATGGTGACGGCTATAACGACGATGATGGTGATAACGAAGATGATGATGTGGACGATGGTGATTGTGTTGATGATCGATGATGTTGATGTTGATGATGGAAGGATGAATGGTGAGGATGATAGGGATGATGATAATGGGTTGATGGGGTGATGATGATGCTAACATGGATGATGATGACGACGATGATGATGCTAGTTAAGGTGATGGCGAAGACGACGATGGCGATGGTGATGATGGTGCATGGTGGTTCAGGTGGACGGTCGGGGAAGGAGGTGAACGATGGTGGTGTTAATGGAGAGGAGAAAGTCGGGAATGGGTCGACGGTGGTGACCGGAGGGAACGTGGAGGAGGAGATGGGTTAATCTGGAAGAGGTGGTGGTCGGCTTCAGGCTCGAGGAGAACGAAGTCAGGGAGAAGGTTGGGAATAGCAACGGGTCGGGGTTCACCAGAGGGAGGTGGTAGCAGGAACGGTGGGGAGTGCAGCCGCGGCAGGGAGAGAACGACTCCGGCGGGGCTCGACTGGGATCAAGCGGTCGGGGCATCGAGGTGAAAGGGATGGGTCTGTCAGCGGTCGAGGCAGAGATGGCGAGTTCTCTGGTGTCGGGTTTAGTCGTGGACAGCGGGAACAGTGGTTCGGTGCAGCGGGCTCTGGCGTCAGGCAGAGAAGATGGGGGAGATGACCGGAGTTGGCTCGGGTTGTTCGGTACAGTCGGGGTAGGTGAGTCGACGGGATGCTCGTCGTCGGGTGGTCGATGGCAGCGGCTTCACGGTGGTCAGGACAGTGGGTACAGCAGCAACTCTTCCAGTCGACTTCAGCGGAGTAGCAGCGGCTGAGGCGATGACTCCGGTGGGGGAACAGAGTAGAGGAGGGTGGACTCGGGTTTGGTGCAGCGGTGAGCTCCGACGGGTCGGTCGGAGTTGAAGGAAGGGGAAGGGGGTGAATGAACAGGAAGATGGTTGGGATGGTGTCGGCTGAAACTTGTTTAGGTATAAAAATAAGAAGAAAAAGTAAAGAAAGGAGTTTATATAGGAATGGGGGGTTTGGTTTGACCTAGACAAGTTTGACTTTGGTCAAACCCTCTTGGGTTGGGCCTTGGGCTCACATGAGAATATTTGGGAGGGCTATAATTTGTATTATTTAAATGCAAGGCTAAAATTAAATGGGGATGATGTTGCGCGTTGAATACTACGAAAAATTACAAAAAAATTCATGTGAAGGAAAAAATTGGGTTTCTCCATGCATTGTCCAATGGTGTAGATATCTCAATGCATTTTTGCATAAAAGTGCCCAATAATCGAAAAATTGTACAAAGATGGTAATTGGGTTTTAATTAATTTAAATCACTGCTCAAGGTGTTCTGGAGTTTATTAGAAGTACATGGGGATAAAATTAGGAGGGATACAAGTCTCATGGACATAGAGGGTTCGGTGTAGAATTATCATAATTTTGGGTTGCAGAAAACGGTTAAGATTGTGTCTCCAATTCCGATTTGAACGCACATGGGTACAAAGTTGAATTTTATTATAGAATTAAATAATAACGTCTGCGATGAATGTTGTGCGACTAAAATGTAGCACAAGAGTGCATAGTTATAAGTTACACCAAGGTCAGAATGGTAGGCGGTCACGTCTAGGACAAGGTTGTAAAGTTTATAGGAAGACAATGGCTAGTGTAGTGCTCCAATTATCGAAGCAACGATAAGGTGCGCTACGTGTCATAAACAATACAAAATTAAATAATTACCGTGTTCTATTTCTATTTGGATTCAAACTAGCCCTAGTTTCTCTATCTATACCAAGTAGACCTAATTTTGGGTGAGAGGGTTTACACCATAAGTATACCATTTCAGTATACCTCTGGTATATCGCTCCAAAACTAGTATGTTAATTTTTATAATTTTTCCTGATTTTCAGTAATTTGTTTACATGTCGATACGAAAGCAGATGGTCCTAAAAATTGACACACAACTTCATGATTTATTTGAGAGGGTAGGTGAATTTTTAAGGAAATCTAATTATCGGATCTCCCATATCGGATTGTTTCCAATACCATAGAAGATACAAAAAACTTCTTGATATGGACTCTTATTCGATTTCTGATTGAATTCCTTAAATACTTATTATTCAAGCATGATTCCTTTGTAGTTTATAATTGCATTGATTGATCGTACCGATACCTGTGCCTTGTGCACGAGGGTATCCCTATTACATATTATATATCTTTTACATGCTGAAGTACCATACAGTATTATATTATACCGTATTGTACCATAATGCATTGCCATGTACTGTATTAATATTATATCGATTCTCATTGTGGCTCGTTGCAGCGCACTCCAATATATAGTAATTATAGCGACGTGGATTGCTAGATTGTCTTTTGCTATTAATTATTAATATTAATTTACTGTCAAGTCTTACATTTTGCGATGGAAAACATGTATAGGATGGATTCCATGGATGTCCATGGCCGGGAATTCAAATAAAAATATTCAGGACTGAATGACTAGAGTGATCACCTAGATTTCTAGGTTATAAGCAATTTTGTTATCCCGGCTATATATGGATTTATAGCTCTCCGTCGTGAGAAGCACACTTCCATCTCACTGTCGAGTATTACAATATTATACCAATTATTGGATGCGCTAATGTTTGGATAGCCTGGACATACTGTAGTGTGTGTTGCCGTTGGAACCTCAATTGCATGTGATAGTAATCGGGATTGTGAAACCCCTATTTAGTTAATGTTATTTAGACATAGTTCATGATTGGTCGTGGTTAATGAATTGTTTATGTTTCTGCTCTAATTACTGTTCCTATATCAGTATCATTTTACATTTCCATAATTCTATTGTCACTCAATTTATTTTTCTTACTGTTATTATGCACTAATTTCCTTTATATGCTTGCATTCTTGTTTTAGTTCAATATATGGCTTCCTTTGTGGTACTTGATATCTAGGTTTGACCCCACTGGTTTTATAAGGCAAGATCTCGTAGCGGAGCTTGAAGATCTTTCGTACCTTCCGCTTGATGTGTAAGCACCAGGAGGAGAACCAACCGAGTGCCCGAGTGAGTTTCTTTTCCATTTCCTACTGTATATTTTTTTGAGGCATTTAGCCACCGAGCGAGTGTTTTCTCATGTTCTGGGACCCCGATTCCTGTCAAAAGGCAATATTATTGTATATATTCTAGATTGCAGCTAGAGATGATCATGTATGATTGTATACTCTTGTTAGTTCTCCCTTTTCTATTATCAGCTCCATGATTATCTATATATCTATAGTTTGTGACGCTTTACTATTATATGTTTGATGATTATACATCTTGTACTTTACTTACATGCCAGTGATTGAGACACTTAGGACTGTTTGACCTAGCATTGACTAATAGATTGTAGAGTAACTCCCATGTCTTATTACAGCAGTGACAATATCTTAGGGTATCAGAGTACTCTAATATACGTAGTTGGTCTAGTATTCTGATTCTGAAGTGTGACATTTGTCTTGGTCTTGGGCACGTCCTGAGTTGACCCTTAATTTTGAATATGTTTTTCCATTCATTCCAGTACTTATTTATCAAATTGCATAACAAACATCCATATTATTGATTAATCTAAAAGGAAAAAAAACGAAAAATTTCACTCAGGGCATAATAGTTTAATATATTTCTAAAAAAAGCAACAAAGTTTCAAAATTTACCAAAAAAGCATTAAAACGCCCTTCCAAAGGGCGTTTTACGCTTTTCCGTCAATATATTTTAACTCTGTTAACGGAGCAGAAAGTAAAAAAAAATTTATAAATAAAATAATAGAAAACGCCCTTCGAAAGGGCGTTTTATAATTTAAAAAATAATAGAAAACGCCTGGAGAAGGAGAAGGAGAACCAGCCGCCGGCGGTGACCGGATCCCCGTCGGAGAAGAGGAGGGATCTGATGGAGTCGCCGGGTGATTCGGGTACCGGATCCGACAAGTCCCGGCGGATCAGGCGTTTTACTTTTTTTAAAATATTTTAAACCGTTGAGTAATTAAAAGAGAGAAGAGAGAGGGGAGAGAGAGAAATTAAAATATTTTAAAAACATAAAACGCCCTTTGGAAGGGCGTTTTACTTTTTTTTTTATTTTTTTTAACGTCCAAATTTAAACCGTTGAGTACGTCGACGGAAAAGCGTAAAACGCCCTTCCAAAGGGCATTTTAATGCTTTTTTGATAAATTTTGAAACTTTGTTGCTTTTTTTAGAAATATATTAAACTATTATGTCCTGAGTGAAATTTTCCGAAAAAAAAAAGGAAGCAAGATAAACCGTAACAAATTTGGGGCATGTAGTCCACCCACATGGCTATCCCTTGTAACACCAGAACACCATTTGAGGCCAAATAAAAACCGATTAGGGATGACGGTGAAACGTGTGGCAAAGAGAGCCCAATATCCGCACCCATATCTCATCACATCGTCACAATCACACGATTTTATTGGATAAAATACCAACAAGACCCCATTTGGATAAACGGTCTGAGATATTTGATTTTTGGGTCCAATTGCTCTTTTGTCGTTTTTTTTCTTCTCCCCCTCTCGAACGAAATGAATGGTGATGGTACTGGTACTGGTACTGGTATTATGTATCGCATTATATTTTAGCTACATTTTTTTTTGAAGAATGGTAATTGTATTAATATTGAAGCATTACAAAGCTTTACAATCAGGTAGTTCTTTTCTGAAAGTGGATTTCCCAAAAGGATTACATATCTTTTAGCATAATCCGGTGAAGTATACAACCGACAATTAGGCATAAGGATTTTTATATCCGATACCATGCCTCTTAATTAAATTAAAGTAGCTGCAGTATGGAACTACCAATTGATCACTCTCCTGTCTCGTTCTTGCCACAAATGTCACACAACCGTATTTAGTACATATCTCGAAAGTGCATAAACCTGATTGAGCATTCCAAATTCTTGGGCTATTTCAACACATGCTTCCTCCAATGCCTGAGTTTCATGTCTATGCGCATTCTGTCTTATTCTTTCTATGCTTTTATTTAATTTTAATTTTGAATTGGAGTGTGTTTGCTGTTCATATGGGCATGCAACTTGGGACTACTCGTGTAAATTTAACATTCTTATTTTTTGCTAGGATATATGTAATATTTCCTTTCCAGTAGTACTTATGCGGGATGAGTACCTAAGTTCGACTAATCCAAATTTACAATTAAGGTTTGAAGGAGATTATACTAATGAGCAAAATTTTGTATTAGTTTAAGCAACAAATGGTTCAAGGAGACCTAGGTTTTTGTTCTTGGTTTCAGATGTAATTTGCACGAGTTACATGGAAGAGCACGATTCAGCCTCAAGCCTTTGAGGAAGGCTCAAACTTTGATCTACGAGAAAGAGGCCTTCAACACGTGTTGTGACTCCTCGTGTTCTGGTGCATAGCTCTTTGTCAAGGAAATAGATCGCCCACGCGCCCACACAGACAACATACTCGATTTTTGCTCGACTTTTGATTCTAAAAGTGTTCGATGTCGGTTCGCCATTTTCGTCGATACCTTTGGCTCTGGGACGTCATCACTCGTCAGTTGAAGTAGGTTGCTCGAACCGTTCTCCAAACAAGATAGCAGATTCTTCGACGAAGACGTCAGCAAAGGTTTTATACAATATGAGAGAAGATAACTCACTTAACTTATTGGTTCCACACCTGGGTTTATAAAGTGGATTTTATTTTCATTCATTTTGTGTTTCTTCTAACAATTCTCTGGGTTTCTTTATAGCCATACAACTGAACCATATGATAACAAATTTTTTTTTACAAAAAAGGTAAACAAATAATCCTAAGAAAGATAAACTCTCTATCCAAACTAATTGAAGAAAAACAAAGATAAGCTGGAAAAGAAGTTGAGAATAAGTTTTTTTTTTTAACAAGTAGATCTTAACTAGTCCAAATGATCTTGTGCAAATTTTGCAAAACTAAGTAATCCCAAACTCGGGCTCATCTCTGGCTTGTGCCATGTCCGGGTCGGGTTTGATCTCCATCAACTCCCTCGGCTAGAAGATTCATCACTTGGTGAATGGCGGTGAAGATATTCTCTCAATACATTTGGGTCTAACTGTTGGAGCTCATCCATAGTCAGCTATGAACAATCATACTCTGATTGTCTATGCCAGCACAATAAGAATTGTTGATAACCTTCATCTGCAGTTGAGACTATATCATCATAGATAACATCTTCGATCTAAGTCCTTGTACTGGATGACCTCTAAAATGGTAGTGGCAGGGGATGTCATATCCCGGTTTCGTAGAACCAAAAGTAGTCACTGGACGTGATGTCGTACAAGTTTAAATTCTACTTGTACAAGGCAAGAACAAACACGATCGATAAAATATATCAGAAACAAAGTCATTGCAACAAAAATAAGTAAAAAAGTTGATAGACACAAAGCTATATGAAAATAGTTTACTTTATTGATAATTTGGCATTACAACGACTCTTAGGCCGAAAGAACAAATCGATTACAAACAGTAGATCGTGTTACAATGAACGGCCATAAGGTTTACAACTCGTAAAACTAATACAATCAACAATGTTTCATACATTATGTTCTTTATAAACTAAAGATAACATCACTTAGCCAAACAAAGTCAAGTTGTCAAATAAGCTCCAACGTCTCAGAACGTCCAAGTGACTTCCCGTACCTGTGGAGGAGGAGGTCAACACATTGGGGAATGCCCTGGTGAGCGGTCTCGAACCAAATCACCTAATCCAACATGGTAATCATATGAGAACAAGTAAAATTATTGTATAATCTTTCTACTTTCTCTAGGGTCCATTAATTCATAAACAAATATATATGAACATATATGTGTAATCGGTTAACAGTTTCATAAAACACACACACACACACACACACACACACATATATATATATATATATATATATATATATATATATATATATATATGAACATAAATGTGTCACTTGACACAGTAAATCTTACCCACGGATACCATCATTTCCTACAAAGAATGTTATCATTCATAATATATAAATGTGTCAAAAGTGTGTTCCTGAATCAATTGTTAGGATTCATAAAATATAAATGTGTCATTAGTTCATCCCTGCAAATAACTTGTTAGGCCTATAAATAGATGTCATTAGCATGCAGCCTAACTATATGATGGTCACGATGACACACCATCTTAGACTATATATGGTATTGTAACACACCCTTCCAGTTAGCTAGCCTCACTAAAGGTTCCACAATACCTCGTGCATGAAGTACATTCTACATACTTTTTTCATATATCGAATCGGCCCAGGTGCCCCGGATCCCGTTCGAGGAAAGCCAAACCTTGTGTACAAGTTGTCTATGACCATGCATGCGTATGCAACTTAGCTATTAAAACATAACATGCATGATAGCAGATATTGAAATAAAGCAATACAATTCTCTACTTGTACAATAGTTCATTCATGCAATATCAAAATTTTATTTGATGTTTCGATTGGTGACTTATTATTCCCAAACCATTCCGACTATTCCATGATACCACACCACATCCATAGCGCTTTCCAATCCAGGGATTATCACACTAGCGACTCAATGGTCCTAAATCTTTTTCCACACTTCTCTCTCTTTGCAATACAATATTCTACATATCTATAATAATAGTACAATATTCTGCAATCTTCCATGTCTATATAACAAGTTAATAATAATAATATTACCCTATTTTATCTTGATTCTTTTACTTAGCATTAATAGTCATATGAAATATAGAAACAAAGACTATAAAAACTTTTTTATTTAAGTGTGAAGATAAAAGAAAAGGATCAAAATCATCTACCGTAATTAATAGCCTTTATGCCCTGTTATAGTAGATATCGAACAATTCCTTAGAGAGATGATTTGATGTAATGCACGATATTCTTAATTGGTATAACCATATAAGCAAGTCATGTTCCATAAACCATCCAATCCGATCAAATTAAGCAAGTATGCATCACCGCTCAACTTCTGTAGTTTATCGCACAACTCAAATCCAACCAGCCTATTCAATCCAAGAAACCAATACAATACCTTCGCTCAGAGTGGGACATTACACCGATAACATAAATCTCTAAATGATTCCTCTGTATGAATCCAAGTCAAATGAGGCCCTTTGAGCCAACAAACTAGCCCAATGCATCGCACAAAGCTGGATATTAAATAATACACTACTCAGAAAAAGTTTCATCATCGAAACTTAAAGAATATATATAGTCCTCCATCTGCATTAATTGACCAATGAAGAATTTTTTGTTACTCAATCTTTGATTCAAACTCACATGTCGACTCCGCGACTGAATGACCATCCAAACATGCAGATCAAAGCCCAAACCAATTATGAAACACCTTCTATTTCTGATCAATACTTGAGCAAGTCCTTCTGTATACAATAAATATACCTCTAGTAAGTTTTTTCACTTATGCCTATATCTTCTCTTTCAATCCCAAGCTATGCTAAAATACTCGAACAAATGAACTCAATGACCTCCACAAAGCCTCTTTCCTCTTGTCTAACTTGAATATGCCTTGCATAAATTTAAAGGTGACTCCAGCACAACTTTCCATCCAATAAATACAAGCTCTTTCATACTTTAGCCAAATAAATTTAACAACTTTTACCCCAAAATTAGATACAACCATTTTCAAAACTTCACCAACATTATTTGTCTCCATCGATAGCGTGTCTTGCACATAACCATACTTCTAATCGCACAGAACAATACTTTTAAAATTCTTTAGGCAAGAAATCACTAGAAAACCTAAGTTACAGACACATGCATCAAGGGAACACATCCGGACTAAGAAAAATATATCCAAACACTACACTATATTCTATTCTGAATCAAAGAAACATAGAAAAAATCTACCGATATCTCCATCAAAATCTTAAGTATTGCACTATAAATGATCCAAATCGTTCTCAAGAGATTAAATTTCATTATATACCAAATAACCAAACTTGGCTGCATCAAAGTCTCAATCACAATTATACATCAATGCTCAGTTGCGGAAGAATCCTACTATCTCGAAAATTACTATTGAATCAATACACATTTTCATCTTCCAAGAATTTCCTAATCTAAGAAAGTATCTAACCAAATCTGAATCATTTTTACTTAGCTTCTTCCATAGTGTCTTCCAGAAGTACTTCATGATGTAACGTGTCTATTCAAAAAAATGGTATTAGACAACCCATGCAACATCTAGAAAACCACTAAAGAATAGGCTCACTATGTGTGAAGCATTACTAGTTTTGTTGCAGGGGACGAAGTATGCTATATTGGACAAACTATCCAGTATAACAAAAATATAGATATGCTTTCATACGATACATGACAAACCTAATACAAATTCTATGCTAATATTCTGACACGGGGTAAAGAAAATAGGTAATAGAGTGTAAAGGCATGTGTATTATTCTTACCCTACGCCATCTAATAGTACGATGGCGTGACACTACTCTAGCGACATCGCGCTTACGACTCAGCAAATAAAACATATCCTCAACCACAAGGATAATATTATTGAATCCGAAGTTTCCCATAATATTGCCAACATGCAGTTCCTATGTACAAAGTATTCGAGAAAAGCAGAGAAAATAACTGGTTACCCCTAACAAGAAACCATCAACTATAATGAAACCATCAATATAAGTAGACAGATCTCTACCCAATTTATCATAGATTTCACTAAACTCTCGACAAGTAGGACACTCATTAATGACAAGGTCGAATCCAATGACTCGAGTACTCATCGATCGTAATATATACAATCTCCTACTTAATGTGCCAGTAGGTTTGTTCTCAACATTTGCACAATGCTTGAGAGCAATGTGTACTCTTGAATGAATTCCACCCACTTAGCATATCGAGTCATAGCTTCTTTTCAGAACTCAAACAACGTAGGGCCAGATTGTCCAAAAATCTGATAATTCAAAAAGAAAACAAAGTCTTTCGGAAGCAGATAGTGACATAGGTTTCATAACTCTGTACAATAATATAAAACTCTTTGTCATAGTTTGAATAGCAGTGTCGAGCCTTATTTACTAAAGTAAGCATCAGATGACCCTCTTGGCTCAGCATACCACCTATTCCTATGCTCGAAGCATAATAAGCTACTTCAAAGATTTTCGAGAGATCAGAAAGACGAAGGACTAGTCAGAGGCCAAAATCACTTTGACTTATGCGAACTCCCTTAACCGTTTTAGTACACAATAACTCCTTTTCTTAAGACAATGGGTAATGTGAGCCATGATGGTACTATTTTCCTTGATATCTCCTATAGTAGCAGGAGTAGGCCAATCTCTAATAGCCTTAACCTCATTGGGGTCTGCTGAAACATCCTCACTAGACACAATGAACCCTAATAACTAGACATAGGAGGTCATAAAGGAACATTCTTCAAGTTGACTAATAACTTCTCCTTTCATAATACATCAAAGACTTATGTCAAATGAGAGAGATTTTCCTCTTGGGTTTGACTATCCACGTAAATATCGACAAAGTAGACGACCACGAAGACTCCTAATAAGGGGTGTAAAATATGGGTCATGATGTGCTAGGGAATTGGACAAACCAAAGGGCATGACCATCCACCCATATAACCCGTCCTTAACCCTAGATTGTTAAACATCATCTTTTTGTGGATGCGAGTCTGGTGATAACCACTGCGTAGATCTATCTTGGAAAAGATATTAGTGTCTGCCATCATGTCTAAAATGCCGTCAAGATTAGGAAGGCGAAACCTATATTTGTCATTATCTTGTTGATGTCGCGACTATCTACACACATCATCCAAATGTATCTTTTTTGGGAGTGATTAGTATAAAAACGACACAAAGACTCAAGCTTTTACGAATAAAGTCCTTCCTTAACAACTCATCCACATGGCGCCTAAGTTAGCATGCTTTGTAGGTTTCATCCTATAATAAGGTAAGTTGGGTAAGGTGGACGTGTCACTAAGTCTATAGCATGTTGCATGTCTCTCAAAGGAGGAAGCTCGTCGGATAGGTCTTCAGACATAACTTTAATATAAACGACTAATTCATGGTGAAACTCAGGAGGGTGCTCTATAATATCACTAGTAGTTGCAAGACTATAGGTGACAATAGGGTATGAAAGTCCCTCCTCCTTACTCTCTTGAATAAACTCTCTTGTTCACTATGTGAACCGCTCTCTTGCTCTACTTAGACGTTTCCGATTCGATTTTGGACCTAGATGGAAATTCTTTGGGCTTATGTAGATATAACACGATTTTTTTTTTTTTAATCTTTGTGAGTGAACATATACGTGTTGTTCTTCCCAAAACTGGTTATGTCTAAGTCATAAAGGCATGGACTCCCTAACAAAATGTCTTCAATCTTCAATGTCCATCGGAAGGGCGCTACATCATATGTTGTCTTCATATGACGAAGAAAGTGTATAGTGACCAAGCATTTTTTTGAGTGACAGAGTCTGCAGTCTTGTTAGCTCAAATAATAATGTAGGGCTCAGGCTATTTCTCGGCCTTAAGTCTTATCTTCCTTAAGACCGTTTTGGCGATACCGTTGACACAACTCCCTTAATCAATCATAAGTTTTCAATACTTGTTAAGTTTGATGAAGGTATGGAAAATTTGGGTACGTCGCTAGTCTGGTCTACCCCGCCTGCATGTGTAGTAAGCATGTACCTAAACATATATAAGGGTATAATTGAGGAGATTAAGTATAGTTCCCAGCCACTACTTCCTTCCTTAACATGTGGGGTGGGGGGGGTGGGTGGGTGGGTGGGTGGGTTCTTCTTTGAGTTTAAACTATGAGCCTACCCTTGAGTCATTTTACTCCCTATCCAAGGAAAAGTTCCTAGATGGACACTAATGAGCAAAGTTTCAATACCTTGCCAATTGTAGCACTTGGTTCCCTTATTACCCTTTCCCATAGAGGTTTTCCTTTTTCCTTGTCGAGAGTCGTATGCCGCTTAGTGGGCTATTCATACTGCGTTTAGGTTGTCCTTTTGTTGGTAAGACTTACTGTAGATAGTTGAAGTCATTTTGATACTGCTCAAATTTGAGCACTATTTGGTAGGCATCTTTTATATGAGTCGCCCTCAAAAGTCTAAATTTATGTCTAAATTCAGATCTCAAGACATATCGAAGAAGCAAAAACATAACTTGGGAGTCCCAATGATCTTGCAACAAGACATCAATTCTTCGAACCTGGTCATTTACTCATAAACTAACAAGCTACCCTGGTGAAATGTTGCAATTTGGTCTATAAACTGGTCTCTATATAATCGTGAGATATTTTTATGAAGGATCTCTTTTATTTCGATACACGTGCCTATAGGGACTCAGACCTAAATGTTTTTTTGTCTTTCTCAATAGAAAAATATTTCATAGCAACATCAGTTAGTTTCAATTTAGCAAATTGGATATGCCGCTCGTCACACATATTGTACCCACTTAAAATAGTCATCCATGTTGGACAACCAATCACTAAAGGCCTTAGGGTGATGTCGACCGTTGAAGGATGGGACATCTACCTTACTTTCAGTCTCTTGGATGATATTCCTCGTCGGAATTGTCATGATTATCATTTGGAACTCATAGCTCTAGTATCTCTCTCCCAGGTGGAGCATAAATCCAGAGATTGTGCTTCTCGGTGCGGAGTATGACATTTCTATGACCCTTCCTACTAGGTTGTGCTATAGGTGCATTTGGTCTAGTGACGGTTGTACCTATTCCCGAATGAGATGAATCTTGTATGACCATTTTGTGGGGTTGTTCAAGGTCATATATCGCTTCTACTTGGTTGACCCTAGCATTCAAAGTATGTATCCTACCATCAAGTGTATTGAACCTAGGATTTAGTTCAACTATTGTTTGGTTTCTAGAGTCATTTACACTTTTTATTACAACTGTAAGTCTTTCACCACTTGTCCTATTACACCACTTGTCCTATTAGGGTCGGCTATCATTGAAGATAATTTTTTAAGCAAGTCACTCTCCCATGTTTGAACCTAAAGTTCTTCAGCTTCACAAAAGTATAAACAATCCTAAACCTTGACTCTAATACCAAATCTGACGCAGGACGGGTACTTTACTTCAACTAATCCAATT
Organism: Iris macrosiphon; assembly: GCA_036927795.1. NCBI lineage: Eukaryota > Viridiplantae > Streptophyta > Magnoliopsida > Asparagales > Iridaceae > Iris > Iris macrosiphon. The sequence goes on along the minus strand of JAYESA010000013.1, from coordinate 174,142,216 downwards.
TTATAATTAGGGTTTGAACTATATTATACTAATAAGCAAGTTCTTTGTATTAATTAAGCAATAAATGTCTCAAGGAGACCTTTTTGTTCTTGGTTTGAAAAGTACTTGCACGACTTACGTGGAAGAGGGCAATTCAGCCGCAAGCCTTTCAAGAAAGCCCAAACTTCAATCTACGAGGAAGAGGCCTTCAACAGTGAGGTTCTGGTGCACAACTTGTTGTCAAGAAAGAAGATCGAACGCGTGCCCATAAGAACAACATACTCGATTCTTGATCTTGACTTTTGGTTCTCGAAAATGTTGGGCGTTGGTTTGTCGTCTTCTTGATTGCTTTGGCTCTTGGATGTAGTTGCTCAAACGGTACTCCAAGCAGGACAACATATTATTCAGCGAAGACGTCAACGAAGGTTTCGTAGAATAGGAGATAAAATTCACTCAACTCATTGGTTTCACACCTGGATTTATAAAATGGATTTTATTCTCATTCATTTTGTGTTTCTTCTACAATCCTCTGGCTCCTTTTATAGCCATACAACTCAACCATAAGATAACACAAAATAATTGTAAAAAGATAAACAAACAATATAAAGGAAGATAAACTCCCTATCCAAAACTAACTGGAGATAAACAAAATAATAACAAAGATAAACCCCTAGTCCTATGGGAGATAAGCTCCCTATTCAAACCTGGTAAGGAAGTTGAGAATAAGATTCTTTTTGTAACAAGTAAATCATGTGCAGATTTTGCAAAACCGGGACTGATCCCAAACTCGAACTCGTCTATGTCTCTTGCTGCGTCTGGGTCTGGTTTGACCCCCATCAAGTACTATGTTAAAGTTGTAAAAGAGTGTAATATTTGTTCAATGTATTCTTTTCGGCTCAGATTCCTTGCGATAGAGCTACCTCTATTTTAGTTGGAAAAAGTCTCTCAATTAGTATTCTGATGGGACATATGCTTGGATTCCGAGTCTTTCAAGAGAGTTGGATATATTCATGCTTTTGCCATCTAAAGTACACAAGCTTCTTTTATGCACAAGACATTAAGGTAGCAGAAAAATAGGAACTCCATGTAAAATGCAACTGTAGTATTGACACTAGTGGTGGTGGAGAACAAGGAAGCAACTTTAGTATCCCCTCATAATTTTGTCACAAAATAGTCTAATATGTGCTCATTCATATAATCACTCTCTCTTGAAATTAATACAGAGTTCAAGTGAAACCCCACAAAAGGTTGGATGATAGGAATATATGTCACTCACATTTAAATTTGGAGCTGTTTGAAAACAATCTTTCATTACTAGGAAGAAGTTATATAATTCGACTAATTCTAGCATTTGCATGATTTTGAATTTTGTAAGAGGAATTTTTGGGGACAAAATAGATTTTTTCCACCTTATATTGGATTTAGCTGAAGTTTATATGAGATATTGCATCCTGAAGTAGCCTATAGTCACTTTTAAGTGGTATCATACTTTTGTGGATTTTAACAGCCTTCTAATGCTACTGGAGATTGTTTGTCCACAGATATCTTGTTATGCTGGTACCTGAGTCTTTTATTCATCACGGAGAGCTATAGAAGGTAGACATTTTGTTGAGGATAATTCTTTTTGCTTAAAAGATGGGATTCGTGCAGCAGATACATCCTCGACAACACATGCTACCAAATTTATGCATTCCTTGGTTGTGGAAAGACCTAACCAATCAGGTTCCGACTCCTCGATATTGGCTCCGTTGCCAAATGAATTTGATGATATAGGTCATAGTTTTTCAAATGAATTTGTTGATAATCAATTGGAGAGTTTAAGTTGCTCAGTGGCTGACAGAGTTGGATTTCACCCTTTGGATAAGCATCAGAAATACATGGGCAGTTCAAATGTATCTGGGCCTGAATTTCTACATGATGGACTGGGCAGTGATATCACAGGTGGAGAAATCAGTGAGAATGTCGTGGTAGATCCACATGCATTATTAAATATAGAGCTTCAATCTACTTCTTCCCCTGGTGGAGATCAGTTTGAAAACCTACCTGATACCCTTGGTCAAAGTTTCACAGTGCCATCCAAGGTCACATCTTCATTGGTCACTAATGACATGGCAAGTGCTGTCCCTGAGAATACCATTGAAATTTCTGATGCATTTGAAGTGATAAATAATGGATCGTTGGATGTGAAAGGAAGTACTGAAAATTTCTTATCTAGTGTTACTGAAACTCTGGACATGTCAATAGGTAGAGCAGAAGGTGCTCTCAAAAGCTCATACAATTTATTGCTGTCATCATTTTCCAATACGGCTAAGAGTGTGACAGAGGCTTTTGATAGTTCAATTAGCAATTTACTGTCTTCTGTTGGAAACTCTAATGAACAAGCTAGTAATCAATTTAGAGGATTCTCTATTGAATTAAAGAATTCTATTTACAGAACGGAGATAGTAGCTACTGACATCCTGAGACGGGCAATCATTACTGTGGAGGATTCTTTGTCCAGTGCAGCGACATTTGTTGTTTATTCTTATGGATCAGCGAAGTCATTGCTCCCACCAGATTTTAGGAACACGTTAAATTTATCTGAAGAAAAAGCTATACAAATTCTGAGACCTTTAGGGGCTTCTTTTCAACAGGTTTAATGAAAAAGTGGTTAATAACTTCAGCTCAGTTTATTATTTACACAAGTCAGCAGTAGTACGTACACCAGTTTGATTATTAAGCATGTGTTGATGCAGGTATCTGTCTTTGCTGAAAGTTTTGAAAGAAAACTTGGCCTTGATCCGAGTGATCCAATTGTCCCATTCTCACTTTTTCTTGGAAGTTCAGCAGTTTTAGGGTATTATTTGGTTTTATGGTCCTTTTTCTATGGATTCTCTTCCAGAAAAGCTAGACATTGTTGGTTGGACACATAATTCACATTGAATTTGTTTTGTTTGTAGAGTATCTTATTGGTTGTTCACATATGGTGGCTATTCTGGGGACTTGACTCCTGAATCAACTTTAGAGCTACTAAAGAGTGACGAGAATGCCGTACTCATTGATGTCCGGCCTGAGGCAAGAGACTGTAAATTTCATAGCCTTTTTATTTTCTACGTTACCTTTTACAGTAATTCTTACTCTTTTGTGCCTCATTTCAGTTTATAAAATGCTAGTAAAGACTTCTCCTTTACATTTTCCTCTTATCAAGGGTCAATTTAAGTCCCAACAGATGCCCTCTCTAGTCAAATTCACAATAAGGTTTTATGCTGTGTGTAATGATATTACTTTTATTTGTAAAACCAGAGAAGACACTAATTATAATGTGGAAATGTAGACAAGAGGTTAAACTGAAGGATCCATTAGGACGAAATTGGACTATTGAAGTATAACTTTAAGATGACTATGAGAATGGATGTGGTATTGTTATTGATCATCAACAAATAGAAGTTTTTCTTTTCCTTATCAAGGATCAAGTACTAGGATCAATTACTAATCATGGAGGTGACCCCAGGGAGGCTGTTGATAATATAATGTGCTGAAGTCCCTGCCGCTGCACAAAAACCCTAGAATTATGGCAAGGGTTGAGGGTTAAATCTTTATATTATTTCAAGATGCATCCTAGGTCAAATGCTCATTTTATGGACTGAGCTTGAATTCACACGGGGGATATTTTTTATAAAGTCCATGCTAGAGAGATTTGAACTTGGGTTGCTCATATCGTGTTAAAGTCCCTTCCATTGCATAAAAGCTCTAGATTTATGGTGAAGGTTGAGGGTTAAGAATTTGTATTATTCCAACAGAATGAAAGCCAGGTTGGTTAAAGTGGAGTTATTCTGGATTACTATGCCATTTTAAGCTGACCTACATAAACCAAGAGAAAACTATTGAAAGATCTGAATCTTGTGCAGTCACTGATGAGGACCTCTTCCCAAAAGACCGTGTACTGTAGTCGAATTGTTGACATTAGCCATTATAGAAGAATTGAGATCAGAATTAGAAGAAATAGAGACAGAATTGGGAATCTGGAATTCTAGGGTTTATTGAGGAGAAGAGGAGAGATGAATTACAATTGAGAACTATGATTCAAAAACTCACTACTACTTCCCATCTCCTCTCTTATTTATAGTTGGAGATTTCTCCAATACAATTCTAGAAGCAATGACACAATTACTCTGGCTATAACAGCTTCGGCTGATGTGGCTAACTGAATTTGCTGATGTGGCATTTGTGAGGCATTCATACTTGAATGGCTCGGCTCAGGATGGAAGGCATAGTGTTAAGACTGATATCAAAGTGTAATACTCTGATACAGCTCAGAGCATAAGAGTATCACTCTGATACAGCTCAGAGCATAAGAGTATCAGCTCAAACAGAGTGTGGAACTCAATATCAGTTGAGAAATTCAACTCAGTATCAGTTGAGAGGTTCCCTTCAGGTTCCCTTCAATCTCAGGCCATCATTCATCATTATTCATCATTGCCAACCATTTCCTCACTGCCACAACTGCAAATGCTTCTAGCCAGGATCTTATCAATACCCCTCCCTTATTTTGACCTTGTCTCAAGGTCAAAGTAAGAAAATTTCTTGACAAAGCTTTCATAAGGCTCCCAAGTTGCAGTGTCTTCACTACCTTCCTTCCACTGAATTAAGAGATCAACAGCCGCTTTACCTTTCCTTTGCACCAACCTCCTCTGCAAAACCAAATCAGGTTCATACAATGTTCCCATGTTTTGCTGAGGGTTCCCTTCCTGAACTGTAATTTTGTTACTAAGATGTTTCTTTAATTGAGACACATGAAACACTGGATGAAGTTGAGCTTCCTCAGGCAATTCCAACCTGTAAGCTACTGTTCCTATCCTTTCAATGATCTTGTAAGGACCATAATATCTGGGTGAAAGTTTTTGTGTTCTCCTCTGGGCCAAGGTGATCTGCCTGTAAGGTTGTACTCTCAAGTAGACCCAATCCCCCAGTTCAAATTCCCTTTCAGTCCTGTGTTGGTCAGCATACTTCTTCATTCTTTCTCTAGCCAACTTCAGATTGTCCTTCAAGAGATGTAAAGAATTATCTCTTGAGGCTATGACTTCTGCTACTGAATTATCCTGAGCAATATCTGGTAGGTAAGTAAGCAGATCTGGAGGTTTCCTTCCATACACAGCTTCAAATGGGGTTAACTTGGTGGAAGAGTGCCAGTTGGTGTTGAACCAATATTCTGCCCATGCTAAGTGCCTGCTCCACTGTTTTGGTTTATGACTGCAAAAACATCTGAGATAGGCTTCTATGCACCTATTGGTGACCTCAGTTTGGCCATCAGATTCAGGGTGGTAAGCTGTACTATAATGTAACTTAGTCCCCTGTAATTTGAAGAGCTCTTTCCAGAAATTGCTGGAAAAAATAGGGTCCCTGTCTGAAACAATGGTTTTGGGTAAACCATGTAGTTTACAAACACCCTCCATAAAAACTTGGGCTACCACTTCTGCAGTATAAGGATGGGTTAATGCAAACAAGTGGATATATTTGGTTAGCCTATCTACCACTACAAATATAGTAGTTTTATGGAAGCTAATGGGTAGGCCTTCAATGAAATCCATTGATAAGTCCTCCCAAATTCTTTCAGGTAGGGGTAGTGGTTGGAGAAGACCAGCTGGGGATGAAGATTCAGTCTTGTTTTGCTGACAGACTTCACAATTTCTTACATATTCCTTGACTGTCCTCTTCATACCTTCCCAATAACATGCCCTTTTCAGCCTATGGAGTGTTTTGCTATATCCAGAATGGCCTCCATTGGGAGAGTCATGGTGTTCTTCTAACATAGTAGTAATGTAGGAAGATTGTGGGTCCAAGAATAATTTTCCTTTGTAATATAATACCCCATCCTTGACAGTATACTGGTTGCCATCTAGCTGCCCTTGATCCCATTCTTCTAGCTTCTTTTGATAGGGAATTGATTCCCTCATTTGTGTTTTGAAGTCCAAGATCCAACTGGGAGTAACAGTGGTAATTGCAGCTAATTCACCCTCCCCTCTTCTGGACAAACTGTCAGCAGCCTGATTTTCCTTTCCTTTCTTATATTCCACTTTGAAATGGTAACCATGCAACTTGAGCACCCATTTATACTGAGCATCAGTATAGATCATTTGATCTAACATATATTTTAAGGATCTATGATCTGTTTTTATAATAAACTCTCTGCCCCAGAGGTATTGTTTCCATTTTTTGATAGCTAATAGTATAGCAAGCATTTCCTTTTCATATGTTGATAACAGTTTGGAGCTTCCCTTCAGACCCTGACTTAGATAGGCTATGGGTTTCCCTTCCTGCATTAAGACTGCTCCTATTCCTTCCCCAGATGCATCACATTCAAGGACAAACTCTTTTTGGAAATCTGGCATTCTCAGAACTGGAGGCTCTGTTAGTGCAGTTCTTAGTTCTTCAAAGGCTTGATGAGCTTTTTCATTCCAATCAAAGGCATTTTTCTTTAATAGTTCAGTTAAGGGTTTGGCTATGGATCCACAACCCTTAACAAATCTTCTGTAGTACCCAGTAAGTCCCAAGAATCCTCTCAACTCCTTCACAGATTTAGGAGGAGGCCATTGTTTGACAGCTTGGATTTTCCTTTGGTCCACCTTCACCCCTCTATCAGATATTACATGTCCCAAATAATCCACCTGATGTTGGAAGAAATAGCATTTACTTCTTTTTATTCTTAATTGATGCTCTGCAAGCTTGAGGAATACCTGCTCCACATGACTGAAATGATCCTCTAACTTGGTGCTATATATCAGTATATCATCAAAGAAAACTAAGACAAATCTCCTCAAATATGCTTTAAAAATATCATTCATCATAGCTTGGAAGGTAGAGGGAGCATTTGTAAGCCCAAATGGCATTACTAGAAACTCATAATGTCCTTCATGAGTTTTAAATGCTGTTTTGGAGATGTCTTCCTCAGCCATTCTAACTTGATGATACCCAGACCTTAAGTCTAGTTTAGTGAAATATTTTGAGCCATTAAGTTCATCAAACAACTCATCTATAAAAGGAATAGGAAACTTATCCTTGACAGTAGATTGATTGAGCATTCTATAGTCAATGCACATTCTCCAGCTACCATCAGACTTTTTCACCAATATAACAGGTGAAGAATAAGGGCTAGTGCTAGGTCTGATCACTCCAGTACTCAACAACTCCAGCACCTGTTTCTCTATCTCATTTTTGTGCACATATGGATGCCTATAGGGCCTACTACAGACTGGTAAAGCCCCAGGTAGGAGTGGAATCCTGTGATCATATCTCCTTTGTGGTGGAAGTCCCCTGGGTTCTTCAAAGAGGTGATCAAATTTCTCTAACAACTGCCTAACTGCTGGTGTTAAGGCTTCAGTCTTCTCTTTAATTTCAGTGAAAGAACACAGCTGAATAAGGAACATTTGAGATTTCTGCCTCCACTCTTTACTTCCAGGCTCTGTCAGGTTTTCCCTTGGCAGTTGGATACCTCTAAGCTGATGAGTTATACCCTTAAGCTCATATGTCATAGTAAGATTTTTGAAATTCCAAATTATATCTCCCAATGTACTCAACCAATTTGCACCCAAGACTAACTGGCAGCCAGCTATAGGAAGATGCAGTAAATCTGCCACTAACTTCTTGCCTTGACAGTCAATGACTACCTCTTGGCTTAAACCTTGACTTTTCAGTTTCTCCCCATTTGCCACCATTACCTCAAAGGCATTTTTATTACACACTGGTAGGCCAATTCTAGTACTGAATGTAGTGTCTATAAAACTATGAGTTGACCCAGAGTCTACCAATATGAGCACTGGTTTGTTACTTAATGTTCCTCTCAGTTTCATGGTGGAATGGTTAAGATTCCCTGACAATGCTTGTAAAGAGATGGCAAAGGATCCAGGAATATTGTTCTGATTTGTTGCCTCTTCCCCTTCCTCTTCAAGAATGTTGTTCTCTGAATCAATTTCATCTTCATTCATTATCATGTACAACCTTCTTTCCTTGCACTTGTGACCTCTGAACCATTTTTCCTCACATGAGAAACAAAGTCCTAGGTTCTTCCTCCTGGTTAATTCCCCTTCAGTGATCTTAGTTGCAGATTGGTTAACTGAGTTTTGAGAGCCTTTAGCAAAATGAGATGTCTGATTATAGGCACTTGATTTCTTTGTATCTTCAGAATTCTGTGAGCTTCCTTGCACACCAGTTGAGGACAAAGTTTTAGAATTTGAAAAACTGAATTTAGTGGTCTTTCTCATGGCCACCAACTTAGCTTCATACATCCTAGCCAGTTGCATGGCTTCAGGCAGAGTACTTGGATGAGCTATCTGCACTTCAAACCTGATTTCCTCTTTAAGGCCCCCCATATACTGACTAATCAAGCAGATTTCATCAATTTCCCTTATTCTTTTGGCTAATTTTTGAAATTGAGAGTTGTATTCCTGAACACCGCCCTCCTGTTTAAGGATTTTGAGCTCAATTACATAATCTGTAAATTGAGATTGACCAAATTCAAGCTTGATGCCTTGAAGGAAATTATCCCAACTCACATACCCTTCTCTGGAACTGATAAACCAATCATACCAGTAAGCAGCTCTCTCCTTCATCTGTACTGAACAAATCTTTACTCTATCCCTCACTGGAATATTGTAGTAATCAAAATAGTGATCTACTCGTAAGAGCCATTCTTCAACTTCAGTGGTGCCATCATATTCAGGAATTTTCAACCTAGGTACAACAGGTTGCCAATTCCTGCCTTGATAATCATTCCTAGCTATAGACTGCTGATCAGGTTGATTTGGTTGCAGGTTAAACCTAGGGCCTGTGTGATTAATCCCCTTAATTCCAGTATTGTACTGAGAATTAGGGTTTTGATTCACCTTTTGGTAAGGGATGTGAACTGCTTCATTGTTGTTATTCACACTCACTGGCTGGTTGAAATTTGAAGCTTGTGTGGGTATTTCTCGAGAATCCGTGGAATTAGCATTCACAACTCTCTTAATTTGAAACAATTCATCCATTACTCTTTCAAATTTAGAGATGAGTTGATCGAATCTACCTTCCAAAGCTTGAACCCTAGCTTCTCCGAGCAATGAAGCTCCTGGTGGAGATCCATGGAGAGATCCATGGCAACTCATGCTGGGATCTTCATCTGCTTCCATGTGTGGATCGATGAAGTGCTCTGATACCAATTGATGAGGACCTCTTCCCAAAAGACCGTGTACTGTAGTCGAATTGTTGACATTAGCCATTATAGAAGAATTGAGATCAGAATTAGAAGAAATAGAGACAGAATTGGGAATCTGGAGTTCTAGGGTTTATTGAGGAGAAGAGGAGAGACGAATTACAATTGAGAACTATGATTCAAAAACTCACTACTACTTCCCATCTCCTCTCTTATTTATAGTTGGAGATTTCTCCAATACAATTCTAGAAGCAATGACACAATTACTCTGGCTATAACAGCTTCGGCTGATGTGGCTAACTGAATTTGCTGATGTGGCATTTGTGAGGCATTCATACTTGAATGGCTCGGCTCAGGATGGAAGGCATAGTGTTAAGACTGATATCAAAGTGTAATACTCTGATACAGCTCAGAGCATAAGAGTATCACTCTGATACAGCTCAGAGCATAAGAGTATCAGCTCAAACAGAGTGTGGAACTCAATATCAGTTGAGAAATTCAACTCAGTATCAGTTGAGAGGTTCCCTTCAGGTTCCTTTCAATCTCAGGCCATTATTCATCATTATTCATCATTGCCAACCATTTCCTCACTGCCACAACTGCAAATGCTTCTAGCCAGGATCTTATCAGTCACATCATCTCTAAAAAAATGGCTAGTTGTGATGGGAAGGTTGAGAAGGATGAGTGAAAATACGAGAAAAGATAGTTATATGAATTCGTTCTGTGGTGTGAAGTATCAGAATTGGTTTAGGACACTTTTTATGAGTATCAATATAAGCTTTTTGGATCGGAGTTTCAAATTTCTTTGTTTTGGAAAGTCAAAAAATAATTAAAATTATAAAAAAATCTGGATCAAATGTTTGATACATTTAGGCATAATTTTATATGTGTTATTGTTTTATTTCTCTTTAGGTTTACATGAAAATTGGAATAATATTCAACATTTCACTTATCCATGCTTGATAGAATTATTGATTACTTGCTTCTAGGCAAAATACACCCGCAAAAGATAGTCGAATGGAATAATATTAGGATTGATTATCTATTGAATTTATAGATATACAACTTCGAAAAATAGTAATATTATATTATGCCGTTAAGGAAGCTTATTGACAATCTCCTTATCGATACATTGTAGCACGTTGATATTCGACACAAACAAATCATTCTGGCCAAACTTCTTTTCAATCTTCTTTTGCTTTCTTTTAATATTTTTCCTTGAAATAATTGATCAGGAAAGAGAGCTCCAGTTGTTATCGGCTATACCAGTACGGGTTAGTTTCTGATTGGGGCAAGCCAAAACAAAGACAGTATTGCCGCTATATGTCGGTATCGGTCGATATTGTGAACTATAGTTCGTTCATGGGGGAAAATCCTTTGAGATGATAGGCAATGGGAAAACGATATTTATGAATTATCTTATTAACCGATTTCAAGGAATGACATGATTGTAGTTTAAGGTGCTAGATCAAAATGAACATGGATTGAACTGTTGAAATAGTATTAGAGCTTGCTTAGGTAATGAAGAAATCATCTTCATCATGGCCTTGACTTCTCTCATCAGGATCGTTTGCCTATGGAGCATAATAAAGACCATAAAAGAGTTGATAAAGCTTTTATAACCGGCTACCGTCCTAATGTCAACCCTTTAAGTTGGTGCTACATTCCAAGCCAAGTAGATACGAGCATGAGAGGCTCATGCTATAAAACTTAGACAGTCAATTTATGGCGAGGAAACCCATAAAGAATACTCAAAACTGTCAACATCATAGAGGATTAGCAAAATTTACGGTGACTGATCTAATAGAGTTTTCGACTGTGCCCTCTCTCCGGCCGATGTTTGATGATGACTTCACCGTCTCACTACTTAATTCCGGTTGTATAAAAAGTCTTCCACCATTAAACATGCTGCTCAAGCTACCGTCCCCCGAAAACACCCTCTCTCTCTCGTTTCCATTTTTTCTTTTCCTTCCTTATGAAGCATTCTAGCTCTTTGGAAGAAAGAGCCTTATCTCTTATTTTAATAAGCAAAGCCACCACCTGATGGTTTCCGAAAATTTCCACCACAACCAATATAAAACCTGTAAATTATGCAAATACTCCTACTCTTTCACTTATATCAAAAAGTCCTCTAGTACACTGTCAGCTACCAAAATCGACCTATATATTAAATAATTCCCACTGCTTATGTAGCCTATATATTTTATACATATAAACTACATATACAACCTACCATATTAACTAATAACAACTAGGTCAGTGTAATATGGCTCTCAAGTATACAAATAACCTCATCCAAATTCAATTCCTTACTGTCTAATCTTTAAACCAGTCGCTTTAATATGAATCTAACTCGATTTCACATCCGAACAGTGACTCATTACAAATAGGTATCACGTTTTGGCTCCGTAACTAGTTCCATGATTTACTCAAAATCAAGTAATACTTTGCATATCTTAATCAATTATAAAATAGCAATGTCATGGCGTTTCTTTACTATATAAAACGAATTTACTTAAATATAAACTGCACAATCGGCTAACAGTTAATTATCAGCAATTAAGATTTGTAAGATTTATAAACCGTAAAATCTCAGAACCAATAAGAAAAATGTGCGACATTATACAAGGAGTCTCCTCCAAGTTCCCCTAGACTATAAATAGTCTAGACAGAGAGAAGATGATACAATTTGTATAAAAAATGCATCATATCTATGACACATTAAACCAAAGAGTGAAAAGGAATGTCATTCCTATTCTTAAATGATCATGCCTTCTTCCTCAAAGCTAATCATGCCATAAAACTTCCAAGCAAAATATCTCATATGTGAAACAAGTATCACTTTGTATCAAATACATTAAACCATTTAACATGCAAAGTTCTTTTTTCCAGCACACATCTTTGTTTTATATCCAACTTCGATAGGTTTTCTTGTTGACAAACTTCTATTTCTTGTGAAGGACCTAAGGGATAGAGATGGTGTTCCTGATCTTCGTCGGAGAGCTCGGTCTAAATATGCCAATGTTGTTCTCCCAGAGGTGAATTTTCCTGTGAGAATATTTTGGTGTTTATGCATTTAAATCTGTTGCCAAAGTGGATCAATAACTTTAACTTTGCTCCTCAAGTCATCTTGATCACCCTTTAATCTTCATGCTTCACATTTTTGCTGAATTTGCAGAGGTTATTCTTTGATAGCTCAGTTGGCAAACTACATGTATCAAGCCTTAAGCATTTTGTTTGTGCAAAAAATTCAATATTTTAGGAAACAACATAATTCTTAGCTTGCAGATTGGGAGCTGGCCATCCTGTGTGTGTGTGTGTGTCTATATATATATATATATATATATATATATATATATATAGTAAAACTTTACTTCTCACATCCAAGAGACATTAGGGTAAGGGAATTCCCGTAGGGTATATTTTCCTATTCCTATATATTCTCCTAGTTTGCAGTTTCACATTTGACATGATAATGGATACATCCTCATGGATCCTCTTGCAGATAACTGTTTTGAGTGTCTTCATTCTGGAATACTCTCCTATTTCTCCTTCCAAATATGACATATGGTTCCTGCCAATACCAATAGAAATCTTGTACTTCATCTCGTAGTGCGTTGTCAGTTGCTTAATTTTTTCTTCCATGATACAATTCCTTACTCTTTAGCCCAGTTTCAATCTGTTAAGCTTCCATGCTCTTCTTTTGGAGAATTGTTAATGTATTAATCAAAGAAAAAAGTTTACATCTCACATCCAAGAGACATTAAGGTAAGGGAATTCTCCAGTAGGATAAAATTCCCTTATTCCTATATGTTGTCCTAGTTTGAAGTTTCACCTTTGACATGATAATGGATACATCTGTTGCAGTGTGGCTCATGTTGAACAAAGAAGAGCGATGGGCATCATCCGGTGATCGGAGAAGCTGAGGAGGAGTCGAAGACACAAGCGGGGCTCAAAATAAGTCGAAGAAACCAAATAGTCCCAACCGGTAATACTGGGTTTTCTAGAGCAAAAGTACGCACTAGTGCACTTGGACCGAAAATATGGTCCTCAATCAACAATTCTGGTTCGGACGGTTTGGCTCAGTTTTGTTAAGGTTTTCGAAGGTTCAGATTTACTCCAAACTTTACCAAGTTTTAGGAGAGCCTATTGAGGGTTTTCCTAACCCTAAATAGGTGTGCTTGAGAAAAAAAAATGGAAGAGTGACTTGATCATTAGAGAAAGCCCCAAGGAAACTAAGGGAATGAAGAGAATAAGGTAGAGAGCTCGCTGAAGATCTCATAAGGAGGCTTCGTGCTATATGATATTCTTGTATGAACTCTTGTAAAGTTTTCTCTTGATTCAATAAATTCTCCCTTGTCCCGTGAATGTAGGTCAATTTTCGACCGAACAACGTTATATCTTGTGTTCTTGATTGTGCTATTGTGCTTGTGAATTCTTTATATGTCGTGATTGGAACTCAATTCGCTAGAATTAGTGTCAAAGCTAAGCAAATCAAAGTTTTTTAGTTTCAACAATATAGATCAACGGTAGATGACGATATTAGTGTGCTCTCTATCTTCTTAAATCGTGATTCTTGAAGTTATTGGTTTATAAAGATCCAAACTTTAGAATTCAGGCAAGGTTCAAAAACTCGGTATCGGACAGTTTGTATGAGTATCCGTATCGGCAGTATCGACGGTATCGGATCGGAGTATCGAATATTTTGGTATCGGCTGTATCGGCAATATTTAAATAATTATTAATAAATTAGTAAAAAAAAATAGGAAAATAATTTACATATTTATGCATTATTTAAGTGTTTTTTATTTTATTTTTATTATAATTGAATAAAACAATAGTCATCCTTGCTGAATGGTTTAACTGCGATATATAAGAGAGAGAATACTTGCACATCACCAACCCTATATATATATATATATATATTGAGATGAGAGAGAGAACACTTGCACCCGCTGTTCCTTTACTTTTTTTTTCTCTGTTGTTCTTTTTTTTTTTCTTATTTTCATCTGACCAAAACCTAAAGACCCTCCCCTCTCCGATGGAAGCAGCGGCAAGGCGAAGAAGAAATGGGTTCTTGGAAGATTACCTTCTGGAAAATGAGGTAAGTTGAGTTCTTGAGAATTTTTTTGAGTAATTTATGTTTTGTGTGTATGTCTGTAGAAAAATTTGTCTATATTTATAGTTTTTTTTTTGTCTACTATTTTGGTTCTTCATTATTGTTCTCTGTTGGATTTGATATGTCTGGAATCAATTTCTATTTTATTTTTGGCTTTTTGTAGAACATCTACTTTGTTAAAGTTGCTGTGATGATCTGATTTGATCTGATATTTTTCCGTATATGCCCGTATCGGCCCGTATCGGCCAGTATCGGTCTTGTATCGGTACCGTATCGGCCGATACAGACTGATACGAACTTGTTCGTACCAGTTTCGGTCGATACCGATCTTTTCTGTTGGTATCGGATCGGCAGGAGACAAAACCGATCCGATACGTCCGATACGTATCGGTATCGGCCGATACTTTAAACCTTGAATTCAGGATGACGAATAACAAAATCAATAGCACCACTAATAATGGGCAAACGTTATTAGTGGATATGGGTTTTGACTCTAAATGGATGGACATAGTCCATGAGTGCATCTCGACGTCGACGTTTTCGATACTTGTTAAGGGACAACCACACGAGTTTTTCTCCAACAATCAGGGCATGCGGCAGGGAGACCCACTATCTCGATACCTTTTTGCATTAGTAATGGAATATTTCACAGATGGAGCGGTGCACTGAAAATGCATCACTCTCTTGTACAAACAGGTTTCTCCAATAGTGTCCCATCTTATATATGCTGATGATTCACTAGTATTCTTGGATCCTACCAATAGGGGACTAAATGCGATTGTTCAGATAATGGAGGAGTTTGACCGTCTAACGGGCCTTCAACTAAATCGTGAGAAAAGTAAGGTTTATTTCAATTCTTACTGCCGAACCAGAAGGAGCTCAAGGAGACACCTCATATTGAAAGATGATGTCTACCAGTGAAATATTTGGGGCTACCGCTAACAGTTAATTATGCACGAGCTTAGGAGTGTTAAAGCTTATTAGAATATGTTTAGAGACACATAAAAGGTTGGCAAGCTCAGAACTTGTCATTTGATGGGAGAATAGAGCTGGTTCGATCGGTCGTATCTTCCATCTCATTATTTTGGCTCCAAACCATTATGCTCCCATCCGCTACTATTCGCAAAGTGGATAAACTTTGCGCTGACTTTGTTTGGCATGGGGGCATTCATATGATCGCCTGGACTGAGTTATGCCGACCAAAGAATGAAGGTGGTGTGGGGTGCAGTATCTTTTCACTCTTTGCGACATAGCGGGATTGAGACTCACATGAAACATCATAGAAGGGAATTTGTGGACTCAACAATCAAACAATAATTCTTCAGTTACTTACAAAACTGTTCTGAGATATAGAAACAAAAATCAGTTGAGGATCTCTTGGGGTATAGGCAGTGGGTGTAACACACATTTATGGTTTGATCCATGGTTGGGTCATTAGAGCATCGTGGAGAGGATCTGTTGGCAGCTATATACGACGGTGGGGAGAGATGAACATGTCGGGTGCCTGATACGAAATGGGGCCTGGCATTTGACCAATCATCCGGTCGGAAGGCTACTTGCAGCAGATATAATCAAAGTTCCTATTGAGCAGTGCAGGGAGAGGACATTTGGGTTTGGGATGATTCCTCATCTGGTAGGTTCGACTTCCATACAGTATATAATCAAGTTCGAAAATACTTGCCCACTAATGTCAAATGTTGAGTTTATATCGGTGAAAGGACTAGCGAATAAAATGCAATTAAACATGTATAAAGTTTTGAGAGGCAGTTATTAAATATGGACAGGATAGCTAGATTTGGAATACATATACAGGAACAGGGATGCATACTATGTCAGCAAGCTTCTGAAACTTCCATTCTTTTACTTT
Organism: Iris macrosiphon; assembly: GCA_036927795.1. NCBI lineage: Eukaryota > Viridiplantae > Streptophyta > Magnoliopsida > Asparagales > Iridaceae > Iris > Iris macrosiphon. The sequence continues at coordinate 174,126,088 of JAYESA010000013.1, read as the reverse complement.
TCCAATGCGAATTTACATGGGATATTTGGATTGCACAGTATAATAAACTAAATTTAGCACCTACTATGACAAGTCAAATTATGTCCATCTCCAATCAGTGAAGAAGGGGATCCAGGTTGTTTCAAATGGCTCGAATCAGGTTGTCAGCGACAGTATGACACATCTGGAGAGAGCAAAATAGACGCATATATGAAGGGCTGCACATAACTTGAGTGGGAATCCTGCATAACATATAATATGATGTAAATTGAATGATATAAATGCTGTGTTGGAGATGTAATATTTAATGCTAGCAATAAAATTGCCTTTTCCAAAAAAAAAATATATATACACACACACACACACACACAAAAGAAAAGGTCAAATCATAACTAAGCTTATTCTTTTAGCTGAGTAATCTCGTGATTAGTAAATACTCTATGGTATACTTTGTTGATGCCCTATAATATATTTATCTCAAGTTAAATGGTTTTATCCCGTGGTCAATCTCATCTGATAAAAACTTCTATGTTTTCCTTGACATAAACAGCTTGATGGTTCACTAAGAAAGCTGCTAAAGGGTGGAAAAGACATCGATGATACCTTGATTGCAGTTGTTATCCGAAATATGAAAGTTGTTAATGTAAGTAGAGTTACTATTGTGGATGAGCTTGTCTGCATCATCAGTCAGCCGATTGTAGAATTTGTTTCATGGATGACTGCTGTGATTCTGAATTTCCTCGTTCATATAGGATGGCTCCAAGGTCATTGTTATGGATGCAACTGGTGATCGTTCTAAAGCCATTGCAAGATCCTCAAAGAAACTTGGTGTGAAGGTTCAGATCTGTGTTTTAATAGCCAATAATTCACATGTAATTATTGTTCCTGTAAATGTTTCTGGTTCATCTTACAGAACCCTTACTTGGCCCAAGGCGGTTTCCAATCGTGGGTAAGAAATGGTCTGCCAATCAAAGAGCTCAAACCTGAGACCACATTAACTATACTGAATGAGGTATTATATAATCTAAGGCATAAATTCGTTCTCAATCTTGAATGCAAATACTTCCTCCGCATATTTATGACCACTTCTAAAGTCATACCTGCCCCTTCTACTACAGAGGAACTTTATCCATTGAGTAAATCTTTAGCTGTAAAAATTGATCCATTTAACAAAGTTACATCCCTTATAATAGATTACAGGATAATCGGTAACTATTTTTTTGAAACTACAAATTTGTGCAATTTAGTAGTGTATGGTGTACCCCTTGGACAGTTCAACTATACTTAATGCTATATGTTGCAGAGCTGTCGGTTCAATTCCCAGACTCCTTGTATAATTATTTATTTGGAACAATATGTTCTGTACAGGGATTCCGTGATGCCAATTATAAAGTTATTATACTTATTATGAAACGGATGAATTTCATGGAAACCTAAAGTTGTTTATAATGCAAAGTTTCTCTCTACTAGTTACTGCCTGAATTTTGTTTGATCTTGCATGCAGGAAGCAGAGGCAATCCTTGAAGATACCAGACCTACTCCAGCACTAGTCATCAGTTTTGGTCTGGTAAGATAATTACTTCTCCTTTCACAGGAAACTTTCAAATATCATTTTGAGCATGTCTATCATAAAATTGGGCTTTCAATGATGATGTCCCCTCTATTTTCCCTGGTAAGAGGAGTATATGTATAGGTCAATTTTTGAGGCAAACATTTTTTGTTTCCATTTTATACTCTTTAAAGGCCTTACCTTTGGTTGTTTAATTTATATTGCTAATGCAATAGCAAAAATAACAAAGGAAGTGATATATACTTATTGTTGTTTTTGTGCAGATTATTTTTGCAGCCGTCTATGCTTCATTAGGTGAGTAATTATGACAAATCTTTACTAGCTGAGTATTTGTCGGAACATAAATACTTTAGCTTGCTAAGTTCTTGCTTGAAAAAAGATTAAAGGACTTGCATCATTAACCGTCCTGCCCAAAACCCAAGGTGCATTTGGAAAGCATGAACAGCCGTAGTTTCCTGCGATGCCTCTATCATCAATTTATTGTAATAATAGTTTATAAGATTCAATAAGTAGATATGCCCTAAGCCTTATTGTCACAAACATGATCCTGAAGGACATCAAATATTACATCTTCCCAACCATTCTATCCACAAAATTATAGATAGATAGAAAGTTTCAACTTCTAGATAACCATGTATACTAGAACAAACACCAACCAACTACCAAACTGGTACTAGTGAGTCCTAACAATCCAGATGCTCGATTCACCAAAGAATCAATGGAACCTCAAATCTCTTCTTTGAACTGTGGAATAAGGGGTGAGCACTCCATGTCTCGTAAGTAGGAAATCTTATTTAGCATTTACATTTTTTAAAACGTGCACATACATATAATGGAACAGCAATAGCGTATTGCAAAACATGAATATAATGATGTATTAATTTAATAATTCGATTTTTTTTTTCCTAAGATACTTGAACTATGTCGTTTATGCATGCAGTGAATAGTTCCAGGCCTGCATTAACATGCTAGCCTATCACAAGCACCGGTTAATCAGTTTTCAGTTTCTTGAGGCTAAACATATATGGCCAAAATAATAATTTGTCGAACAAAAAGTAACCGGGCACTACACAGGACTCAAATCATATGACTTAACATTATGTTAGTGATATCTACGACATATGCAATATGTATCAAGATATTTCACTTGGATGTCAACCATTATAGCATATAAAGATATATTTAGTTATTTACTCTACACATTAAAATGAGACTAGTCACGTTCACGTACGTTGCACATACCAAAAAGAAAAAAAAATCCTCTGATATTATTAAAAAGTTAGATTAAAACTAAAATTATATGAAAATAGTTTAATTATGATTTAAATATATTTTAATTAGCCTTTTTTATAGACATGTTTTTAAAACTTTCGATATATGTGGTTTAAATATAATTTGAATATTGAATATATTTTAAATATGATTTTCTTTTATAGATATCTTTATAGGTTTTGGATATATGTTCAGGTAGTTAAGAAAATTTTAGGATTTCTTTTCCTTACTTAGGTGAGTATATATATATATATATATATATATATATATATATATATATATAAGGAGGGATCGGAATCCCCTCATATTTGCATTCCGTAATATCCCCTCTTTCACAGCCATTAGATATTGTTTAAGTCATCTAATCTTAACCGTTGGTTTGAACCATTCAAATCAATGGTTAAGATTAGATGACTTAAACAAGATCCAACAGTTGTGATCATTGGATGCTTAGGGGATGCAAAAATGGGGGAATCCCGATCCCTCATATATATATATATATATATATATATATATACATATATATATATATATATACATATATATATATATATATACATATGCAGTAGTTGTCCCTGTGAGATAGGTCTAGTGGTTAGACTTAGTGGACACGACCGCGGTGAGCGGGGTTCGAGCCCCGACTACGCCAACAGCTTTGTATTAAGGGGTGGGGGTGGGAAGCTGTATCTGATTCCTTTCCAACTCGGCCCCCTAATTCTGCTTGATGGCTGTATTCCGACTAATATATCTAGTTCATATCTGTTCACATACCCAACTTGTATTAAAATTGTTAAGAGGTTAATATATAATGTTGGCCCGTTCCACAATCAACTTGGTTTAATACTGCGTATATAATTTGGGCACATTGTTAACTAACACAAATCTTAATAAACATGTGTATACACGATCATTGTGTCCCCCTTACTTAATTAGGACACTAATACAGTACTAATTAAACCCACCATATCCTATTCTCATCCATATCCGAATCAGACACTTATCGTATTGATTAACATCCAATTAGATAATAAGCAGATCAAGGACTACAAAGCAAGTTATTGAAAGTTGGTGGTTTTACATTAACTGCTTATAGTGCTACCTATAATTCTTTGATAAGAATGAGCTTTTGATGCATGTCACAGCCATGATAGCTATTTAGGAACTTGATTGTTGTTTTATGAGTTGATTCATTGAATCTTGTGCTCATTATAGGTACATGAAGATATAATACAAAGCAAGTTATTGAAAGTTGGTGGTTTTACATTAACTGCTTATAGTGCTACCTATAATTCTTTGATAAGAATGAGCTTTTGATGCATGTCACAGCCATGATAGCTATTTAGGAACTTGATTGTTGTTTTATGAGTTGATTCATTGAATCTTGTGCTCATTATAGGTACATGAAGATATAATACCTGTGTCCTGTACTTCACCATCTCAATCTAATACTTTTCCCATACTAGTTTAAAGACCAAATGGCAATGTACACTGCAGGTGCAAATCATGCTAAAAGCTTGAAAAATGCGGGCAGGGATAGGGACAACAAGTGGTTCCAAAACTTTTTTTGAGCTTTGGATTTGCATATAACTGACACTGTTACAGAAAAAAAAAATTTGTTGGAGCTTGTAAATTTTCAATCTGTTAAGCTTCTTGATGATGTTGTGGCAAACTTGAGATTTGTGCACCTAGTGAATGCGCATTTTCCAAACCAATCGGAGCTAAAGAGTGTTGACTTTGTTTGGCTAATGAATTTTGTTAGGTGTACAATACTTGAAGGATCAATTAAATTTGTTATGTAAATGGATATATGCAGCCTCTTTCAAGGATGAAAGCTAAAAATTTCTGTAGAAGTTCTATGAAGTTATCTAAATGGATATATGCAATCTGGATATCATTTTTTCTTGGCTTTTGACTCTCTGACAAACTGGTCATTTTGCTGCAGAATGGGAGAGAACTTTACAAGTCATTGGTATTATTGGCCTAGGGCAGGTATTTCTTCTAGATTCCATGAGAAGCATAAAAGAATATCGTTGAATTATTAATTACCTTGTTCTTCTAATTTTGAAATGATTACTTGCAACTCTAGTGCAATCTGACAAAAGAAAAATATAACGTTTAACCTAGTAATGACTAATGAGCACATGTAAGCATGACATGCATGTATTTACGACCTAGAATGCGTGCACATGCATGTGCGATTGCACGAGGTATAAAATGCGACCTTTATTGCTAATGGAACTTTCTGAAACAAAAGGTATGCAGATATTCCATAATGTTCAAGACATTTTAATTTTGGCTGCACTGAGATTAACTATCCATATCATGTTTAATGATCAATTCACATAACGACTACATTGTTTAAGGAGTTGGAAAATCTATACCAAGTAAAGACACATAGGCATTAAATCCCATTTTATGAATCATACACCTTTAATAGAAGGCATTAAATGGACATGAGGTATTCACTTCATATTGTCGTTTTATTCTTTTAGCATGTCTTTGGATGCCAAACAATGAGTCAGTGATTCCTCGATCCCTTTTGAGATTAGGGAGATGGAAACTCCAAAATTGGCTCCATATCCATGTCAAAGACTTCTCGGACATGATGCACACCAAATTATGTGACACACCAAAATCTCTACCATAACTCTGCCTGTGATGTGCTTAATGTCCAACATTATTTTCATTGACTGCTGGACCAAGCCTGGATAAAAGGAGGAGAGTTGTGTTACATAGCCGACAGCCAACATAAAACATTGTCAGATGTCTATGAAATGAATCATTACATAATGCATATTGTCGTTATACGAAAATCTATGACATGGACATTCTCCCTGTGTCCCTGTAGTGTGGTGTCCATGTCCATGCAACATTTACTGAGACAACTAATTGGTGCCTTTTCAAACACTGATCCATGAAGATCTTGTTCTCCGAATGGGAGTTCAAAAGAAGAGAGCGAAGAAGTGTGGTGGATCTAGAAAGAGTGCTCATTACATAAAACTACATCGATGTCCTTTATCAAAGGCATATATAAGGTCTTAAATCTTAATGAGTAGTTTTAATGTTTTCTCGAATATGATTCTTAATTCTCATAGCAATCGTATTCTGATGAGAACAGGCTTGGACAATAATGATCCTCCAAATAAAATCTCTAGACTACTTTGAACTCATCACTACTAGTATCACTTTTATAGATATCTTTTTTTTCTTTCTGGAAATTGTCATGAAATATTTGTATGATATGTGGCACATATGAACTGTGTAGAACTGGAGTAATCCTATCACAGTAGTAATTGGTCAAGTGATATAAAGTTCAGTCTACTTTATGGAGATATACAAACATAAGCTGCAATTATATAGAAAGGGACTTCATTTATGTACCTCTTTGGTACCAAATCCGCCTCTCGTAGGAGACCACCATTTATTTTGTGCTTGTATCTCAAGGGAAAACATTGGTATACGTGGGAAATATTGCAATTTAATAGTAGTTCAAATAAACTATTACTTAATGCTGTTTGCATAATCAGGCCGTTATCCCAGATTAAAACTTGACAGTCAAGATACGTAGATAGGTTCCTCCACTAAAGAGCATTATTTTTCCTATTTCTCTTCTTTGCAGATTGCTGCTCTCTCCTATTAGACTTGGAGCCGAGGCAGTCTCTTGGGCTGCTGGGAAAATGGAGCCGAACAAGATTGGGCTGCCAACATCACCTTCATCATCCGCCGTTCAAACTGCAGGCAGCTGAAAAGCACGAAGGTCAGCCTGGTAGGAACCTCTTTTGGATGGCTTAGTGGTTCCGTTTCCCATGTCATCATGGCCACGTGTCATCATTGCCACATCAGCCTGCTATGTCATCAATTCAAAGAAGGGACAGCCAGCTCATCATTCGATTATACCAGCTAGTTTCAACAAGTCCTGAGTATTAAGTGTAGGCTATAAATATGCCAGGGAGAGGAATATGGCTTTAGGCAATTGTATTTTCTTGTTATTCTTTCAGATCTACTTCTCTTCCTTTAGTTGTAATGTCTTCTCCTCTTTCCTTTTGTAATCAATTCTTGAACCCTAAATAAAATCCTCTGTTGCTCTTCCCCAATTTCTCTCTTCTTCTTTCAAATTGATGTCAAGCTTTTATTAAATCTCAGCAATGGAGTGTCAATTAGGTCGGGGACCTAACACAGCCATCTGATGCTGATGGCGCCCAAGGGCCACAGAGTGAAGCATCCAGTCAGACGAATGAGAATCTAGACCTTTCAGAGGCATGACACACAAAGATCCGGCATTTGTATAGGAGCAGGAACTCTTTGGCTTTTTAGCTCATGTACCTCAAGTAGCTGAAAAGTAAAAATTCTATGAAGAGTGACTAACGCCTTAAATGCGAAATAATGCCAACTATATAATAAAAATAAAGTTTCTGTAAGCATCATAGTAGCCTTTCTACAGCTGTAATCATAAACTTGTGAGCTTATAGCGGTTGCCACAGTGCTTGATACTTATCGAATTGGGAAATTAACTTTTATTTGCGAATGGTACAAGGCCGGTCCAGAGTTTTTTTTGGGTGCCCAAAACAAAAATAAAAATTTTATATATAGCATTATTTTATTGTTTATCTTATGAGAGTATAATAGTAATTGTGGGTGTATTGCATATCAATATAAATAGATATGATATACAACCTAGAATTTTATGTCCTTACAATCTCCTTTCTCATATTTTTTCTCCTCCTTTTTTTTTTCTTCTCTCCTCTCTATCTCTTATCTCCAAACATAACTTGGTATCAAAGCATCATTTTTCGGCTGTTTTTGTCTACTTTTCATGATTCGTCATTCGTTGTTCATGATCGTTCGTGGTTCGTTTATGAGATCTATGATTTCTACAGATCTTTGTTGGTTGTTCGTCGTCGATTGTGCTTCGTTGTGAGATCCAGGGTTTCAGAGATCTCGTCTTTCTGTTGCATCTACAAGTATGGTGGGGACCGAATCTTCTGGCGAGGTTAATAGTGCTAGTGGTGGTGGTAACTGTCACGACCCGCACCCGAAAAATCGAGCATGAGTCGTGGGTACGTCCAGCCTACGCCGCAGCATCGGCGGTAGAACGCTGTCTAGGTCTACTATCTAGCTAACAATCTCACGCAATCAATATATAAACCTGTCAAGATCTCAACTCCAAACGGAGGAGCAATAACATAATGATAACTACGAGTACTTAATCACGAATCTAAGCACGATAAGATAACAAAGAAGTCTAACAACTACAAAGTCTAAACGACTACAGCTAAAAACAACCACAATAATAATAATAATACAACAATATCCAAAATCATATACAATACAAGGTCTTAATCCAAAACCGGAGACAAATCCGGTACCAAAAGCTAATAAAAACAACAACTGAGGTCCTAGTGATCCCGGCTACCAACCCGGAAATCACTCCTAAACTAGGGGGTCCATGTCTGCACAATCGACAGGCTGAGGTCCATAAAACGTCGGACACCAATCTTCCGGATACTCTGGAAAAAATATGTCCAGTCAGGACTGGAGCAAGTACACCTCTAACAACAGTTCCAGTTAAATGATAAAAACTATAAAACAGTTGTAGCAAGTAGCAAGGTGAAGGAAATAAAGTATGAAACAAGAAATATATACACATCACTGGTGCATAAAGGTAAAGATGCATGAATATCAGAAGCAAGATAGTAATGACTGCAAGATACAAGAAATCTAAACTAAGATCAAGTATGTGCACAAGAACGTGTAGTGAGTCCAGCAAGAAATACATGTAATGAGTCAAGTCCAGAAACTATAAGTGAGACCAGCAAGAAATGCAAGAGAGTCCAGACTAGAAAGAATGAACTCGTGTCTTTGAAATACCTGTTTCGACATGTAAACGGCTAGGGGGTAAGTATGGCTCATCGCGCACTGGGTGCGCTGCTGCTATCATTCCAGATTAGACCAGAGGGGGTGATTCCAGTGATTTCAGTTGGAAATGTTTACATGTCTACTCGAGTATTTTCTCGCCCCAACTAGTACAAGTGAATCCAAGACCCGACACGTAAATCAAGTATGAGTCCAGCCAGAAATATGAGTGATGCCTGTAGGTGATGCCAGTAGGTGATTCCAGAATAGAGGCCAGAAACATGAAATATACGTGTCGCAAGTAAATGAATCCAGAAATATCAGTCTGTGTCGTACCAGAAAATCAGATGATACTATACTAGAAACTGAATCATAATAATCATCAGATAATAAAAACTATCAGAGAATGTACTCGCCTGACGTCCTGAGCAACTGGCGATCCGAACTGGTGTCGCAAGGACCTATTAGGAAAAGCAAGGTTAAACAGGTTTCTAATGAGTTAAACATATATAAAATAACTAAAAATAGGCTTCTGTTCTAGGTCAAACGGGTCAAACCGGTAAAATCTGGATCAAAAAGTCAACTCTGGATCCAAAAATCAACTCTAGGTCAAATCTAGGTCAAAAGTTGACTTTGGTGGTCAACTGGGTCAACTAAGGTCAACTCTAGGTCAAACTAGGGTGCCCCTAAAATTCTAGTTCAAAACTAGGTCATTAAGCTAATAAACCATCAAACTCGCCTCCTTGAGATACCGAGATATCCTCGGTATCCGATACCTCGACCTAAGCTATACGCCCCGCCTATACCCTCTATAATATATACTAGTACGCATAAATATATATAACTATATATATAAAAGCAAATTTAACCTCAATCCTAGGCTAAAACTTAATACCTTGCCCCGACGCTCAATACCTTGAGTATCTCAAGGTATTGAGATACTCAAGCCTTACCCCTTACTAACACTAGCTAGCTAACTAACTATCTATATATATATATAGACCATATATGTCACTACCACGTTCCGAAAACAGGGGTATTTTCGACTTTTTACAATATTTAATATTATTGTAGTTATAATTAATTAATTGCATGAATAGTATATATTTAAATTAAATAACTGTGTGATGTGTACTTTTATATATTATATTATAGACAGTGTTCAATTGTGTTTGTGATGGTAGACTTGACCTAGAAGCCAGTAGATGAGCACCTGTCGGAATTGTGGAATTATGTAATTAATTGTTTTATTTATAATTTAATTTTTGGAGATTTTTATTAATTACCGTATTTTATTTAATATTTTTGCGCATTGCCTTTGCTTCGATATTTGGAGCGCTACCCTGACTTTTGTCTTCCAACAAATTTCACCATCTTGCCCTAGACGTGCCCGCCTTCAATTCTGCTATTTTTGCAACTCATAATTTTGCTCCCTGCGCATTATTTCTGGCCGCACAAAAATCGTCGCGGACGTTATTTAATAAATCCCTATTTTGCATCGTTGTGCGTTCCAATCGAAAATTGGAGGCAATCTTGACCTATTTTTCATGCGGCCCAAATTAGGGTAATATTCTGTTCTAAGTCTTCTTCAATATTGGTATTGATGACCTGACCTGATTTTGGCTCCATGTACTCCTAATTAATTGTTGAACACAACTTGCATTTATTCTAATTAATTTGAGGATACCATTTTATCTGATTCCGTAAATCCCAAATTAATTCCAGTGCCCTGCTAATTGAGCCCGTACTAGTCTTACAGTGCCCCCTGACCCTACAAAACACCGGACCCCGAATCGCCCGCCAAATTTTCGTTATTTTATGTGTTTGTTCAATTTCCCGAATTTAAGGGGCTAAGTTGCAATTATTCAAATTGTAGGTGTCATCACCCCATTGTCCAAGACCTAATGGAAAGATTATTTACTTGTGGACCAAATTGCATTTTTCCCACATGAATTATTCTCCATGTCCAATCTGCACCCCTCATTTTAAGGGGGGTCAATCACAACCCTTGATTTTACACCCTCATCCTATTTAATGTCTTGTACCATCAAACCCTAATCCCTAGACAACCTAGGTTTTCCCCCTCACAAGTCCCCATATTTTTTCTCCAACGTGAACTCCTTCCCCTCTTCTCCTCCTTCTTCCTTTCTTCTTCTCTTCTTCTCCTTCTTTTCTTCTTCTTTCTTCTTCATTATTTTTGAAATTCAAATTTTAAGGAGGGGGGGAAACTGGGAACACTGTTCCTCCCTACTGTGTCCGGCTTCCCCCATCGAGTCCGACGGCCCTCTGAACCGCTGGCAGCAGCCCGCTGCTCCTCCCCGGCGGAGCCGACTGCTCTTCCTCCGGTCAGTCCGCACTCCGGTCAGCCGACAACTCCAAACACCACCATCTCCATCAAATCCCGACTCCGGTGGACACCCCCTCCCACCTCCGAATCACCATCACCCGACCCGTCGTTCACCGACGCTCCGGCGCCCCACTGCACCGGCAGGCGGTGCCCACTGCACCCAGGCCGAAGCCCATCTGCTCCCTCCAGCGTCCGGCGGCTCTCCCACCATCAGCCGACCCCGCTCCCTGTTCCTTTCCCGACGGCGCTGCTCAGCTCCGACCACCCGGCGACGAGCTCCACCCGCCTCTACTCTTCCTCCTCCCTGCTGTGATTACCTCCACCACCACCACCGTCAGTCCGGCCATCTTTCCGGCCGGCAAGCCCAACACCCCAGTAAGTTTTCCTCTTCTCCCCTTCCTTTTTCTTATATATATATGTATATATATATGTATATACGTATGGGTATGCATATAATATATGTATATGAAAATGTAGGTATTTTGTAAAGTATATGTATATATTAGATTGTATATGTAATTATGTAAATTAAATTAATGTTTAATAGGATATGTATGTGTATATATATATTTATGTAGGTGAATAATTAAAGTATATGTACATATACGTGTATAATCAGTGTATATGTATATATATTATTGTAAAGTATTTAGATATATTAATTAATGTGAATGTAAGTGTATTTAATTTGTATATATATATGTATATATACATATTGGGTTATTTTTATGATATCTATTTAATAAAAAGTATACTAGTATATTTTAAATTAGTATATGTATAATTATTTATTTTATTAATATTTAACATGTATGAATTCTAGTATAAATATTTCTTAGTGTATACATGTTAATGTATGTTTTAGTATTTAATATTATGTGTTGTATAATAAATTGGTATATATAAAACCGTATTTTGGTATAAATATATATATGTAGATTATATTTTCGTATTGGTTTGTATATATAATATAAATTAGTATATTTACCTGTATATAGTATTGTATATTTTAATTGGTATATATAAGCATATATATGTATAATTAGTCTATATATATGTATATTGTTAATTCGTATATGTATATATATTTTGTATAAACCCTTATTATATTTTTAATATATATATATATATTGTATATGTATGTAATTTGATATATATATTGTAAATACATATGTTATTTAAGATATATATATTTACGTATCTATCTACTAGGTGACCCTAGTTGACTAGTGACCTGCCTGGCATGGCCTGAGGCCAGTGTTTTGACTGTGTGTTAGCGTAGCATCTGATGCAAAAGTTATATTGTGTTGTGTTTATAGGACTGTTGGTTTACCCAGGGGATACTCTGGAACAGGACACCAATAATTACCAGCTAAGGACCCGAGGCAAGTACATTCTCCGATAATTTCCAATTTCTTGATAATTTCTATAAATTTAATAATCTTGAAATGTTACAACTGAATCCTTGACACTGTGCTACACGGACTAGTATAGCTTGGATCTGCAGTCATGAGATGTTATCTTGATTATCGTATTGACATTGTACACGACATGTATATTAGACATCGTACATGATAGACTTGACTTGCTCGTGTATCGTGACGTGTCATGGTTGGATCCACAGTACTAGTTGGGGGCGGGGAAGTAGTTAGTAAGAAATGTGATCATAACCTCTTATTGCAGTGTAGAAATTGTAAGTGTTAATCATGCTCTTCACCCATGATTAGCCAGGCCCTGTAGCTATCGTACATGTTCCCAAGCCGATCACATTTTAAAACTACTATTTCAAACACTTAGAATAGATTTATGTTCCCTATTTAAATCATATACTACATCACCCGTATATGATACTGTTCCTTGTTCTTTCATGTTCATACATGCACTGACTGTATTATATTGCCTGTCTCTTTACATTGCCTGTCTCTCTTAAATTGCCATTGCATTTATTTTACTGTTTTCTCAGTAGCTAGCATGACATGTTTTATTGTATTATAGACATTATCAATTAAATGGAACTGTTATTTGAGATTTGTACTTTGCTCCTTCCTGACTGGAAATATTTTTCCAGACTATGCCTTAGAGGACCGCTGTCCGACACTTTATGGACCATATGGTGAGTAGCTGCAGACTTGGTAGCCTAGTTGTGATTCCGGAAAGTCTAGCCGAAAATTTCTAATTTTTGTTAGTTCTTTTAGCAGACTGTTGGTACCGGATTTGTCTCCGGCATTTTTTGAGACTTGGATATTGTTGAGTTAGATTACATTCTGGATTTGTGTTGTATTAAATTTTAACTTCTGTTCGAAATCTTATCGTGCTGTAATCCTGTGATTGAGTATGTATTCATTTTATTTGTGTCATCCGTGCCTCCTCATGGAGATTGGATGCTTGTGTGACGTTAGCTAGATAGTATCAAGACCCTGACAACGTTCTACCGCCGATGCTGCGGCGTAGGCTGGACGTACCCACGCACTCGTGCCCCTAAACCGGGTGCGGGTCGTGACACGTTTTTAGTGGTAGCCCATGCAGGTCAGACTTCGCGAGTTGTGCGATGTCGTAGTAGTGTGGCATCTTTGTTACACTACTGCGTACCTGCGATAGGATCTAGGACATAGGATACTAGGACGAGAGCGAATACTCAATCACAATTCCTTGAGAGATTCCTGGGATGACCCCTGAGAATCTTGTTATAATTTCCAATTTAAATCATTCCCTTGTTCCGTCCATTCTCACTTATTGATGTTGAATTTGATTGTTGTTAATTAGGTATTAAATTAGGATTTTGGTTCCATTGTAGGGTTTGATTTCATATCAAGATGAATTTGTAGACTAATTTATGGTATTATTTGATGACACACGTCGATGAGGACAGTGAGAAAGATTAACACTAGGGCTATTGGATTACTAGATATGGATTTAAATTTTAATTTGAAGATTGAAAACAAATTGAAATTTTTAAATTTTAGAAGTTGAGATGTTGTTATAAAAACTTTTTGAGGATTCAGATTAAATTTGATGAACCTAGACAAGCTGTAAGGATTTTGAGTGATTAAATTTTCATTTCAGTATTTAGATAATTGATCTTGAGGAAAGTATATGCAATCTTTACTGTAAATTTTTCGAGGAGTTAGTTTCGAGGACTTTGTTGGAGGATAAAATCTTATAGTAAGAGAGATATATTAGTATATAAGTAGATAAGATGCATGTGTAAGGATCTGTTGGCTTGAGCGTGATTGAGATTTCACTGCAACTGACTTAGGTGTTCATCTAGGATTGTTTTGGGAAGAGCAGTACTTAGTATGGTGTGTTGCATTTGATATGCACTTGAGTGATAAGGATAACTAGTATCAGCGATTGCAGCAGGTAAGGAAGCTAGCAGTGAGTATGTTTCAAGTAGAACTGTGATACCTAGGGGATAAAGGTATCAAACCTTAGATGCACCTTTGACCTGTGCAATCACAACTAGGGTTTATTTCCAATCTTTTATCTTGAATGTTGCTTCCTTAGAACTGTACTGTCCTTCCTTGATGATATCGCATTTTTGCCTAAATTGATTCTTTGGGATCTGTCTTCAGGATGTCGCCGCAGACACGGTCTATGAGGGCGGGAACATCAGCTTTAGAGGGGCCTGCCACCTCTCCACCTGATGGACAGACAGTCGTAGTTCCTCCTACATCTCCGATACACGTAGGTGTGTCTGCACTTTTCGGGGATCCCCCTCCTCCACCTGTTAAGAAGATTGCCGCAGCTGTGACGGACAACCTTCCTCCTCCACCGACTCTGATTTCCGGAGGTTTGCCCATTGACGGGACACAGATGTTTACTTTGATCCAAGGCATGGTAGATGCCCAGAGAGTGACGGCAGATGCTCAGCGAGTTCAAGCTGAGGCTCAGAGGGTGCAAGCAGAAGCGTACCAGGCACAAACCGAGCTGATGAAAGAAAACATGGAGAATGCTCATCAAGTGACTCTCCAAGCTTTGGAGAGAGTAGCACAGTACCAGCAGTTTTCTGGCCAGCAGCAGAGATCAGGCACTATAGTGGATTTCAAAAGGATGATGCCTCGAGAGTTCAAAGGCACCGAAGGGATACTCTACGCTGACGACTGGCTAGAGGATATAGAGAGAAGCCTGCGATTGACCCAGATTCCGGAGAACTAGCAGATAGAAGCCGCTGGCAGTCAGATGTTCGATATCGCACTCACGTGGTATCGCACGGAGCCGAGAATTAATGCGCAAGGACTTACTTGGGAGACCTTCAAGGAACTCTTCAAGGAGAAGTTCTTTCCCGACGTGGCATTGGGAACCTTGGAAAGTCAGTTTCATGACTTGGTTCAAGGAAATATGTCGGTCGACGAGTACGCTGCAGAATTCTGTAGATTGAGCCGTTTTGCATCATCTATGATTCGAGACCCAGGAGATCGAGCCCGGAAATTTAGAAAGGGACTGACGAGAGAGATTAGGTCACGCACTTCTGGTCGTCGTACCGCTAGCTTTGAGGCTATCTTGATGGATGCTCAGATTGTAGAAGAGGATCTGGATCTCCGGCCTAAGAGAAGTCACAATACTTTTGGAGATACGAATGGTAGTACAAAACCAGCCAAGCATCCCCGTATTCAGCACCAACAGCAGTACCAAGTACCATTTCATAGTCAACAACAACCATAGACATTTCAGCATCCACCGCAGTACCCAGCACCAGTTCCTATCCAGCAACATCCATGGGCGTATCAGTATCAACAACAGTACCAGGCACCAGTCCATGTTCAGCAGAATCAGCAACAGCCTCCGAGAGAGACACAGCAGACCTGTCATTTCTGTAAGAAGCCAGGTCACCTTTGGGAGAGCTGTAGAACAAGATTAGGACTCTGTTTGCACTGCGGCGCTGCGGGACATCGAGTAAGGGATTGTCTTCTAGCCCCTTATCTTCCCGGCCAGCGCGCAACTTCAGATTATAGAGATCCAGTTATGCTACCTGTGGAACCGTATATTGCTCAGCACCCGCGAAGGAAACCACCCCAGCAGGGCGGGGCAATTGCGACGACGGTCGAGGAGACCGATACTACAGGTAATGTGTTAGTAGGTTCTGTTCTTTCCTTCATTCTGTTCCTCTCTATTTTGATTGATTGATTGATTCCTTAATACAAGTTGTATACATGATTTTCTTGTTATAGTGTAGTTAGTAGTACCCCTGATATAGAGACTGCAATACCATGACAAGACACCATACATATTCCCTTAGGCTGCATGTTGTATGATTGTAGGAAGTTTTGGCCATGATTATCGAGGTTTGACCCTGACGAGGATTCAGGAAGGGGTTGTGACTTGACAAGATGATTAACAAGATGAAAGAAAAAAAAATCGAGGATAAACATCGATTTAAATAAAGGGCCAAGAAATTAACATGGCAGAATTTATGGTTTATTAATTCCAGGAAGATTATGACATGATTAAACGGGTTATAAAATTTGGAAATTTTAGAGAGATTATCACTATAATTATTTGATTGCAAGTTATGGAAATTTTCAAAATGTTATATTTGGATGTTGCATTTGGAGAACCCTTAAGTATCGCGTTGTTAAGTATTTTGAGGAAAGAGGAAAAATGGAGAAATAAAATTTTTTTGATGGATAAATGTTTAATTCAAACTTTTTGGACGAGATTACATTATATATCGGTGCATTGATTAAAATCAAGTTAGAGGAGTGGATATTAAATTCTGAGTACTGAATTATTAACTAAAAATTTCGAGAAATTTTTTGATAAAAATGGACTTTGATTCTATTTCGAGGATTTTTCCAGGTTATGCAATAATCCCAGAATTTTTTGGAAAAATTTTGAATAGACATTGTGAATTATTACCGGATTTCATGGATGACGAATTTAAATTTTGAGGGGAAATAATGTGCCTGATTAAATGCTACTATGAGGATTTTAAATTTCGAGGACGAAATTCTTTTAAGGTGGGTAGACTTGTCACTACCACGTTCCGAAAACAGGGGTATTTTTGACTTTTTACAATATTTAATATTATTGTAGTTATAATTAATTAATTGCATGAATAGTATATATTTAAATTAAATAACTGTGTGATGTGTACTTTTATATATTATATTATAGACAGTGTTCAATTGTGTTTGTGATGGTAGACTTGACCTAGAAGCCAGTAGATGAGCACCTGTCGGAATTGTGGAATTATGTAATTAATTGTTTTATTTATAATTTAATTTTTGGAGATTTTTATTAATTACCGTATTTTATTTAATATTTTTGCGCATTGCCTTTGCTTCGATATTTGGAGCGCTACCCTGACTTTTGTCTTCCAACAAATTTCACCATCTTGCCCTAGACGTGCCCGCCTTCAATTCTGCTATTTTTGCAACTCATAATTTTGCTCCCTGCGCATTATTTCTGGCCGCACAAAAATCGTCGCGGACGTTATTTAATAAATCCCTATTTTGCATCGTTGTGCGTTCCAATCGAAAATTGGAGGCAATCTTGACCTATTTTTCGTGCGGCCCAAATTAGGGTAATATTCTGTTCTGAGTCTTCTTCAATATTGGTATTGATGACCTGACCTGATTTTGGCCCCATGTACTCCTAATTAATTGTTGAACACAACTTGCATTTATTCTAATTAATTTGAGGATACCATTTTATCTGATTCCGTAAATCCCAAATTAATTCCAGTGCCCTGCTAATTGAGCCCGTACTAGTCTTACAGTGCCCCCTGACCCTACAAAACACCGGACCCCGAATCGCCCGCCAAATTTTCGTCATTTTATGTGTTTGTGCAATTTTCCGAATTTAAGGGGCTAAGTTGCAATTATTCAAATTGTAGGTGTCATCACCCCATTGTCCAAGACCTAATGGAAAGATTATTTACTTGTGGACCAAATTGCATTTTTCCCACATGAATTATTCTCCATGTCCAATCTGGACCCCTCATTTTAAGGGGGGTCAATCACAACCCTTGATTTTACACCCTCATCCTATTTAATGTCTTGTACCATCAAACCCTAATCCCTAGACAACCTAGGTTTTCCCCCTCACAAGTCCCCATATTTTTTCTCCAACGTGAACTCCTTCCCCTCTTCTCCTCCTTCTTCCTTTCTTCTTGTCTTCTTCTCCTTCTTTTCTTCTTCTTCTTCCTTCTTCATTATTTTTGAAATTCAAATTTTAAGGAGGGGGGAAACTGGGAACACTGTTCCTCCCTACTGTGTCCGGCTTCACCCATCGAGTCTGGCGGCCCTCTGAACTGCTGGCAGCAGCCCGCTGCTCCTCCCCGGCGGAGCCGACTGCTCTTCCTCCGGTTAGTCCGCACTCCGGTCAGCCGACAACTCCAAACACCACCATCTCCATCAAATCCCGACTCCGGTGGACACCCCCTCCCACCTCCGAATCACCATCACCCGACCCGTCGTTCACCGACGCTCCGGCGCCCCACTGCACCGGCAGGCGGTGCCCACTGCACCCAGGCCGAAGCCCATCTGCTCCCTCCAGCGTCCGGCGGCTCTCCCACCATCAGCCGACCCCGCTCCCTGTTCCTTTCCCGACGGCGCTGCTCAGCTCCGACCACCCGGCGACGAGCTCCACCCGCCTCTACTCTTCCTCCTCCCTACTGTGATTACCTCCACCACCACCACCGTCAGTCCGGCCATCTTTCCGGCCGGCAAGCCCAACACCCCAGTAAGTTTTCCTCTTCTCCCCTTCCTTTTTCTTATATATATATGTATATATATAATATATGTATATATATATGTATATACGTATGGGTATGCATATAATATATGTATATGAAAATGTAGGTATTTTGTAAAGTATATGTATATATTAGATTGTATATGTAATTATGTAAATTAAATTAATGTTTAATAGGATATGTATGTGTATATATATATTTATGTAGGTGAATAATTAAAGTATATGTACATATACGTGTATAATCAGTGTATATGTATATATATTATTGTAAAGTATTTAGATATATTAATTAATGTGAATGTAAGTGTATTTAATTTGTATATATATATGTATATATACATATTGGGTTATTTTTATGATATCTATTTAATAAAAAGTATACTAGTATATTTTAAATTAGTATATGTATAATTATTTATTTTATTAATATTTAACATGTATGAATTCTAGTATAAATATTTCTTAGTGTATACATGTTAATGTATGTTTTAGTATTTAATATTATGTGTTGTATAATAAATTGGTATATATAAAACCGTATTTTGGTATAAATATATATATGTAGATTATATTTTCGTATTGGTTTGTATATATAATATAAATTAGTATATTTACCTGTATATAGTATTGTATATTTTAATTGGTATATATGAGTATATATATGTATAATTAGTCTATATATATGTATATTGTTAATTCGTATATGTATATATATTTTGTATAAACCCTTATTATATTTTTAATATATATATATATTGTATATGTATGTAATTTGATATATATATTGTAAATACATATGTTATTTAAGATATGTATATTTACGTATCTATCTACTAGGTGACCCTAGTTGACTAGTGACCTGCCTGGCATGGCCTGAGGCCAGTGTTTTGACTGTGTGTTAGCGTAGCATCTGATGCAAAAGTTATATTGTGTTGTGTTTATAGGACTGTTGGTTTACCCAGGGGATACTCTGGAACAGGACACCAATAATTACCAGCTAAGGACCCGAGGCAAGTACATTCTCCGATAATTTCCAATTTCTTGATAATTTCTATAAATTCAATAATCTTGAAATGTTACAACTGAATCCTTGACACTGTGCTACACGGACTAGTATAGCTTGGATCCGCAGTCATGAGATGTTATCTTGATTATCGTATTGACATTGTACACGACATGTATATTAGACATCGTACATGATAGACTTGACTTGCTCGTGTATCGTAACGTGTCATGGTTGGATCCACAGTACTAGTTGGGGGCGGGGAAGTAGTTAGTAAGAAATGTGATCATAACCTCTTATTGCAGTGTAGAAATTGTAAGTGTTAATCATGCTCTTCACCCATGATTAGCCAGGCCCTGTAGCTATCGTACATGTTCCCAAGCCGATCACATTTTGAAACTACTATTTCAAACACTTAGAATAGATTTCTGTTCCCTATTTAAATCATATACTACATCACCCGTATATGATACTGTTCCTTGTTCTTTCATGTTCATACATGCACTGACTGTATTATATTGCTTGTCTCTTTACATTGCCTGTCTCTCTTAAATTGCCATTGCATTTATTTCACTGTTTTCTCAGTAGCTAGCATGACATGTTTTATTGTATTATAGACATTATCAATTAAATGGAACTGTTATTTGAGATTTGTACTTTGCTCCTTCCTGACTGGAAATATTTTTCCAGACTATGCCTTAGAGGACCGCTGTCCGACACTTTATGGACCATATGGTGAGTAGCTGCAGACTTGGTAGCCTAGTTGTGATTCCGGAAAGTCTAGCCGGAAATTTCTATTTTTTGTTAGTTCTTTTAGCAGACTGTTGGTACCGGATTTGTCTCCGGCATTTTTTGAGACTTGGATATTGTTGAGTTAGATTACATTCTGGATTTGTGTTGTATTAAATTTTAACTTCTGTTCGAAATCTTATCGTGCTGTAATCCTGTGATTGAGTATGTATTCATTTTATTTGTGTCATCCGTGCCTCCTCATGGAGATTGGATGCTTGTGTGACGTTAGCTAGATAGTATCAAGACCCTGACAGCGTTCTACCGCCGATGCTGCGGCGTAGGCTGGACGTACCCACGCACTCGTGTCCCTAAACCGGGTGCGGGTCGTGACAATATACTAATATATATATATATAACATATATCTAACTATATATATATATATATATATATATATATATATATATATATATATATATATATATATATATATATATATATATATATATATATATATATATATATATAACCTAGTGCATAGACAAATACCTCATTTCCGATACCCAATCTTAACTCAATACCTTGGTATCTCAAGGTATTGAGATACCTTACCTTCTAATTCTAGGCAACTTAGCTAGCTATCTATATATATATACTTATATATATACTACTATATGTAATATCAATATATATATATATATATATATATATATATATATATATATATATATATATATATATATAATCTAGTAGAGGCAATACCTCAACCTTACCCCCGATACCCAACTTATCTCAATACCTTGGTATCTCAAGGTATTGAGATACCTTACCCTCTAATTATAGCTAACTAGCTAGCTATCTATAATATATACTTATCTATATATATAAATAAATATATATATATATATATATATATATATACATATACATATAACCTAGTATTAGGCTACCTTAATATCTTATCTCTCTTACCTTACTACCCTCAATACCTTGGGTATCTCGAGGTATTGAGATAGCCAACTATCCCCCTCTCTAACACTAACCATAGCTAACTATCTAACATATATATATATTCCTAGCTCTATATCTAGGCTAATATATATATATATATATATATATATATATAAACACACACACACACACATATATATATATATATATATATATATATATATATATATATATATATATATATCCACATACACATACACATATACATCTATACTAATATATATCTCTAACTATATATACTAGTATCTATCTATCTATCTTTATATCTATCGATGTATCTATCTATCTATCTATATACATATATCTCTATCTATATGTATATATGTATATACATCTATACATATATACATTTATCTATATAAAAGAAGGGAGAGGGTAAAAACTGGATCGAGCGCGCGTGCTGCTGCCATTGCTGCCCTACTGCTGCTGCTGCTGCCGTTGCTGCCGCGACGATGCTGCGCCTGCACGCTGCACACACACAAACACGCAAGCACACTCACTAACACACACTCATAAACATATACACGCACACACACTTACATATATACAAACACACAAATATATATACAAATATATATATATATATACACACACAACCATATATATATATATATATATATATATATATATATATATATATATATATATATATATATATATATATACACACACACACACAAACACATATATATGTATAGGTACACAAACACATACATGTATATATATATATATACACACACAAACATATATATATACATACACACACACTCTCATACATATATAAATATATACAAACACACTCATATATATATATATATATATATATATATATATATATATATATATATATATATATATACACACACACACACACATATATATATATATATATATATATATATATATATATATATATAAACACACACACGCTCACACAAACACTCACACCACACACACACACACACACACACACACACATATATATATATATATATATATATATATATATATATATATATATATACACTAGCACACTAACACAACATAAAACCACACACAACACACAAACACCAACACCAACGCACGCACAACCACCCAAACACCTAGAAATATATATAAATATATGCAATATAACTTGAGAACTCTAGCACACACTTTCCGAAGCTAAACCAACGCGCGCACAAGCCCGAAACCTAGAAACCAAGTTGAAATGGCCATTCGGTCATTTCGACGAACACGTGGTGTGCGGTTCACAAAACCTCGTAAAACGTACACCAAACCTACTCAAAATTGGCCCAAAATTTACCCACGGATTCTAATCGATGTGTAGATCCTAAAAAAAATGCTAACTCATCGATTCTAGGTCCGTAACAAAAATGCACACGCACATATAACCTACGACGACAAAAATCTCAAAATCGCCCGAAATGCTCAAATCTCTGCGATACGATCTCACGTGTCCGAACGGAGACACGTACTAACCCTCAGGACATCCAAGCACGTCTATATAGGCCCGTCTAACCTAGGGCATCACCCAAAATTGGGCCAATCTCGGATTTTACCCAAAATTAACACAAAACCTAATGTCAAAGTCTCCAAACACATCCAAACAAGCTCCAACTTCTTCCTACTGGTAGCCCTAAGGTCTAGGAAGGTTCTAAACTACTAATTATACTATATTAGAGTAATTATAAGGGAGAAATTTAGGGTTTATCTCTTGGGAGTTGGAATCCCAAGTCAAAGTCTCTAAAAAGCTCCAAATCCACCACACCAAGCTTCCAAGCTTCCAACCCAAGCTCCAACACAAAATCTAAGCTCTACCCACCTAGGTTAGGGAAAAGAAAAAGGTTAGGGTTAACACAAATGAAAGAAATAGAAAAAGAAAGATAAGAAGAATGATGTTCTTACTTGAAGTTGTAGGAATTGGAAGAAGAAAGAAGAAGAAAGAGTGAAGAAGAAGAAGAAGAAGAAGTGAAGAAATGAAGAGGGGGGGGGGCTCGGTTCTGGATCTGGGAAAGGGGGGGGGGGGGGGCAAGCATAAAAAAAAAGGGTTTACATAAGTCAAATGACTAAAAAGCCCTCTCATTTAGTCATTCCAATTGGGATTGGGTTTTGGGTTTCCAAATACACTCAAATAAATTCCTAATCACTCCAACTAACTAATAAAAATATAAATAACTAATCTAAGCCAATAAATAAGTCTAACAAGGGTGTTGGTTGGGTCTGGCATGGGTCCACTAGGGTCTGACATGGGTCAAGGCTAGCCAAAACACTAAAATAACTAATAAAAAAAATAATAATACAACCAACAATTAAATATTAATACAAATATTTATGATAAATACACAATTAACAAAATAAAAAAATACCCTGCTCTGGAAATGGGGTAGTGACAAGCCTATCCTCCTTAGAAAATTTTGTCCTCGAAATTTAAAGTCGATCGCACTTCCTCTAGGTCAAACCCCCAACAATCACAATCAAAAAATTCTACCTAAACAACATGCAAGATCATGATCCTACTGGTTGTGTTATTACAGTCTCAATCAGGGTCACTACACTATCTAACATAGCATAAAAGAAAAGTCTAACATGTACTAATGAAGCACACCACAAGGAATGGAAAGGACAGGAAGAAGAATAAAGAGACAGACCTGCTAACCCGACACCCATAGAATCGGCCTCCTCAACCGTCAACGCATAAGCCCTGCCCTGCTGGGGTATATCCCTCTGCTGGTGCGGGGCATGATGCTGTGCCGCAGATGGCCTAGCTCCAACTCTCCGATCCTGTGCTCCACCAAATGGAGGTGTAGTGGGGCAATTTCGCATCTGGTGAGCAGCAGATCCACAGAACAGACACACCTTCAGCCTCCTCCTACAAACATCCCAAGTGTGTCCTGCCTTCCTGCAGTAGGCACAAGTAGGCACTCTCTGATCCTGATCCTGCTGTGCTGTCTTCTGCCCGTAGGAACGCTTAGCCGGTCCTGCACTACCACTCGCACTACCTGAGTCATTCCTGCCTCTCTTGGACTTGAGCTCCAAGTCATCCTCTGCCCTCTGAGCATCTCATACTATTTGCTCGAAAGTCGCCTCGCGGTCGCTCCTAGTCAAAGACTTGATCGCCATGACCAAGCCCTTGCGAAACTTTCTCGCCTTTGCTGCCTCACTCAAGCCCTCTACAAATCTGCCCAGACAACGAAACTCCGTCGCGTACTCGTCCACCATCATGCTCCCTTGGACAAGTGCCTCAAACTGGCTCTTCAAAGCACTGAGCGCCACATCTGGGAAAAACTTCTCCTTAAAAAGCCTCTTAAAAGCCTTCCAAGTAAGCCCTGGTGTCGCGATCCTCGTATCAGTGGGATACCACATCAAAGCGAGGTCGAACATCTGACTGCCCGCTGCCTCTATCTGTATGCTGTCTGGAATCTGTGCCAGCCAAAAAATCCCCTCGATCTGCTCTATCCAGTCATCCGCGTACAGGATCCCTTCTGTACCCCGGAACTCCTTGGGTCGCATCCTCTGGAAGTCAATGATGCTGCCCGGCCTCGGATGCAGTGCCTGATCTGCCTGTGGCTGAATCTGTGCCACTCTGTCCACTGCTGTCATGGCCACCTGGTGGGCGTTCTCAATGCCCAGCCTCATCATATCCACTTGACGGTGCTGCACGTCCATCATCTCCCTGAAGAATGCAAACAACTGTGCGGCGTCTACTGGTACAGGAAGTGGTAGAGAAACCACCTGAACGACTAGGGTAGTCCTCGGATCGACAAGTGGAGGAGGATCTCCGAGAGAAACAAATTCTCGCTCAACCGCAGGAGTGGTGAGTGAAGCAGTAGCAGCTACCTGAATACGAGCTGGACGAAAGGTAGCAGACCTCTCGGTGATAACTGCTGGAATAATATGATGAGATCGTGTCTTTGGAGGCATCCTGAACACAGATCAAAAGAAGTCAATACGACGTAAGATACGATATCATCAAAGAAGGACAGTAATATTTCAAAAAAAGTAATTTCAGAATAATTAGATTAAAATTGTTCCTAGTCATGATTGAGTACAATCTCATCCTAGATCCTATATCCTAGAGCAGGCTTACAATAGTACAACTAAATCGTTGTACTACCACGATATCGCACTAATTGTGAATCGAGACCTGCATGGGGCCGCCACCAAAAATGTGTCATGACCCACACCGGGAAAATTGGGCATGAGTCGTGGGTACGTCCAGCCTACGCCACATCATCAGCGGTAGAACGCTGTCTAGGTCTACTATCTAGCTAACAATCTCACGCAATTAATATATAAACCTGTCAAGATCTCAACTCCAAACGGAGGAGCAATAACATAATGATAACCACGAGTACTTAATCACGAATCTAAGCACGATAAGATAACAAAGAAGTCTAACAACTACAAAGTCTAAACGACTGCAGCTAAAAACAACCACAATAATAATAATACAACAATATCCAAAATCATATACAATACAAGGTCTTAATCCAAAACCGGAGACAAATCCGGTACCAAAAGCTAATAAAAATAATAACTGAGGTCCTAGTGATCCCGGCTACCAACCCGAAAATTACTCCTAAACTAGGGGATCCCTGTCTGTACCATCGACAGGCTGAGGTCCATAAAACGTCGGACACCAATCTTTGGGATACTCTGGAAAAAATATGTCCAGTCAGGACTGGAGCAAGTATACCTCTAACAGCAGTTCCAGTTAAATGATAAAAACTATAAAATAGTTGTAGCAAGGTAAAGGAAATAAAGTATGAAACAAGAAATATATACATATCACTGGTGCATAAAGGTAAAGATGCATGAATATCAGAAGCAAGATAGTAATGACTGCAAGATACAAGAAATCTAAACTAAGAACAAGTATGTGCACAAGAACGTGTAGTGAGTCCAGCAAGAAATACATGTAATGAGTCAAGTCCAGAAACTATAAATGAGACCAGCAAGAAATACAAGAGAGTCCAGACTAAAAAGAATGAACTCGTATATTTGAAATACCTGTTTCGACATGTAAACGGCTAGGGGGTAAGTACGGTTCACCGCGCACTGGGTGCGCGGCTGCTATCATTCCAGATTAGACCAGAGGGGGTGATTCTAGTGATTCCAGTTGGAAATATTTATATGTCTACTCGAGTATTTTCCCGCCCCGACTAGTACAAGTGAATCCAAGACCCGACACGTAAATCAAGTATGAGTCCAGCCAGAAACATGAGTGATGCCTATAGGTGATGCCAGTAGGTGATTCCAGAATAGAGTCCAGAAATATGAAATATATGTATCGCAAGTAAATGAATCCAGAAATACCAGTCCTTGTCGTGCCAGAAAATCAGATGATAATATACTAGAAGCCGAATCATAATAATCATCAGATAATGAAAACTATCAGAGAATATACTCGCCTGACATCCTGAGCAACTGGCGATCTGAACTGGTGTCGCAAGGACCTATTACGAAAAGCAAGATTAAACAGGTTTCTAAAGAGTTAAACAGATATAAAATAACTAAAAATAGGCTTCTAGGGTCGTTCTAGGTCAAACGGATCAAACCGGTGAAATCATGATCAAAAAGTCAACTCTGGGTCCAAAAAGTCAACTTTGGGTCAAATCTAGGTCAAAAGTTGACTTTAGCGGTCAATCGGGTCAACTAAGGTCAACTCTAGGTCAAACTAGGGTACCCCTAAAATTCTAGTTCAAAACTAGGTCATTAAGCTAATAAACCATCAAACTCGCCTCCTTGAGATACCGAGATACCCTCGGTATCCGATACCTCGACCTAAGCTATACGCCCCGCCTATACCCTTTATAATATATACTAGCACACATAAATATATATAACTATATATATAAAAGCAAGTCTAACCTCAATCCTAGGCTAAAACTCAATACCTTGCCCCGACGCTCAATACCTTGAGTATCTCAAGGTATTGAGATACTCAAGCCTTACCCCTTACTAACACTAGCTAGCTAACTAACTATCTATATATATATATACCATATACTAATATATATATATATATATATATATATATATATATATATATATATATATATATATATATAACCTAGTGCATAGACAAATACCTCATTCCCGATACCCAATCTTACATCAATACCTTGGTATCTCAAGGTATTGAGATACCTTACCCTCTAATTCTAGGTAACTTAGCTAGCTATCTATCTATCTATCTATCTATATATATATATATATATACTTATATATATACTACTATATGTAATATATATATATATATATATATATATATATATATATATATATATATATATATATATATATATATATATATATATAATCTAGTAGAGGCAATACCTCAAACTTACCCCCGATACCCAACTTATCTCAATACCTTGGTATCTCAAGGTATTGAGATACCTTACCCTCTAATTCTAGCTAACTAGCTAGCTAGCTATCTATAATATATATATATATATATATATATATATATATATATATATATATATATATATATATATATATATATATATATATATATATACTTATAACCTAGTATTAGGCTACCTTAATATCTTACCTCTCTTACCTTACTACCCTCAATACCTTGGGTATCTTGAGGTATTGAGATAGCCAACTATCCCCCTCTCTAACACTAACCATAGCTAACTATCTAACATATATATATATTTCTAGCTATATATCTAGGCTATATATATATATATATATATATATATATATATATATATATATATATATATCCACATACACATACACATATACATATACATCTATACTAATATATATCTCTAACTATATATACTAGTATCTATCTATCTTTATATCTATCTGTGTATCTATCTATATATATACATATATCACTATCTATATGCATATATGTATATACATCTATACATCTATACATATATCTATATAAAAGAAGGGGGAGGGGGACACTGGATCGAGCGCGCGCGCTGAAACGCGCTGCTGCCATTGCTGTCCTGCTGCTGCAGCGTACTGCCGCGGTGCTGCAGCGGCGCGCGGCCGCTGCTGCCTCCGCACTGCTGCACCTTCACGCTGCTGCTGCTGTATGCAGCGCTGCCGCGGCGCGTTGCCGCTGCTGTCGCGGCGCTGCTGCGCCTGCACATTGCTGCTGCTGCTGCTGCACGTAGCGCCTGCAGCTCCTCTCGCTCTCAACTCTCCCCTCGACACACCACACACACACACACAAACACTTAAGCACACACACTAACTAACACACACTCATAAACATATACACGCACACACACTTATATATATACAAACACACAAACATATATACAAATATATATATACACACACAACCATATATATATATATATACACACACACACAAACACATATATATTTATAGGTACACACACACATATATGTATATATATATATATATATATATATATATATATATATATATATATATATATATATATATATATATACACACACAAACATATATATATATACAAACACACACACACACACTCATACATATATAAATATATACAAACACACTCATATATATATATACCTACACACACACTCATATATATATATATATATATATATATATATATATATATATATATATATATATATATATATATATATATATATATATAAAATATATAAACACACACACACACGCTCACAAAATACTCACACAACACACACACATAAACATATATATACACATACACACACACACACACACACACACATATATATATATATATATATATATATATATATATATATATATATATATATATATATATATATATATATATAGAAACACACACACACAAATATATATATATATACACACACTAGCACACTAACACAACACACACAACCACACACAATACACAAACACCAACACCAACGCACGCACAACCACCCAAACACCTAGAAATATATATAAATATATACAATATAACTCGAGAACTCTAGCACATACTCTCCGAAGCTAAACCAATGCGCGCACATGCCCAAAACCTAGAAACCAAGTTGAAATGGCCATTCGGTCATTTCGACGAACATGTGGTGTACGGTTCGCAAAACCTCGTGAAACGTACACCAAACCTACTCGGAATCGGCCTAAAATTTACCCACGGGTTCTAATCGATGTCTAGATCCTAGAAAAAATGCTAACTTATCGATTCTAGGTCAGTGGCAAAAATGCGCACGCACATAGAATCTACGACAATGAAAACCCCCAAATCGCCCAAAACGCTCAAATCTCCGCGACACGACCTCACGTGTCCGAACGGAGATACGTACTAACCCTCAAGACATCCAAGTACGGCTACCTAGACCCGTCTAACCTAGGGTACCACCCAAAATTGGGCCAATCTCGGATTTCACCCAAAATTGACACAAAATCTAATGTCAAAGTCTCCAAACACATCTAAACAAGCTCCAACTTCCTCCCACAGGTAGTCCTAAGGTCTAGGAATATTCTAAACTACTAATTACACAATATTAGAGTAATTACAAAAGAGAAAATCAAGGTTTACCTCTTGGGAGTTGGAATCCCAAGCCAAAGTCTCCAAAAAGCTCCAAATCCACCATACCAAGCTTCCAAGCTTCTAACCCAAGCTCCAACACCAAATCTAAGCTCTACCCACCTAGGTTAGGAAAAATAAAAGGGTTAGGGTTAACACAAATAAAAGAAATAGAAGAAGGAAGAGAAGAAGAATAATGTTTTTACTTGAAGTTGTAGGAATTGGAAGAAGAAAGAAGAAGAAAGAGTGGAGAAGAAGAAAAAGAAGAAGAAGTAAAGAAATGCAGAAGGTGGGGGGGGGGGGGCTCGGTTCTAGATCTGGGAAAGGGGGGGGGCAAGCATAAAAAAAAGGGGTTTACATAAGTCAAATGACTAAAAAGCCCTCTCCTTTAGTCATTCCAATTGGGATTGGGTTTGGGGTTTCCAAATGCACTCAAATAAATTCCTAATCACTCCAACTAACTAATAAAAATATAAATAACTAATATAATCCAATAAATAAGTCTAACAAGGGTGTTGGTTGGGTCTGGCATGGGTCCACTAGGGTTTGACATGGGTCCAGGCTAGCCAAAACACTAAAATAACTAATAAAAAAATACAACCAACAATTAAATATTAATATAAATATTTATAATAAATACATAATTAACCAAATAAAAAAAAATACCCTGCTCTGGAAATGGGGTAGTGACAGTAACGGAGGTGGTTCTCCTTTCACTGTTATTCATAATGATGAATTGAAAAAATTGATTACTGCGGTGAAACTCAATAGGGCGAACTACCTTGTCTGATCCAAGTCTATCAAAGTAGAGTTGAGGGCAAAAAAGAAGTTGAAATTTTTGACAGAAGAACTCCCGCCTGAAACGTTTGTTGAGTATGATGATTGGATGAGTGCAGATGCATATGTTTTGGTTGTGGCTTAGTATGGAGCCGCACATCGCTGCTAATGTTCAGTGGTGTGAATCCTCAAAACATATTTGGACATTTATGGAAGAATCATATTCGCAAAAGCAAAATATTGTCCATATCTATGAGTTGTACGAGTTATTATTTAATACAAAGCAAAATGAGAGACCTGTGAATGAATATTTGGCTTCAAAGAAGACTTTGTGGGAGGAACTGCTACAATATTCTGTTACTATTGATTTAAAGGAAGCTCAGCGACAGAAGAAAGAGTTTATGTTTCACTTATCCTGGCCGGCTTGGATCCTGTGCTCGAACCTTTTAAAGCTCAGATCATTGCTAGAGAGCAGTTACTACGGTGGCAGATACTTTCTCCCGTCTCAATCATTTCTTTCTAGGACAGAGTTTTGTGATACCGAGTATTGACTCTTCTGCCCTAATTACTAGTACTACTGGTCGTGATGGTGGACGTGGTGGTGGACATGATGGTGGATATGGCGGTAGAGATGGCAGTTGTAGTTTTGGTCGATGAGGAGGCCGTGGTGGTAAAGACTATGGTCGTGGTGGTGGGTGCGGTAGTGGTGGTGGTCGTGGTCAACCATAGAAGTGTAACTATTGTAGAATGCTCAGTCATATCGAAGACTACTGTTGGGACATATGGGGCAAACCAGAATATGCACATCAAGTGCATGATAAAAATATGCAGTCTCAGATCCTCTAGAAGTTGAACGTGCTTGTTAGTATCACCTCCCAATCTACTGCAACCATGGCATATATAGGTAATCATATTTTTGTGGCAACCCAGTCACCATCCACCTCTTGGGTCATCGACTCAGGAGAAAGTTCTCACGTGTCTGGTATAACCTCTCTCTTTCATAATCGCAGTCCTATAAAATATAATATTATCTTGGCTGATGGTTCTACTCATCATGTGCTTGGAAAATGTGTCATTCACCCTACTCAATCACTTTCATTATTTGATTCATCATATGTGCCTAATTTTTTATTTAATTTGCTATAGTTAACCAAATCTCTTCAATGTTCTATGATATTTTCTTCCAATTCTTGTATTTTTTAGGACCTCAAGACGAAGAAGATGATTTATTCGGGGCATGAAAAAGATGAATTGTATTACTTGGATCTACCTGGAAAGGATTTTATTTGTTTGTCTACTTCTCCGTTGCAGTGACATTATCGTTTGAGACATCTGTCTTTGGCTAAGTTGTTCCTAGTTTGAGTCATGTTTCTAGTCTTTAATGCGAGGCCTGTCAGTTAGGCAAGCATCACCATAGTTCTTTTCCTCGTCGTATTAAGAGTCGTCAGTTACATTCTTTTGATCTTGTTCATTTTGATATTTGAGGTCCGTCTAGAGTAAAAAGTCTGAAAGAATTTTAATATTTTATTATTTTTATTAACTATTATTCTAGAATGACTTGGTATTATTTAATGAAAGAAAGATATGAGTTTCCAAATGTATTATCTGCCTTTTATAAGAAAGTCTATGTTCAGTTTGATAGACACATCAAAATTCTGTGTTCTGATAATTCTTTAGAGTATACTCAATCTTCTGTGAACAGTTCTGTGTTGATCGTGGTATGATTCATCAAACCAGTTGTGTCCATACCTCTCAACAAAATAACTCTAACATATGGGCTGATCGTGGAAGCTTATATCACTTTCTGTTGGGAAGTAGCCAGTGGGTTATAGATGGATGTATACTGTTAAGTATCATCCCGATGGTTCAGTTGAGTGCCTCAAGGAACGGTTGGTTGCAAAAGGGTATACTCAGACATATGGTATAGATTATATGGAGACTTTCTCTCTAGTGGCTCGGCTGAATTCAGTTTAGATTCTTATTTTTGTGGCGGTTAATCACCAATGGCCTATATATCAGCTGGACATAAAGAATGCTTTCTTACATGGTGACTTACAAATGAGGTTTACATGGATCAACCACCAGGATATGTGTGGCAAGAAATGGGAAGCTCGTATGTCGATTGAATAAAGTATTATATGGTCTGAAACAGTCACCTTTAGCTTGGTTTGACAAGTTCAGTTCAGTTCTCATTCAATATGAATTTTGGCGCACCACATCAGATCATTAAGTATTTTGTCATTCTTCCTCAATAGGTATTATCGTGTTGATTGTTTATATTGATGATATTATTATATTTGGGAGAGATCATGCTGAGATTATGGACTTGAAGTCCTACCTTAGTCGTCAGTTTCATACTAAAGATTTGGGTCTTCTTCAATTTTTCTTGGAATTGAGGTTGCTCGATTAAGAAGAGTGTGTATCTGTCACAGCATAAGTATGTTCTAGACTTGCTCTCTGAGACTGGGATGTTAGAGTGTCAGCCAGTTGAAACTCCTATGGATTATCATGATAAGCTTGATGCTAACATGGGAGAGTTATTTGAGGATGTTGAATATTATAGACGTTTGGTTGGCAAACTTATATATATTACTGTTACACGACCAGACATCACCTATGTAGTTGGTGTAGTTAATCAGTTTATGCATGCCCCTCGGCAACCACACTGGGAGGCTATCTCTCATATTTTTTGATACTTGAAGGATGCACATAGAAAGGGTTTATTGTACAAACTTTCCCAGTTGTTTACAATGATGGGGTTCAGTTATGCTAATTATGCAGACAGTCATAGTGATAGGAGGTCTACTTCTGGCTATTGTACGTTTATGGGTGGAAATTTTGTCACGTAGCGTAGTAAGAAGTAGAATATTATAGCTCGTTCTACTGCAAAGGCCGAGTATCGTACGATGGCTCATACAGCTTCTGAGATAATGTGTCAAGACCCACACTCTCAACATCGATAGTAGAACGCTGTCTAGGTCAACTATCTATAACTAACAATCTCACACAGTAATATATGTAACCTGTCAATGGTATCTCAACTCCAAATGGAGGACAATATGATAGTAATGTAATGATACTCAATCATGATAATATATAAGAAAGAATGACACGATATCAAATAAGGAAAGAAAGTCACAAAATTACAAGTCGAGAATAAGTACAATAAAACCCCAAGTCTAAGAGTATAACAATAACAACACAAAGTCTACGAGCAATAATAATATATCCCAAAGTCTAGATACTGGAGACAAATCCAGTACAAAGCTAAGTAAAGGTAACTAGAACAATGGGCGACACTGGTTAGGCCTCTACAACTACTACCTCATATGGTCCGTAGAAAGTCGGACAATAATCCTCTAAATAGTCATCTGGAAGAAATATATCTAGTTAGGATGGAATGAGCACACCTATAACAACAATTCCAGTTAATTGATAATGACTATAAATAGTAGATAGTGAATGTAATACAAGACAAGAAAATAGTAAACATATATCATAATGTAGCAATAAAGAGAGAGGTATAACTGGCTAATGTCATACGACGTTGTTTACAAGATTATTGTCATATGGCGTTGTTTACAAGATTAATGTCCTATGACGTTATTTACAAGATTATTGTCATACGACGTTGTTTACAAGGTTAATGTCATACGAAGTTGTTTACAAGTTTAATGTTATATGATATTGTTTACAAGATTAATGTCATACGACGTTGTTTAGTTGCCTAATGTCATATGGCGTTGTCTAATTGGTTAATATCATACAATAATGAGAGAAGCAATAATCTGAATATGCAAGTAACATCTCATGACTGAAGATCCATATGTGCAATAGCCCGTGTACCATCGTGTCAGGAATCAGGTAAAATATTTCTAAATACTTGTATTATAGTAATTATCAAGAAATGTAAACTATCAGAGAATGTATTTGCATGTGATGTTGAGCAAGAAATATGAAATGGTGTTCGAACTGGTGTCACACTGACCTATATATAAAATTATCATGTTAACAGGTGTTCTGGAATAATAAACATGTTTAATTATCTCTACTTGAGGTTTCTAGGTCAACTCTAGGTCAATATCGTCAAACTAGGTCATTACCTTGGTTCGGGTTCTAAAATACCTATTTAGTTGGTTTATGTAGTCATACTAGTTAATACTAGGTTACACCAAGTTATCCCTAGTATTTTAGGTCATATTAGTAGGTATCTAGCACATAATACCTATATATACACTTATACCTATATTATCTAATAATACCTTGGCCTAGATTCAATTACCTTAGCCATAGCCTATTACCTTGCCCCGTATCCTAGTATCTTAATCCGTATCTTAGTATCTACCAATACCTTAGCCCAAAATCCAATATCTTAGCTAACTACCTCATACCTTAACTTATTACCCATAACTTAGCTTATTGATATACATATGTATACCTTAGCTTTATATATATTAGTATCTCACTCACTCACCCATCTCCATCTTGACATTAGGATATTACCTATCCTTAACTCTAATACTCACCCTTTCTAGTTCTATTATCTAGATACTATATGGGTATCTATGTATCATATGTAGTGTATATATATATATATATATATATATATATATATATATATATATATATATATATATATATATATATATATATATATATATATATATATATATCTTACACTTGAGACTTCCTTTAATCTCAATCCACTTGTCAAAAAAAAACCTTGTACTACTTATCATAATGTCACACTCCTTACTGTTTGCGAATAAAAGTTTATACGAAACTTTTGTATTACAAACTATTGAAAAGAAAGAAAAGTATAAAAAGATCCTAAACCTGAATCTAAGTACAGTTGATTTTGAGAAAGTATAGCTGTGGAGATCTGATCTGCGGATGATCACCTTACTCCTTGGACCACTCGACGACAAAAAATGCAGGGAATGCTGTGAACAACTTGGAGAGTTGAACGATAAGAAAGCTTTGGCAACAACGACACGAGAAGCTTCTATCTCTCTCATTCTGTTTTTGAATTTCAAAGACTTAGAAATTTCAGTTGTTTGCGTGTGTGCCTTTATCTGTCTTATGGATGTACCAATCCTGTATTTATAGAGTTTAGGAGCGGTTATGAGAGTGTGCGTGCACTTTGGACAGTCTGCACTGTTTTACCATTGTGTGCGCACTTTTGGTGGACTAACACCCCACGATCTGAATAAGTGGGTG
The DNA here is from genome assembly GCA_036927795.1 of Iris macrosiphon. NCBI lineage: Eukaryota > Viridiplantae > Streptophyta > Magnoliopsida > Asparagales > Iridaceae > Iris > Iris macrosiphon. The sequence continues at coordinate 174,090,100 of JAYESA010000013.1, read as the reverse complement.
CAAAACTCGCTGCCTTCTTAACACGTAGCTTCCTATACGAGGAAAGCATAGGTCGTGAGGGAAAGTTATTTGTATAATTTTTATGAGAAGCATGGCATGTAAGACACGCACTCATAACTGCTCACTGTCAGTTATGATAGTATGCACACTTTTGAAGTGGTCAGGAGACCGGTACACTTTTGTAGAAGTCGGCACAATGACGTACTTCTAATGAAGATGGCACAATGGCACACTTTTGTAGAAATTGGCACAACGACGCACTTCTGATAAAATTGGTACAACGGCCATCTTTGAAGAAATTGGCACAATGACGCACTTTTGAAGAAATTGTCTCAACGACACACTTTGGAAGAAGTTGACACACCGATGCACTTTTGAAGGAATTGGCTCAACGGTTGGGTCGCTAAATGACAATCTGGGTCTGCGTGCCGCAGCCTAGCTGTAATGATGACTTCTGACTCTTCGGTGTCTGCATTTGTTAGCTGTCAGTCTGCTACATTAAATGTTGAGAGAGGTAAGATTGTCTGTGCGCCAACTTTCGTAACACTAAGAAAGTGCGCCACAGTAAGAAAGTGTGCCATCTTCTGAAGTTTTAAAAAAATGTACCCAAAGCATTGAGCAAAAAATAAAGTGCGCATATTTTTTCTGAAATAATTAGAGAGTGCGTCATTCTTCCACTGTTGGATTTATTTATAGAAAACTGCGCCATCTTCACGAGGCACACTTTTTATGCTTCTACAAGATCTACTTTAAAGTTTTTGAATTCATTCAGATGAATTCAAAATACTTTGAATTATAAGCACAAAAGTTGTTGAGATATTTGTGCGCGCACTCAAGGCAAAATTTCAACAGTTTTGCTGACGTGGCTGTAGGTCATGATTTGCTACTCGAATCCCGAAGAAAAGCTGAAGAGTTCCCCCCCCCCCCCAAATCTATAAATAGGCGGGTTGAGGAGAGAGATAATTTTTCTACTATTTTTAAATCTCTTCGTCTCCTTCTTCCTCAAGAAAATCTTAACTTTCTTCTTCCTTCGAATATAAGCTTTCTTCTTTCTTAGAACATTTCTTCCTTCTTCGTCTCTTCAGTAATGGCCCTAAGGACATCTCAGACGAGCAGCAAGGACAACAAGGGTAAAGGTGCAGCTTCTTCTTCTAGGGCAATGACGACGAGGTCGCCAGTGAGGCCGGTAGTGGCTCAGCCCGCTAGAGAACGGCTCAATATGCCATCGTCGAGATTCACATCAGGAGATACATGTACAATGTTGTAACCTCCTCTGATAGGCATGGAAGCTGTCTTCTTCCTCCTTATTTTCTTTCTATTTCTTTTACATGTACAATGTAAGCTTTAAGCAATGGCAAACAGATCAAAGAAAGAAGAAGAACGAAGACATAGAATACAGAGACACGTGTATATGCGTACTTTTCTCTCGTTCAGAGAAGAAATAGCCATTTTGAGCATTTTCCTCATTCAGAGCAGAAATAGTCATCTTGGTGCACTTTCCCTCGTTCAGAGTAGAAATAGCCATTTTGGCGCACTGTCCCAATTATTGGCAAATCGGTCCACTGTTCCTCGTTCAGAGTGGAAACATCCATTTTGATGCACTTTCTTAATTATTGGCGAGTCAACGCACTTTTCGTCTGTTTGGACAAATTGACGCATAAAATATGCTTATCTCCTGAAGTCTTCGTAAAATGTGCATAGTTCCTAAAAATTTAGAAAAAAATGCTCCTCCTTTAGAATCTTAAAAGACTCATAATAGGATTATTTTTACGTACTCCTCTTTATGAGATTTGTTGACTCCTCATTTCTGGTTTTTGCGGTTTAGTTGGGTATGGATCCTTTGGTTGAACTGATGGGATCAACTACTGGACTTTTGCATACCAATTATTTGGAAGACTTATCGCATACTGAGTTTTCCTGATCTGATAAGAAGATGTCCAGCACACGTTAATTATTAATTGCCAAACAAGGGGAACAGATGTTGACGTCTTTGATAAGCAGTGAACCTCTCACTTCCGTTGCGAATGCGACATATTCTAAGTCGGCTTTCTAGTTTGGTGACTCCATTCATCAATCATCTCAGCTTAAGAAAAAGAAGGAGAAGTGGTTATTCAACGTTCATGGTAAAGTCATGTATCTCCCAGAGATGTTAAATTTTTTTCGCTATCTTCCTTCTCCCATGTTACTTATCCACGAATGATGGAGTAGGATTTGACTATCCCTACTAATGGAGCTAAGTCGGGAAAAATTAGCTACAAACAAGGTCTTTTCTTCAGTTTCAGCGATGGACATTCAGTTCAAATGTGAGGACTTCATCTGGGAACATACCAGGCAAAGATTCTTCGTTGATTCAACCTATTCAGTCTTCTTTGTTTGCCAACACTTATACTGATACTGAAGGCATTTATCCTCAGAAGAATGTTCGACTGCCAGGATGGTTGACCAATGAAAATATCTATTGGTATCAAGTAACGACATGGATATTGGATCAATATACCAAGAATCTTGTATCTTCGGGTTTATACAATGCCTTGTTAGTGACTTGCTATAGCATTATCCCCAATGCCCATATGTTCTTGGCTTTGTTAGAGCGATATAACTCTAGTAGTGGAATTGTTTTCACTATACATGGCGAGTTGGGGTTCGCCTTACACGAGATAAAATATATATCTGTACTGCCAACATGGGAGATTCCTTATGAGGAGTACGTAGTAGAAGAATGAAAATCATGCAGACCGCATAAGAGCTAATGCACACCCAATATGAAAGCAAGTCACATAGAGCCGCATGGGACCTATGCGACCAGAACAGCCAACCGCATAGGTAGCCCTCATGCAGCCTAGTCATCCTCAGAGCACGGGGGCCGCATAAAAGAAATATTTATCAAAATAAAATAAAAAGGTCATTTATAAAAGGGGGGTTACAACATGTAGCCATTAAGGCCCATACAAAATAAAAATAAAAATAAAAAGAGGAAGACGTGATACAAGACTCACAAAGCACATCTAAAACATCCGGAAGCGAACGTAAGCCCGTACGATAAAACTGGTGGCGCACACCTTCCCTCAATTCCAATATCTCTCTCTCCTGTAGAGTTACGGATAGCAAGGCAAAATTTAGAGTGGACTCTAGAGGCAGAGCAAGAGCCTCCAAAGATAACCCTAAAGAGGACAAAAAGCTTTTGGCAACAGACAACTCACCCTCATCCCGTGCCCTCCGTCCAGGCGAAAATGCCATAACAATCGAAGGAAAAATGAAAGCTCGTCCCTCACAAGACCCTCGAAGTCCGGACTCTCCGATACCCAAGCACTGAGACATAGCAGGGAGGAGACGACGAGGAAGCGAGGCGGGTGGCCAGGATTCCCAACTAGAATCTCCCTTGGATGACATGTTTCACAAAGTGGAACACGACGGACCACGACAGTGGTATTTATAAAAGAGGGTGATGGATTGCGTGACGGCAATAATTACAATGATAAACCTAGAAAGGGAAAATCCTACGATTTGTCTTTCGAAAAGTCTGCATGCAACCAACGGTTAAGTTCCCAGAAGTCTGCAAGAAGGCGGTTAAGCTTCCCAAAATGGTTGAGCCAAGCCTTAAAAATGCCAGCTTGACAGCACACGTTCATGCGTCCAACAATCGTGCGCCCCCAAAAGAAGGCTCAAATAAGGCCACAGAGCCACCCTACGGCCTAATAAGGCGACATCCATGCGTTATAATCAGCCAAAATAGCTTGGCCGCAAAAGGACCGAATGTGGCATCCCGTCAGCAGGATCGTCAATAACACAGAATCTTGACGAAAAGTGTTTTTTGATTGCCTCAAAAGATGTTAACACACTAAACGACATAAGTCTCATGTCAACACAAAATTTTACTCTCGATAGATGTGTAGTGCCATGTGTACAGCAGAACTTACCCCATGCATCCCAGGCTCCATGCAGTCCCTTGCATCTCTGGCCCTAGGCATCCCAGGCTCTATGTGGTCCCCTACGTCTCTAGCCCCTGCGTTCCAGACTCCATGCATCTCTGTCCCCATGTGTCCCAGGCTCTATGCGGTCCTGTGCGTCTCTGGCCCCATGTATCCCACTCTATGCTGTCTATGCGTCTCTGGATCCATGTGTCCCAGACTCCATGCATCCCATGTGTACTTGGCCACATGTGTTTTAGACTCCATGAAAACCAAATCTTGCTGTTACGACAAGAGTGATTCTCTCCAACCAAGTGCGGACTATGTGTCAAGCTGACTAAGTCACGCCCATAAAGGACGAGAACTACCAAGAGCTTCAGCAACTAAAAATCCTAACAGACGCCCACGTGGTAGCTCGACCTTCTCACGGTTACAGCTGCACCCTATTAAGAAGGGGCATATGGCACCCTCCAGCATTCATATGGTCCAACATATGCGTGCCCAAGGATGACTATAAATAATAGGGTACCACACCCATACAAAAGGTGGGCTGGCTATATGTGAACCTACACTCAAGTGAGAGAGAGGATCTTTTGTATCGGATCATCCATGGAGTAAAGAGGGTTGCTATACTTCTAACCCTCCATCGTTACCCCCTAGAAAATAAATTTGTACTTAAATTATCTTCTAGGACTTCTCTGTACTTTCTTTAGTTTGTTAATCAAATCAAGTTCTTTTAGTTCTTCTTTTGATTTAATAGCAAACAAGATGGAGACTCTGCTGGGGGCTTCCTTCTCCTATGATGAGAAGTTGGTACGCAGTCCGATGCGGCCAAGCTCGGCTCAACGCAAAAGATGCTGGTAGTTTGGTTCGACCAGTAAGCGTTCGAGAAAATGCTCTCGGAAGGAAGTGTTAGTCCTTCCTTAAGGCTAGCCAAGCCCAAGAAGACCCGCAGGACGTGGGTAGCAAAGGCTACTACGCCTTGTCCAAATGCGAAGCATATGCTTCCTGTCTCTCACTCTGTTGCTGATAATGGTCGTCAGGCGAACACCTAAGACGTCCATGTCTATTCGGAATCCCCGTCTGACACAGAAACTGCTCAGCACCCAGACTCTGGCAGAGAAAAGTACTACAATGTCAGACGTTTTGGTGCTGAGGCAGGTGCTATGCGACCAAGAAGGAGGCCGCATAAAACTAACCATCTGGCACCAGTTAACAGCCGCAGGCAGACGGCCGTATACGGCCCTGATAGCAACATAACTTCTGTTTTCGATCGCATCTCATGTGGCACAAATCCTATGCGGCTCGTCAAGAATGACAAAAGCCCTAACTTGGACACTTTGTACTATGTGCTTATAGGTGCTAAGTCAAAGAAGCCCGGGGCAGCGTGAGCTCATCAGACTCAAGCAACTGTCCAGTTAGCTGACCGTCAGCATGTACCGTTAACCATTACACGGGCCCCTGATGGGAAGCTATATAAGACCGCCTCATGCGTCCAGCCCACAGCGACAAATGGACAACGTCGGTCAAAAAAGTCTTCCGCTGACGATCCAAAGGAAGTTCTTGTACGAACCCCGGATCGGGGAGTTAATACAACACATACGCACCTGTGCACTTGGTCCTTCCAAGCCCATAAAAGGGTACAAAGGTGTAACAACCCTTGCTTGACTTGCGTAATATGATCAATCACAAGCGCAAGGCGAGTGAAACAACTGTGGTCGGTAAAATGTCCTCTCCAGGGCATCTTTGTGCCAAGATAATTATCAATTATTGCTACAACAAAGTGGCAATACCAACAAGCAGGCAGTCGGCCTTCCAGTGACTGCACCAGAAATTACCTATCCGATAATAACCCAAAAATCAGGTACAAGTACCAGAGGAGGAGGAGCTGCCCTTTACCTCATGCTACTCGACTTGGAGGCTTCCTGCCACCAAGGGAGGAAAGAAGTCAGGTACCTCCATTTTGTCACTCTCTACCAGTGCGTTGCGAAGGTGACTATCAGAAGGACCACTAGCAGGACCTGTATAAGGTATTTTCCAGAGCACCCGCTCGAAGAAGAAGCTCCCAGCCGCTGGAGGTAGTTCTTCCTCAGAACTACTGGGGGTTGCTCAAGTTGGTGGTGGTAATCCCCCAGACCTATACAATAATTCGATATTCCGAGGAGCTAGCGATTCTCAAGGAATAGATACTGGGGTGTAGCCACCCTCACCAAGGAGACACAGCCTCCTATGCTGGGGGTAGTATTTTATTAAAGTCTGAACATGATGCAGCACTACTAGCTCACCCCAACGACTATTCACCGCAAGAGTCTGAGGCAAAAAGTTCTTCGTCAATCGTCCCTTCCTACTCGCCTCATGAAAGAATGGCACATATGGCAGAGGATGACCACGAAGGCCCCAGTGATCGACAGGGCCTCGAAACCCTCAAAGCCATGATTCATACTATAAGCGAGTAAATATAAGCCTTGACCCAAGCAGTACTAGACATCAAGGCGACTGTAGCCTCCCAAGCATCAAGGGCCTCAGGACAAGACCTTGGAACTAATGCAGATTCAAATACAGCCACTCCTCTCGTTGGCGGCCGTCATACTCTGCCAGGATAGTCTGCTCCTTCCGCGACAGATGAAGCTATTGAAGCAATGAGGGAGGTCTGAGAACTCTGAGCCCGCTTGGATTCTATGGGCAATCGGGACTCACTCTGCGATCTTATAGTGCGGCAACCATATCCGCTAGAATAGAGGGATGTATCATATTCATCCAAGTACAAACCCTTCAATATTGATACATTTGATGGGAAGACCTCCTTTTGCCGATATATGAGCTACTTCGAGACCGCAGTAGGACATCTACCCCGCAATAATGCTATTCTCACCAAGCTCTTTATCGGGACATTGTCTGGGGTAGACTTTGATTGGTTTTGCAGCTTCTCAGATAACTGCATCTCATCGTTCGACGATCTCAAGAGTCTCTTCCTTAGAAGATTCTATGATACAAGAAATGATATAATAATGTCCTCCCTGATGGATGTTACCCAAGGGAAATGGAGTTTGTACGAAATTACATCGAGCGGTTCTGACAAGCCGTGCTGAGGCTACCTTCTGGCAATCCCGAGACGACAATGATGGAGATGTAAGAAAGAAACCTACTTTCGACAGTCAGCCTCTGGATGGGTGATAGCCAGTTTAAAGACTGGATGTCGTTCATCATAAGCGCCATTAGCACCGAGAAGAAGGTCAAGGACACCCGACTCTTGGGAATATAGATCCCTATCATCGACGACAGGGGAAAGCGTTCTCACAACAACTAGCACCAATAGCAGCCGCGACGGAAAAGGAAAGCAGGCAAAGGAAAGCAGGCTATGGTCGCCAATGTAACCAAAAGGTCTGAGCAAAAATAGGTGGAGGCTCCAAAACCAAAGGAGACCTAGTCTTTCGAAGATGGTGATGTCATGTTGAAGTAGGAAGGTAAACTTTGGTTCCCCGATGTCAAACGTCAGCCGAAAGCGGTAGACATAAACAACCCAAAGTATTGTCACTTCTACCGGTAGGTACACCATGCAACGCAAGATTGTTACATATTAAAGCGATACATCCAACGCTTGATTAATAGCTGTAAACTCCCTCGACCAGATTTCAGTATTTTAAAATTATTTTTATGTTAAGTAGAAATTCTTGCAACTTTTTAAAATTTATTACATATCCTATTGACTGTGCACCTGTTCATTACACAATTAATTTAGAGCATTACACTAGCTGTTATCCCAAACAAAGTTTACATACCTGCCCTAGACATGTTAGACTATTTTTATGAATTTTGTTCAACTCCCAGATACTTCGTTTTGTGCTTCGTTTTAGTCGCACAAATATCGTTACAAACGTACGTATTTAATTCCTATTTAATTTTCTGTTCTTTACCCATCTCTGTACCCCTAGAGATTTGAGGACCAGTAGGCACCTGTTTTGCCCAAACAAAAATACGATAATATTTTACACTGAATATACTACAATTAGTGTATTGACACCGTAGAAAAATTATGACCCTAACTGCCTCTAAATAATTAGTGAACACCGTGCGCAGTATTTATTAAATAATAAATACGGTGACCCGTATCACCCAAAGAACCTGACCCTGCCCATGCCCAGACTCACCCCCACACATCCCAAAGCACTCCCCCAGCTTTCCCCCTCATTTCTGTGCAATTTGGTATTTTTAGGAATCAGTATTTTAATTAGACAAATTGCGCAATTGCACAATTTCCCAATTTTTAGGACTTTTCTGCAATTTACAGAATTACAGGAGTTTTTTTGTAAATTACAGTGCGAGGTGGCACTTTCCTATTGGCCGGTGAATGTGCACGTGACACGTGTCAAGGGGGCCACCTCAAAATATCAGATTAATACCCTAAAAATATCTGAATTAGATATTTATTTAATTATTTACTAAATTACCCTTAAACATTTAAACTATTTACAATTCTATCCTAACCCTAACCCTAACCCTATATATAACCCCTCCCCCTTCACCCGAACTCCCCACAACCCTCCCTCCGGCCACCGCCCTCCGCCGTACCTCCGCCGTAGCTTCGCCACCCTCTGGCCTCCTCCCCAGTCACCGGACCACCGCCCTAGCCTCCGCCACCCGCCGCCAGCTTTGGCCACACCACCATCACCAACAACAGCAACATCACCACCCTACCACCCGAACGCCTCAACCGCCACCACCAGCCGCCGTAGTCCACCGCCACCACCCCAATCTGCTCCGCTCTGACCTCCTCCGCCGGACCAGCCCACCCCTACCGCCCCACGACACCCCCAGCCTCCTCCACCTCCCCCGCAGCATCTCCTCCCTAAACCGCCACTGCATCCCCGAGCCACCCCAACCGCCTCGAACTCCCCCTCCGGCAGCCTCCGACCTCCGCCACCACCTCAGACCTCTTCACCGTCCCCTCCTCCTCCGCTCTGCCACCCTGAGCTGCCTCCACCACCATCGCAACCGCCGCCATAGCCACCGCAGCAGCTGTTGTTGCTGCTACTGCTGACTGTTGCAGCTGCTGCTGCAGCCGCCGCCGTAGCTCGTCGGAGCTCCGCCGGCGACGACGCGGGCCCCCCCTGACGTGTCAGGTATACCTTCGTATTATACGTATTTATACACGTATTTAAATATATGTATGTATATATATATATATATATATATATATATATATGTATATATATATATTAATGTTTATATTTATATATATTATATATTATATGATATATAATACATATTATATATTATATAATTATTTAATTACTGTATATATACTGTATGTATTTATATTTATATTTATATGTATATGTATATGTATATATATATATATATATATATATATATATATATATATATATATATATATCTATATATATATGTAAATATATAATTATATATATATTACTATATATATATATAATATATATACTTAAAATACAGAATTTATACTGTATATATATTATTATATTTAGGTATGCATCTTTTATTTCCGTTTTTATTATTATTATTATTATTATTATTATTATTATTATTATTATATATATATATATATATATATATATATATATATATATATATATATATATATATATATATATATATATATATATATATATATATATATATATATATATATATATGTAGTATATATATATATATGTAGTATATATATATATGTATATATATATATATATATATGTATTCTATATGTAATAATATATATAAATTATTATTATTACTATATACAGTATATATATATATACAGTGTATATATATATATATATATATATATATATATATATATATATATATATATATATATATATATATATATATATATATATATATATATATATATATATATATATATATATATTATTATATATTATAAATATGTATATATATAAGTATTTTCTTTTTTCTTCATTTTATATATATAAATATATGTATGTATATATATATTTATATATATATCTATATATATTACTCTATATAATTATATATGTATTATATATATTATATATATGTATTATATACATATATAATTATATATGTATTATATATGTATTATATATGGTATTATATATATTATATGATAATAATACTGGATAATACAGTATATATATATATGTATTTAAATTTCTGTATTTTTCTTTCTTTTGTATATATATAAATATAAGTATTTATATATGTATTTATAATTCCTGCACTGTATTTCTTTTTATTATATATATATATATATATATATATATATATATATATATATATATATATATATATATATATATATATATATATATATATATATATATATATATATAATATATACTATATAATAGCGTACTGGATAATACAGTACATATATACATATATATGTATTTACATTCTGCACTGTCTTTTCATTTATTTATATATATCAGTGGTTATACCCTGCTAATATTATATTACTATATATATCAGTGGTTATATATACCCTTCTACTATTATAAATATTATAATTGCTGTATAATACAACCTATATATATATATATATATATATATATATATATATATATATATATATATATATATATATATATATATATATATACATTACCTGCATTTTTCTTTTCTTTATTATATATATATGCTATATATATACATACTACTATATATACTATATATATGTATATATATATAATCTATATGTGTATCCTATATATTACAAATATATTGTCATATGCTTATATATTATACCATGACATTCACGAACCTGTATATTTTAACAGAGAATATCTCCAGCACAACCAGTGACCCCCTGTCACAAGCACCTTCAAACCTGACTGTGAAATCAGGTTATCAACACTATCAGGGAGTAGGAAAGTATACCTTGCCAAATTTTTACTGTTTAAATTATTAACTGTTGAATGTTCATTTTAGTAAATTTACATATAACATGTATCTGAGACTGCCTCGGGTACCGTCAACAAGTACGTTGACACGTAGTAATTAACTTAGTCTATACAGACTTACCATCAACTGTGAGGGTATCCTGATATCCTCTTAGACCCTATCACGGGTACACGCAACAAGGTTGTACTTCATTTTGGGATGCAAGTTTACGTAGTTGATTAGCTACCAGTACGTACGACGTGCATCACGGCTTAGAACAAAATCAGAAAAGTTACGACTTGGCATTAGTTACATTGGGCGGAGAGAACGACTAAAATACGTATGGGACACCCACCTCTTTATCCCGATGCCGCACTCGACGGGGTAATACGGTTGTTATATATATATTCATGTGTCCATACTCATCGTAGATGAAAAATTGTATAGTGCCCTTGAACGGGGGCATATGTGGCATATACTAGCCAGTCACTACGGATTGGTGAATTACGTCAGCATATGTCTAGCCACACATTTCCCATGCGTACTAGGTTGTCTCAAATTGCATTCACTTAGTTGGTTAGCACCATGTATTTATTTATTCAGTATTTACATACATGGCATATTATTTTTCTGTATCTTGTTACGTCCCTCTGAGGACCTGGTTCCCTGCCAGGTTTAGCTGAGATATACCACCCCACACTACCTGGACCTGGACATGAGTCTGGACATGCCCTTGAGATGGAGTTAGAGGAGATGCCATCAGAGTCTGCCTGAGTACATCTAAAGTTGGAGCTATATATTTTGAGGACGATGCGCTAGTTTATCTTATTTCACTTTCTACTTATCTTTGTATAGTGGGTTTGTTCCCACCTGACTTTATCTGATTTGTATATGACATTTTAGATTTAGCATCTATATATTCAGCACTTTTCCTGATATTTTTGTGGATGAGATAGATTTACCTGTATTTAGACTTGTAGTATTTTAGGACAGCGTAGCACATCACTTTGGGTCCATTAAATTGGGTGATCCCTTAGTGACGTGTCAGCTGGCCAGTGACACGTGGCCTAGTTCCGTATATTTTTGGGACTGGAGCGTGATACGGTTTTAGTGGTGGCCCATACAGGTCGAGTAAATTGCTAGTAGCATGATATCATGTTCAGCAAACCTGCTATAGGATAGGAATACTAGGTCTCATCCACACTGACTTCATCCATAAAATTTTGCATCCTGCTTGATTATCAGTTATTATTTTCCTTCGTACTTTTCTAAATCATTCTATCTTCTTCAGAAATATGGACATACCCAGTGGACAAGCGATTGATGGGGCTGACCAAGCAACTGACCCCTCGCCAGATGTCCAAAGGACACCAACTCCCCCGAGAAACCAATCCCCGAGAAGGATGCTGGTCAATCCAACAACCCCGTACCTTCACCAGAATCCTGCCCAGGGAGCAACACCAGCTCAGCAAGAAGGGCAAACTTTCCAGGCACCAACACCGCAGGCGGAGACACCTTTGCCACTACCTCCAGCCCTTGCAGACCTGATGCCACAATTGGAGGGACAGTCTCAAATGTTTCAATTCCTCCAAGCCATGTTACAACAAACAGAAGCTCTGAGACAGGCTCAGTGGCAACAAACAGAAGCCCTGAGACAAAGCTTGATGACAGCTCTGGAGAGGACAGCTGCCCCAGCACCAGCACCTGCCCAACCAGCTGGCACTGTCCAAGGCTTTCACCGGATGAACCCAAGAACCTTTAAGGGCAGTGAAACTCCGGAAGAGATCTCAGACTGGATCTCCAACACGGAAATGCTGCTAGAAGGTTCACAGCTTCACCCCGACCTATGGATGACCGCCGTAAGGGCCCAACTAAAAGGCAATGCCCATCACTGGTGGGACTCCATAGAGCACAGCACCGGCAAGAATCATACTTGGGAGCAATTCGTGGAATACTTCACTACAAAATACTTTCCAGCTACGGTCAGAGATAATCTGTACTCCCAGTTCCTGCATTTGGAACAAGGAAATATGACCGTCGACGCTTACGACGCAGAGTTCAGTCGACTAAGTCAATTCGGTGCCATCCTAATACCAAACGAGCTGGAGAAAGCCCTGAAATTCCATAACGGCCTTACCCTCGAGCTCCAAGGGCATACTACGGCACAATCAAGGATTTCTTACGAGGAAATTCTTTCAGAGGCAAGGATACAAGAAGCCATTGGCCGAGAAGCAAGATGCTCAAATTCAACCATACCAGCCAGAGACCAGTCCGGAGCAGGAGGACCAATCCGTCATCCGGGAAATCAGGTACAACACAAGACAGGGCCATATCAATACAAGGAACTTCCGACTTGTCACTATTGTAGCAGGAAAGGACATTATGCCAAAAACTGCCGAAGGAAGTATAGATTATGCCTGATATGTGGAGACAATCAACATAGGGCCAGAGACTGCCCACAACACAGGGAAGCAGCACTCCAGAATGGGCAAGGATCAACAGCACCAGCCCAGAGAATGCAACCCCCTACTAGAGGTCAGCATCTCCTAGCATCCGGAAGATTTCAGAGGGGACCACCCTTGGCCACTCAGGACTCGCAGTACTACCTAGCCAGACAACAAATCGGAAGACAAAGGCACGAGCAGGCCTTTGCACTAGCTGCAGTTGCAGAAGAACCGGAAGGTAAAACCATTTTAGGTACCATTATAGTCGCATTATTGCTTGCAAACCGCATTATTTAATTCTGGCACTGCAATGTCATCATATCTAGTAGTTCGTAGCCATGCAAATAGCCACTTTTACCTGAGGAGGCCTTGTTCCAGTTACCAACATTACTAAAGCATGCTAGTAGTCATGTAAAGTAGATTAATGAAGACGCGATTCTTGATACATCCAATACCAAACTTCAACGTTGTCTTAGGTATGGACTGGTTAAGCTAGTCCAAATGCTATACTAGATTACGAGAAGAGAAACGTCATCCTTAGACCACCAGGTTACCCATTCAGATATAAATAGTACCTAGGATAGCAAATCATAGTAAATAGCCCTAGTTACCTGATGACTTATAATATCCGACCTAAATTATTTTTCCACCCTTAGAGAATGATCAGGACTAAGCTACAACAGATAGGTAGATTGCTAGACATTGATTGCTAGGCTCAATCATATGAATAAAATGATAGCTGAGTACTACAGGTAGTTTCCAAATTAGATTTGATGTACATGACTTATTAGGATAGTTAGTAACTTCTAGTCTCGTGTTTTTACCAATATATTAGTTACAGCTAGTATTAGGATTCAAGCATTTAGATTGAAGGAGAAAGGGTAGACAGATGTTAACCTTGAGTTAAACATCATGAACTGCCAATAATATACGACCTGTTATACCCCTGGTGATACCCATAAAATTTGGAAAAAGAGTACACATAGGGTAAAATAGGAGGACATGTGTTCTCACCTATCCGAGGAACTACCAGACTTGGAAGAAGAAGAAAACTAAGCTCGAGGTACATCGGACCCTTCAATGTGTTAGAACGCAGCAGAGAAATTGCTTACAAGTTAGCATTACCACAGACATTGGAAGGAGTACATGACGTCTTCTACGTATCCCAATTAAGGAGGTACCCTCCGGATACAAGTCATGTGCTAGACTATTGAGATCATTGTCGGAGCAGTAGAAATCTTAGAACGAAGCGAGAACGTGTTGCGAGGCCAGACTATCCCTCTAGTTCATATTGCATGAAAATATCATGCACCAGGCAAATCAACCTGGGAACGGGAAGAGGATATTCGATAATGTTTCCCCCATCTATTTCCAGACCAGGGTATGTCCAAAATATTTCAAATCAAATCTTCAGTTATGTCTATGTCAAAATATTTCGGATTAATCAATCTTTCGTTCTCATTATATGGCTGTTTTTATTTCGAGGACGAAATATTCTAAGGAGGGTAGATTGTAAACTCTCTCGACCAGATTTCAGTATTTTAAAATTATTTTTATGTTAATTAGAAATTCTTGCAACTTTTTAAAATTTATTACATATCCTATTGACTGTGCACCTGTTCATTACATAATTAATTTAGAGCATTACACTAGCTGTTATCCCAAAAAAAGTTCACATACCTGCCCTAGACATGTTAGACTATTTTTATGAATTTTATTCAACTCCCAGATACTTCGTTTTGTGCTTCATTTTAGTCGCACAAATATCGTTACAAACGTACGTATTTAATTCCTATTTAATTTTTTGTTCTTTACCCATCTCTGTATCCCTAGAGATTTGAGGACCAGTAGGCACCTGTTTTGCCCAAACAAAAATACGATAATATTCTACACTGAATATACTACAATTAGTGTATTGACACCGTAGAAAAATTATGACCCTAACTGCCTCTAAATAATTAGTGAACACCGTGCGCAGTATTTATTAAATAATAAATACGGTGACCCGTATCACCCAAAGAACCTGACCCTGCCCCTGCCCAGACTCACCCCCACACATCCCAAAGCACTCCCCCAGCTTTCCCCCTCATTTCTGTGCAATTTGGTATTTTTAGGAATCAGTGTTTTAATTAGACAAATTGCGTAATTGCGTAATTTCCCAATTTTTAGGACTTTTCTGCAATTTACAGAATTACAGAGGTTTTTCTATAAATTACAGCGCGAGGTGGCACTTTCCTATTGGCCGGTGAATGTGCACGTGACACGTGTCAAGGGGGCCACCTCAAAATATCAGATTAATACCCTAAAAATATCTGAATTAGATATTTATTTAATTATTTACTAAATTACCCTTAAACATTTAAACTATTTACAATTCTATCCTAACCCTAACCCTAACCCTATATATAACCCCTCCCCCTTCACCCGAACTCCCCACAACCCTCCCTCCGGCCACCGCCCTCCGCCGTACCTCCGTCGTAGCTTCGCCACCCTCTGGCCTCCTCCCCAGTCACCGGACCACCGCCCTAGCCTCCGCCACCCGCCGCCAGCTTCGGCCACACCACCATCACCAACAACAGCAACATCACCACCCCACCACCCGAACGCCTCAACCGCTGTCACGACCCGCACCCGGATATTCGGGCACAAGTGCGTGGGCACGTCCAGCCTACGCCGCAGAGTCGGCGGTAGTACGCTGTCTAGGTCTTACTCACAGGCAATTTAAATCTATCTCATCCACAATAAAGTAAATAGACAAGGAAATCAACAGGAAATAGGAATGCTGATTTATAAAATAAATGGTGATAACAGATCCATAGTTTATACATGAACAGAAGATAAATCGGGGACAAACCCGATTACTGAGCTGAAAAGGGAAAACTAGCTAACTGGCTACTACTCCTCAGAGATAATCTCCTGAGTGGGAACCGGCCTCTCAACTGTGTCACCTGCTACGTCATAGGGATCAGAATAGGTAGGGCAAAGTCCTCATCATCGCCTAAAACAACGGATCCAGTCAGGAAAGGAGCAAAGTACACAATGCACAACAAGATTAAACTAAATATTTATGACAATTAAGTATTGAATATCATATTGAGAAAATTGCATAGAGGGACATCATTATCTCATAGTTAATGCTGTAAACAGGAATATGAGAAAAGCAGGAAATAAATGAGACAGGAATGAAACTACAACAATCAACAAGAGCCATAACTAGACAAGAAGCTATGTGAGTGAACTTGTGTTTTTAGAATACCTAGTTGGCATGCAGGGGTCTATAAAGTTAAACCGGCCGCCATGGACGGCTATTATTCACGAAAAATCGAGATCCGGCTGATGGACAGTCGTATACCAACAGCTATTATTCACGACACGGGTCAGGGTAAACTACATGCCTTTCAGTATTCTCCCTCCCGACACGAAAAACAAGACATGAATTCCAATATTCAAGACATGAGATACAGTATTCTGACACTACGTGTAATCAGCAAGGGTACTAGTAGAGCAAGGAATTAATTATCACAATATAAAGATTAACTTGAGGTGCAGGTACTTGCCTGTTGTTTGGATCCGATTAATTGGTTCTAGGGGAAGTTCCAGAGATGAGTCCAAAAGCTGAAATAAACATCACCATCACGCTCAGAAGATGTCAAATAGCTAGAAACGCCTGTCCTTGGGTCCAATTTGGAGACAAGGGCAAAAACGGCAGTTTCGGGTCAAAACGGGGTCCGCCGTTGGGCCCGCTTTGCACCGAAAAGCGTGTCCGGGTCAAAGGTCTCCAAATTCACCAAACTTAGTGTCAACAGGTCAGGAACGCTGATACGAACCCAACGGAACTTCCAGATTTGGATTCCGATGAGCCGATCACGAAATCGCCCGTCGAGCGGGGCCTGTGGGGCCCTCGACACGCGATTTCGTCAACGTTCTCAGAATCGAACCAAACTTGACCCACAGGACCAGCGTATCGCTACGAGTCCGATGGCGCAAGTTTCGTCTCGATCCGACGTGTGTGCACGAAATTAGGGTGAATTGCAGAAAAGGCGGATACGGGGCGATGTCCGCGGATACGCGTTGATTCCGGTGTGCACGCACACCCGAATCAGCTTTCGCGAAAACTCACACGTCCGTATCGATGCTGCGCACGTATCTGTGAAGACCGTGCGCGACCAAGTCGTCCCGTTTGGCGGGGCGTACTCAGTTCCGGGGTGAAACAGGGTCTGGTTTTTTCTGTTTTTGGATCGCGGTGTGCGATCACCACAGGACGCGATGCCCCGAACAGTTTGTCCGGACACCGAGAGGGTCATACAGGCTTCACAACGCAATTCGCGGAATCAAAAACGGAGCTACGAATCAAAAGTTACACGCACCTGAAGGGGACCCGAAAAACAGGTTCGAGCCGTGTCCGACTCGTGTCGGACACGCGGGTGAATTAGGGTTAGGGTTAGGCTGACTCGCCGGAGGACGGCGCTGGGCGGCCGGGCTGCGGCGGAGGAGGGCCGGGGCTGCTGCGGCGGAGGGCGGCGCGGCGCTCGGGCGGAGGCGGCGGCGCGGGGGCGGCCCAGGGCGGCGCGGGGGCTGCTCGAGGGGCTGCTGCTGCTGTTGCTGCGGCGTGCGGCGGAGGGGACGGAGCCGGAGGCGGAGCGCGGTGCTGGGCGGCGACGGCGGCGAGGCGTGAGACGGTGGTCGGCGCAGCGAGTGGTGGCAGTGGGGTGGCGGTCCGGTGGCTGTGGCGGTGATCGAGGGGAGACGCTGGCCAGGGGGGGGTTTATAGCGGCCAGAGGCGGTTGGGGAGGCCGAGGCGGGCGGGGACGCGGCCGAGGATGGCGGGGGCGTCGTGGCGGCCGGAGCGGGCGGAGGGCGCGGTCGTGGCGGCGGAAACCGCGGGGGTGACCGGGTGGGGGAGACGGGCTAGCGGGTTCGGGTCGGGCGGCGGCGGATCCGACCCGACCCGCTAGGAGCTGGGCCGGGCTCGGGCCCAGTGGGCCGGGCCGGGCCGCGGGCTGGGTCCGAAAAATAATTAAAATAATAATAATAGTAAACAATTAAATAAATAAATAAATAATTAAATAATTAAATAAATAGTTTTTAGGTATTTAAAAATAGGTCCGGGGTCCGATAAATTCCAGAAAAATTGCCCTAAGTCCAGTTTTTCATTTTACATCCAAAAATATTATTTTCATAATATTTTAATATTGTTTAATATCAATTAAAAATCATTGAATAATTAAAACCCTGTTTTTAAATTACAGAAAATTCCCAGAAAATTCCAGAAAATTGAGAAAAATCCAGTTTTAATAATTTGAAAATTCAGGGGGTTTACAACCGCCACCACCAGCCGCCGTAGTCCACCGCCACCACCCCAATCTGCTCCGCTCTGACCTCCTCCGCCGGACCAGCCCACCCCCACCGCCCCACGATACCCCCAGCCTCCTCCACCTCCCCCGCAGCATCTCCTCCCTCAACCGCCACTGCATCCCCGAGCCACCCCAACCGCCTTGAACTCCCCCTCCGGCAGCCTCCGACCTCCGCCACCACCTCAGACCTCTTCGCCGTCCCCTCCTCCTCCGCCCTGCCACCCTGAGCTGCCTCCACCACCACCGCAACCGCCGCCATAGCCACCGCAGCAGCTGTTGTTGCTGCTACTGCTGCAGCCGTCGCCGTAGCTCGCCGGAGCTCCGCCGGACCTCCACCGGCGACGACGCGGGCCCCCCCTGACGTGTCAGGTATACCTTCGTATTATACGTATTTATACATGTATTTAAATATATGTATGTATATATATATAAGTATATATATGTATATATATATATTAATGTTTATATTTATATATATTATATATTATATTATATAATACATATTATATATTATATAATTATTTAATTACTGTATATATACTGTATGTATTTCTATTTCTATTTTTATTTATATGTATATGTAAATATATATATATATATAAATATATATCTATATATATATGTAAATATATAATTATATATATATTACTATATATATATATATAATATATATACTTAAAATACAAAATTTATACTGTATATATATTATTATATTTATGTATGCATCTTTTATTTTTGTTTTTATTATTATTATTATTATTATTATATATATATATATATATGTAGTATATATATATATATGTATATATATATATATATATATATATATATATATGTATTCTATATGTAATAATATATATAAATTATTATTATTACTATTATTATTACTATATACAGTATATATATATATATATATACAGTGTATATATATATTATTATTATATATTATAAATATGTATATATATATGTATTTTTTTTCTTCATTTTATATATATAAATATATGTATGTATATATTTTTATATATATCTATATATATTACTCTATATAATTATATATGTATTATATATATTATATATATGTATTATATACATATATAATTATATAATTATATATGTATTATATATGTGTTATATATGGTATTATATATATTATATGATAATAATACTGGATAATACAGTATATATATATATATGTATTTAAATTTCTGCATTTTTCTTTCTTTTGTATATATGTAAATATAAGTATTTATATATGTATTTATAATTCCTGCACTGTATTTCTTTTTATTATATATATATATGTGTATATATATATATATATATATATATATATATATATATATATATATATATATATATATATATATATATATATATATATATATATATATATATATATATATATATATATATATATATATATATATATATATATACTATATAATAGCGTACTGGATAATACAGTACATATATACATATATATGTATTTACATTCTGCACTGTCTTTTCATTTATTTATATATATATATATATATATCAGTGGTTATACCCTGCTAATATTATATTACTATATATCAGTGGTTATATATACCCTGCTATTATTATAAATATTATAATTGCTGTATAATACAGCCTATATATATATATATATATATATATATATATATATATATATATATATATATATATATATATATATATATATATATATATATATTTACATTACCTGCATTTTTCTTTTCTTTATTATATATATATGCTATATATATATATATACTACTATATATACTATATATATGTATATATATATATATAATCTATATGTGTATCCTATATATTACAAATATATTGTCATATGCTTATATATATTATACCATGACATTCACGAACCTGTATATTTTAACAGAGAATATCTCCAGCACAACCAGTGACCCCCTGTCACAAGCACCTTCAAACCTGACTGTGAAATCATGTTATCAACACTATCAGGGAGTAGGCAAGTATACCTTGCCAAATTTTTACTGTTTAAATTATTAACTGTTGAATGTTTATTTTAGTAAATTTACATATAACAGCATGTATCTGAGACTGCCTCGGGTACCGTCAACAAGTACGTTGACACGTAGTAATTAACTTAGTCTATACAGACTTACCATCAACTGTGAGGGTATCCTGATATCCTCTTAGACCCCATCACGGGTACACGCAACAAGGTTGCACTTTATTTTGGGATGCAAGTTTACGTAGTTGATTAGCTACCAGTACGTACGACGTGCATCACGGCTTAGAACAAAATCAGAAAAGTTACGACTTGGCATTAGTTACATTGGGCGGAGAGAACGACTAAAATACGTATGGGACACCCACCTCTTTATCCCGATGCCGCACTCGACGGGGTGATACAATTTTTATGTATATATTCATGTGTCCATACTCATCGTAGATGGAAAATTGTATAGTGCCCTTGAACGGGGGCATATGTGGCATATACTAGCCAGTCACTACGGATTGGTGAATTACGTCAGCATATGTCTAGCCACACATTTCCCATGCATACTAGGTTGTCTCAAATTGCATTCACTTAGTTGGTTAGCACCCTGTATTTATTTATTTAGTATTTACATACATGGCATGTTATTTTTCTGTATCTTGTTACGTCCCTCTGAGAACCTGGTTCCCTGCCAGGTTTAGCTGAGACATACCACCCCACAGTACCTGGACCTGGACAGGAGTCTGGACATGCCCTTGAGATGGAGTTAGAGGAGATGCCATCAGAGTCTACCTGAGTACATCTGGAGTTGGAGCTATATATTTTGAGGACGATGCGCTAGTTTATCTTATTTCACTTTCTGCTTATCTTTTTGTAGTGGGTTTGTTCCCACCTGACTTTATCTGATTTGTATATAACATTTTAGATTTAGCATCTATATATTCAGCACTTTTTCTGATATTTTTGTGGATGAGATAGATTTACCTGTATTTAGACTTGTAGTATTTTAGGACAGCGTAGCACATCACTTTGGGTCCATTAAATTGGGTGATCCCTTAGTGACGTGTCAGCTGGCCAGTGACACATGGCCTAGTTCCGTATATTTTTGGGACTGGGGCGTGACAATAGCGAAGCTCTCTCCTTGGACTTTGATGACGTAGCAGTTGCCGCAAATATGGTATCCCTCCAGTTTGGCAACTTTTTTGCAACAAAAGCCCATGACGGAGTCACACCGATCCCAAGGGCAATAATGGAGGTAATCAATCTTTCCCTAGCTCACGACCAAGCAGTTGGGCTGACACCTCTTACTATGCCTCGGGGAGAGATCATGTGGGTCCACCCAGATCTAGTCCCAAAATTGACGCAACAAGTAGTGCCTCCCGCCGTCAAGCCTAAAATACGAAAAATTAAGTCCTGCCGCATGATTTCTTCCACTGCTGAGGAGGCCTGGGCAGGGACAACCAGGATGGGCCTTGCTTACCAACGAGATTACGAAGCTCCCCAAGCCAATGCACCTCCAACTACTACACCTGTCGTGTCTAATACGGGTCCATCTCAACCCCCACCAGCAGACAAGTCCAAACAAAAAGAGGGACGCTTCGACAAGCCATTGCGTAAGAAAATGGCTCAAGGACTGGAAAAGTCCTACAACTTTGACGTCTTGGCTCAACTCGCCAATACCCCAGCAAAGTTGTCATTATTTGAGCTTCTTCGGCTTTCCAGAGACACTTGGGATGCTCTTAGCGAGGTATTATAAAATGCCGACACCTACCTAACGCAGGTCAAAATGCCAGCTGAAGATCCGGCTGCTTGTCTCCACTGCAATAGTATCATGAAGGTAATACCCAATATCACGTTCTCGTAACATGATATGTTGCTAAAGAACAACTGGTATGATCACCCTTATATTACACAGACGACGCCATTAAGGTGGACCAGATTCACATCAATCCCGTTTCATCAATCAGCATCATCCTATGAAGTCTTCTTCAGACCTTGGACATCCCGATACAACGGCTGGAAGCCACTAATACTGCCATCAGTGGCTTCAACGCAGGAAGAAGCTACCCTCTGGGCAAGATTTGCCTAAAATGTAAGATCGATGACTTGAAAACAGAGGTCACTTGCAATATTATTGACATGGATGTATCCTACAATATCCTGCTGGGATGACCTTAGATACACCAATACATGATCATGCCATCAACTCTATACCAATTTCTAAAGTATGTGGATGACCAGGGCACGATCAAGACAGAATTTGTGGACGTGGACCAGTTTAAAGGGGTCGAGGCCTACTACTCTGATTCAATCCTCTACAGCAAGTCCACCAAGATGAAGGCGGCAGTGATGCTGACGATGAGACAGAGGCAGGGACTATACCAGATGAACCTTTAAGAGTTTGTCTAAAGGCACGTGCTCCCGATATAATCGTTTCCCTTGTTATGAAACTGAACAGGAAGGCACCCGAACCTTGGGTTGTCCACCTTCGCAGGCCGAATCGACTATCAAAGGAAGATTCGGCACCATCTACAATATTCGAACCTCTGATCATTCACCTTTATAGGCCGAATCAACCACAGAAAGAACATCCGGTGCCGTCTATACCTATTGTCGTTCGCCTTCGAAGACCACCAAGGGAAGCTCCTGTACCTCCTACAAATTTTGAACCCCTGCTGGTAAAACTATACAGGAATCCACCGAAGCCTTCGCTCGTGCTGGGGGTAGCTCTCGAGAAAGATGAACTGGAGGAGTGTGTGGATGCTCATGCTAACTTCCTTTCTCTCGATGATGTAATCCCCGAGGTGAAGTTACCCTATTTTATTAATAAAGGGTTATCTTTGAACTACTCTGAACTTGCACATATAAGCACCTAGTATTCCATGGAGAATGACCTGGGCCTTCATCTGCAAACACAGGTGACTACCACCTACGCAGTAAACTAGATCCTTCCTAATCAAGGTTTTTATTTTACGGTTCCAGCAAGGAGAAGGGGAGACAAACCCATCATCTTTGGCAAGGTTGAATTCCCCTGATCCTTACCCCAGAGGAACAAGATCCAGAACTCGACACTGGCAAAATACAACTCTATGGTTCAGTAGTCAAGCCAAACATATCATCCAAAAGATGGGTTATGATCTTAAAAATAACTGTGGTTTAAACTATGGCAAGGGCTGACGGCTGCCCCTACGTCTACCTGCTCCCACAGGCAAGTTCGAGGATTACTACTATAAAACCAAGCATGGATTAGGGTACGTAATGCCTCCCACAACCCCCGAAGGTTCAGATGAAGAAGATGAGGTTCACTCCCACTTTTTGCAATCTTCTGCTTGGGACTCCAATATCAGTTTCGGGGAAATATTCAAGCAAACATTGTTTGTCAACTTGGTGTCAGCTGACCCTAAGGAAGATAACGAAGATCCATAGGAACTCCTTGAAGTAGAAAAATGGGCCCAACGCCTTGACACACAATGAAAGATGCGGTTCGAACAACAAGAACTTCCTACCGAGGACGAAGTCGTACAAGTCAATCTGGGCGATGAATTCTCCCTCAAACCAATCTTTATCAGCAAAAGTTTGTCCGAGGAAGACCGAAAATCACTGCTATAGCTTGTCAGCAAATACATTGATATCTTTGCTTGGAGCTACGAAGACATGCCAGGACTGGACCCCCAAATCGTGGTCTACAATCTCAATATCTTGTCGGATGCCAAGCCTGTCGAACAATAGCAATCGCGGTTTCGTCCGGTATCATGAACGCCATCAAAGCTGAATTTAATAAACTGATCGCTAGTGGCTTCGTTCGCGAGAAATAATATCCAGATTGGGTGGCCAACACTATAGTCATCATCAAAAGAAAGAGAAGATCCAAATCTGCATCGACTTTCGTAATCTAGATTTGACGTGCCCTAAGGACGAGTTCCCTCTTCCGATCACCGACATTATAATCGACAATACTTGTGGCTTCAAGTGCATGTCCTTCATGGAGGGATTCTCTGGCTACAATCAAATCAAGGTATCTCTTGAAGACGAGAAGCATACATCATTCAGAACACTGATAGGAGTATATATACTGCTACACTGTCATGTCCTTCGGTCTGAAGAATGTATGTGCTATATATCAACGAGCTATGAATACCATTTTTATGAACATCTGCGTAAGATGGTTGAATGTTACGTTGATGACATCGTTGTCAAGAGCCTCTCCAAAGATGATGTACCTCAGGGACTTGAAGGCTGTGTTCGAACTCATGCGTACGCACCAGCTCAAGATGAACCCTACCAAATTATTCTTGGAAGTCTCTAGTGGCAAATTCTTGGGCTTTATCATCACTTCCAGGGGTATTCACATAGACCCAAAAAATCAAAGCAATCATGGAGATAAAGCTGCCAAAAAACCTTTGAGAATTCCATGGCTTGCAAGGAAGGTTGGCATAAATCAGAAGGTTTATATTAAACCTCTGTGGGCATTGTCGGCCGTTCACCCAGCTCATAAAAAAGGTGTCTACTTTATCTGGAATAAAGAATTATAACGCGCGTTCAACGATATCAAGGAATACCTATCAAACCCTCCAGTGATGGTGGCCCCAATCATGGAAAAGCCCTTCCTACTTTATGTACATGTAATGGATCAGTCCCTCGGTACTCTATTAGCCCAGAATAGTGATGCAGGTCACGAATATGGCTTCTATTATCTCAGCCAAATGATGGTTGACACGGAGCATAGGTACACCCCTTTCGAAAAAGAATGCCTCGCTCTAGTATTTGTTGTCCAGAAAACTAGGCATTACGTGACAGGATATACCATTCATGTGATCTCACAAGTCAATCCTCTCAGAGTTCTCATAACCAAACCAGAGGCACTCATTTCCCACCTGGCTACCTGGGCGATACTACTGTCTCCATATAACATGGTGTTTATCTCTCAGAAAGCCATCAAGGGCCAAGCACTGGTCGAGTTCTTGGCAGCACATCCGGTGCCAGAAACCTCAAAATACTACGAAGAGATTCCAGACGAAGTAGCAAACTCAAACGTGACTTTGTGCAAAGCTGCCTGGAGGATGTTCTTCGATGGTGCTTTGAAAGAAAGGCCCAGGGGAAATATTGTCATCGGAGTTGGGATAGTATTAATACCCCCATACAATCTGGTCATTAATCGAGTTTATTCCCTTACGGAGCCATAATCCAATAACGTGGCAGAATACAACGCTCTCATTATTGGAATCTAACTTGCTAAACAAGTGGGGGTAGAGTATTTAGAGGCATACGGTGACTCCAAGCTGATAGTCGACCAAGTTTGAGGCGAATATGAAGACCTAATTCTGTACCACCCAGCTACGCTCGGTATTATCTTAACCTTTGAGGGATTCTTCATTGAGCATGTCCTTCAATAGCAAAATATCGTGGCTGACATCCTGGCTGGCCTCGCTGCCTCCTTACCGGTTCTATACAATACCCATCAGCTAATCATGGTGATCGGTCAAGAGCTGGTCTACCTTAAAAATAATCTCTGCCTATGTCTGAACCACGCGATGAAAGTACACACTGATACCCAAGACTGGAGACTCCCATTCATTGACTACACAGTCTATGGAATTCTCTTCGAGAACTCAAAGGAAGCCACGTTGATCTGAAGTCATTTCCTTCGGTTCTATTAAGATACAGCCACCAAAATATTATATCATCGTTCTTATGACGGTCTTATGCTACGATGCCTATCAAATGTAGAAGCCAAATAGGCACTTTGGAAAGATCATGATGGCATCTACAGTGCCCACCAACCCGGTCCAAAGCTGCAGGACCGTCTCTAGCGTTTGGGTTACTATTGGCCCACAATGGTAGCAGATGTCGTTGACAAAGAAGTACCAAACATGCCAAATCCATGCAGACTTCATCCACCAGCCATCTGAATTCCTACACCCAACGGTAGCATCCTGGTCGTTCAAGCATGGGGAATGGATATCATCGAACTAATAAGTCTAGCTTCGTCTAAGGAGCATCGGTTCATCCTGGCCATCATCGACTACTTCTCCAAGTGGGCAGAAGTAATACCACTCGCTAAAGGTAAGACATCCAACGTAATCAACTTCGTCAAGCATCATATCATATACCGCTTTAGTTTGCCATGAAAGATCATTCATGACAATGGTCCACAGTTTGTAAGTCATGCATTCTACCAGTTCTGCGACAAAAATCAGATTCTGAATGTGGCTTCGACTGCCTACAACCCAGTAAAAAAAGGGTTGGCTGAGGCATTCAACAAAACCATCATCAAGCTTCTCAAGAAATTCGTGTCATCCCACAAGCGCAACTGGAATGAGAAACTGGGTGAATGTCTCTAGTGTTGGCCCAATTTTTAAGTTGAGTTTTTGAATATGACTAATCGATTAAGTTTAACATTATGATAATTTTGCAATCACTATAGTAACTTGTAAATTCTACATAAGCTTAGCATTGTTCATATCTGATCTTATATGTTATCATATTTGCTTCTGTATATTTCTTTGTTTGTCTAACATGTATTTGCAGAAAAGCAATGGACATATGTAGTGAAGAAAAGATGATGAGCCAAAGACGACGTTATACCAGAATATTTTGCCCAACCGCCTACGACTTATCCAGAGCCTCGCACTCAGGGTTTTTGCTGCCCGGTCTGCGGATGAGGGTCAAGGGGGCAGCACCCCTCGTAGGGGTTCTGGGGCGAAGCCCCTAAAAGGTATTTAGATTTTCAGATTTGGCTATCTTTGGACAACTTCCATCAAGGGAAAAGGCATCTTCAAGTCAGTGGATGCTTCAGAAGATTGGCATCATCTAGTACTTTTAGTCTTTTATCTTTTATTCTCTATTTTATATTTTTTATAGGACCAAATGTACATTGGGTTCGCAGTTGGCACTAGGAAGCTCAAACCCATATTAAATCAGAATTTAGTCCAATCAAAATAGCCTGAACCAAACCAAACATGGATCCAACATTCTGGAAACAGACCAACAGAGTTTGGACCAAACTTGGGCCAAACTCTAGTGGAACTCGGTCGCCCTAAGACCCAGTTTGCAATGTTATTCTTTGAGATCTGGATTCTAATAATTGAATTTCTGAACGTTGGACATTCGAACTTGGCCCAAACTCGATTCAGAAAAATCCTATAAATAGAGATTGAATCTCCATATTTTAATACAACTCATTCACTCACTTTCATATCTTTATCTTCCTGAGCTATAAACCTTCTTCATTCCCAAGATCAACTCCCAGCCTTCTAGTGCCAACGCGGTTCTGATTTAGAAGTCTGATCGAGTTGTTAAAAAGCTTGGTTTGTTAAGTTCACTAGTGTTTAAAGTTGGCATACCTTTCGGATCAAACACACGTGTGAAGTCTTTCGAGCCTTCGGGTCAAAGCTCGATGTTGTAAGAAGTTTGCAATCCTTCAGATCAAATCTTGTGATTCACTATTGGTGATTATAGTGGATACAACTCCGAGCATAAGTTCTTGGGCCTGGACCAGTCCTCTCAGAGGAAAACTTGAAAAAAAATTATGGCATTTGCGTTTGCTCTTCTCAACTATTACTTATACTCTGCCTATACTCTGTTTATTATCTGTTACAGCCGTTTATAAGTTAGCTTAGACTTAGAATTTTTAATTGGGTTTCTTATTTCCGTTGCACAAGCACTTACTCTATTCACCCCTCTAGATTTGCTCCATGATCCTACAATTTGGTATCGGAGTAGGTACTCTCTTGATACAGGCTTAAACTCTTAGTATACTTATATGGAAACCTTTAGACCCTTGTACACCAACAATGGTGAAGGCCAATCTATAAATAGACTACCCTTTTTTGATGGTACTAATTAGATATATTGGAAAACACAGATAAGCTTTTATTTAAAATATCTTAATTTTGATATATGAGCAATTGTCATTAATGGCTACAAAAGCCAGCCAAAATAGTTATTGATTGGAATCTTGTTAAAAAACCCAATAATAGATATACTGATTTGGAAAAAAAAATATGCTAGTCTTGATGGTAGGGCTATTAATGCATTATTCTGTGATATAGACATAACTAAATTCAACAGAGGATCAACCTGTACAACTTTACATGAAGTCTGGAAGCTTCTTGAGGTAACTCACGAAAGAACCACCCAGGTGAAAGAATCAAAGATCAGTCGTCTGACACAAGAATACAAAGCTTTCAAGATAAAGCCAAATGAGACCCTCACCCAAATATTTACTCGCTTCTTGGATATTGTAAATCCTCTGTCATCGCTTGGCAAGGAGTATACAAATCATGAAAAGATCCATAAGGTACTTCGGGGACTCACCAAGAACTGGAACCCCAAGGCAACTGCAATAATTGAAGGAAACAATCTCACCACAATATCGCTGGAAACGCTCATGGAAAAGTTGATGACACATGAGCTGGACCTTAAAGACCTTGAAGAATCAACGCCAAAAGAGAAGGCCATCACATTCAAGTCGTATCACAAAAAAGCTTCTATCAATACTTCTAAAGATGAAGAAACATATGATGATTCAAACGATGAGAAGTTGGACCAAATTTTGAAAAAATTTAGACGATTCTTGGACTTTGAGAAATTAAACTGAAAGAAGAAAGATCTTGAAGAAGAACCAATTTGCTACAACTACAGAAGACCAGGCTACATAATAAAAGATTGCCCTAAAGCAAAAAGGGATAATCACAATAAACACTCAAGCAAAATGAGAACATCTTCAAGGAATTATGCCAACACAAGCATATGGTGTGAAAGCAAAGCAAGCGATACTGAAGAAGAAGAAAGTTCTCGCAACTGTGCAAACATGTGCCTAATGACATCAACAAATAAGAGAGAAGAAATCTTAGAAAGAAATACAAGCATTTGGTGTGAAAGTGAAGCTTGCAATTCGAAAAAGAAAGCCCTCGACATACTACAGGTTTATGCTTAATGGTAAGCGAGGTAACAAATAATCATTTATTTGAAGAGTTTTCTTATGATGATTTATCTGATACTTTTAATGATTTACTTGATGATTATAAGAAGCTTAGGAATAAGTATAAGCACGCTAGAAAAGATATTAAGTCTTATCAGCTTGATAACTAAAAGTTTACTTGTTTATTGGATGAAGTTAGAGATACTTCCTTTTCTGATAACTCTGCTGAGATTTCCATACTTGAGCTTAGATTGCATGAGGCACTTGAATATATTAAGAAAAGTACTCAAGAAAATGCTAATCTTAAGGAGGAATTGGAATCAGAAAAGAAGAAGTATTTTATTACTTCATAAAGAATTAATGCTCTTACTATTAAATATGATGATTTATATCCTAAATCTAAAATATTAGAGATTAGATTGGGAAAATAGGTAATGCAACCTATGATTCAATCTAACACAAGTCACGTGAGTCATCACAAAGTCACACACGATAGATCATTTGTAAAGGAAGCAAGCAAAGCTAAAGCTTCTCACAATTATGCTTTTTATTACAAATATTCACGCAAGACACAATGCACCATGTTACTTAGTCATACTCACCATGCTACACCTAACACTAATGTCCATGCTATATGTCACTATTGTGGACAAAAAGGACATATTTTACATCAGTGTAGGACTAGAAAATTGGTTGATATAAACAAATTTATGTGGGTGCCTAAAGCTAACAAATATGGATCCAAATCTTGGATACCAAAGTTTCTGTCTAATGATATAAGTAGAACGCTTTGTGTCAGGATTTAGAACCATGGAGAGTATTGGTGATTGCAAAGCTACAAAGGTCATATTCCAAGCAATTACACCAACATAAATATGGCTACTTGAGCCATCTTGGTAACGTGCTAATTGATTCTTCCTAGAATAAGCAAATTTTTAGAATCTAGTATATTTTTATCAATGTCTTATTACTATCACTTATTGATATCTTAAGTTGTTATATATATTTTCAAGTATGAGATATAATACTAGCAATGCTTAGTTAATTTTCTTTTAATTACTTCTATTCAGCGTGACTAGTTAATTAGCTTAAGTTCACACTATGGTTTCATTTTTCTTTTATTAGTATGACATAATTGTCTATACATGCTTTATATCCTTTAGTAAACTTTATTTGTCAAGAATTAGGATTCTAGATTTTTATGTGTATAAAGATATAATTTGCTTAGAGTCCTTTTAATCAAAGTTATTTAAAGTTATAATTACTTTTGCTTATAAGCCAAAAGGGCCCTTATGTCAAAAATACGTAAATAACCTAAGCGACACGGTACTTAAGTGTCTTCAGACCACCGCTAGCTGGGATCCGGCCCCTACAGCTAACCCAAGATGATCAATACTTTTTTGAACAAAGATTTGTTAAGGTCTATTTGGAATTATTTTTAGAATACAATATCAACTCTGACCCCTACTTTTTGATTTAAAGTTAACGACTTTTTTTATAGACTGTGACACTATAGTAAGCACTATTAGTCACTTTGGGTATTTCTAATTGTCTCAGAACTATGTTACTTAGTTTAAATTTAGACTTTGGCTAGTTGCAATGATATGAATATTATCTTTTCTACTATAATTCATGATTTGATTCTAGACTATGTAAACCCCCTTAAATATTTCTATAGATAGTCTGGTATGGAATGTAAAAATTTGTTTTAGCAGCAGTTGATAGAGGTTTAGAGTAAGGTTACAGATGTCTGTTTATTTTAATTAAATCGTTGGCGCGCCCTACCATTGTTGAATTATTCGGAGCCCAACATCAGTCTATAAATTTCAACATATTATTGCACTTTTGACTTGACACGCTAATTTAGGCACTGGACTTTCCCGTCTCTTATTTCAGATCCCTTGTGTCCTAAATTTAATTGCACAATTTTCCGTCTCCAAAATCCCATATTTAATCCCGTGTCGCGCACATGTGTTGTTGCCATCTAATTTGAGCCACCATCTCAACCGGTTGAGCCAGACCAATTAAAGGATCCAAGGCTGACACTAAGCCTACACTATTCCTGACCTTTGTGTCACACTCATTTTAGATCCCATGTGCCCCCATTTAATTTAAGAGCACATGATAATTTATTCTAATTAAATTAGGGATACCAACTTTGACTAATCCCATTTTAATCCTCATTTAATTCCAATACCTATTTAATTAAGCCCATGCCAAACACACAACACCCTCTCACCCTACAAAATACTAAACACCAATTCCACCATAATTTTTCTATCATTTCATGTGTTTGTGCAATTATCCAAACTTAAGGGGCTAAATTGCAAATATTGTGACATATGGCACACCCTCATTGGTCAAAGCCAAATGAAAAGGCCACCCCTTTTCCTTGACCGGTCAATATCCCCCTTCCTTGCTTTTGCATGAAGAAACTATTTCTTTCATGTGTAATCTCCACCACATATTTGAAATAGGTCAATCCTCACCATCCAACCCACACACACCATCCTATAAAATGTCTCCATCACACCCCTCTTCTCCATGCCGGCCCAAATCCCAAAGGAGCCTTGAAAACCTCACCCCCTCTCTCTCCTTCCTCTTCTCCATACAAACCGAATCCTCTTCTTTATTTCTTTATTTCTTTATTTCTTCTTCCTTTCTTCTTCTTCTATAACTCTTCTCCTTCTCCACTTCCTTAGATCCGACCGGCCGCCGCCTACTCTGGCCAACCGGCAGCTACTGAACCACCATGAGCCTACACCCTCGGCCACGAGCTCCATTCCATCCCTGCACATCCCTGGCTGACCGTTCCACCACCACTCTTCCTCCCCCGCAGTTCCGGCTTCTACTCCGGCTACCACTCGACCGACCGCCTTCCTCTACATCCCCGACAAGTTTTTGCACCCATGAGCCGCTGCACCGCCTCCCTCGACCTTCTCGACCGACTGCATTCATTGGCCACCCTATATTAACCGACGACCTCCCTCGACCAGCCACCCGTCATCACCTCCACTCGACATCCCCCACGCATCCACCATCACCTGGCCACCAACGTCCTCCTCAACCTCCATTCTCCGACAAGTTTCACCCGCAGCACCACCATCACCTCCCGCCATCATTAGCTCCGCCACCACACTCGCGAGTACCCCGACCACCTCGAGCCACCGTCTGCCGAGCTTCCTTCACCATTCTTCACCACCTCCCACGACCACCCTTCTCTGGCCAGCACCCCTATCCGCCATTAATGCCACCACCATCATCGACTGTTATTTCCACCGCCGACTGCTGCCACGGATCTTCTCCGGCGGGCTTCATTACTTGCACACCAGAAACGCCATGGGCATCATCCACCGTGACGTCAGCTCGACGAGAATTTCATCGCCAAGGTGATCACCTCTCCAACTCTGTGTATAACCTATTTCTGTACATTGCTTTTGGTTCGCATGTAACCTAGTTAGGGTTAAGGTTTAAGAGGTTTAAATGCTAGATGTGAAATTCAGGTTTATTACATGGTTTAATATGCAATTATTGGTTATATGGACTTTAGGGTGTGTAAGATGCTATTTGAGTTAGGGTGGAGAATGCTATAATGTATTTAGGGTCTATTAAATGCTAAGTATGAGATCTTAGGGTGTTGTTCATTTTATTTGCATATTGTATATTGATGACAAGTATTTTAAATTATTGTGAAATGATATTAGGATAATGAAACATTGATGGATATTGAGGAGCAGGTGTTGATGGTGAACTAGTGTGTAACATCAAACCCTTAGTCACTCACTGGGGATTGATAAATAATATTGAGGAGTAGTTTTAAGGTGAAATAGAAATGATTGTTTATATTTGAGGGTTTAATAAATAGTATATAATTTATTCGAGGATGATGTTTAATATATACGGGATAACGTCTGTGAAGATCGGGGAAAAATTGAAGGATTAAACATACTTGAACTACTGAACATTGTGATGAATATAGTAAGATTGAGGATTTTGTCTGATAATTTTATACAGGTAATTAATCAGATTAGATATAACATACCTTTAGTCAACATTGGTCAACCCTCTAAAGTAGTGCCTGTGTGATTTGTAACTAAGAATTGTAGTATATGCTAGACATGTGTCGCATCTTATTTTAGTCGCGTGATAGTCTATTGATTGAGCTTGTATCTCGTCTCTAGATACTACGGGACCTGCGAACTTGGACGTGGTACCGGATTCCTATTATCAGCAGCCGGACGCAGGCAAGTGTACCTTGCCACCCTGTATTTCAGTTACAAATATTTTATTGTTCATTATTTACATTGTGCGCGTATCTGTTTTAGATTATTACTTCACGTCCGGATCATAAACGGGTGCAGACGTTCGTCGTAACATCTTGTAACGAATGTTAGATGTTCGTAACACCTCAACGTATATACCTGAGTATATCGTTACCCCAGGACACATTTATACACTGTTATCGTGCCAGATTTCCTGTATCCTGATACTGACATTATGACCGGAGACTGGGATGACCTTAGGGTCGCGTCTGTTGAGTTATTTCTATGTGACGAGACTGTTAGATAGAGGTTCAAGTTTAGCACACCATCATTGACCGCTTGGGATGGGGAAGATAGTTACTAGACGTTTGGGCTCCTCTGTACGCGCTTATATATGTATACTTACTATTTATGTAGCAATCCTGTATCTAGAGTAGTTGTATCACCCATATGACTCTGTGTTCGGAGCTACGGTACGCTCCGTGTGTCTCTGTATTCGGAGCTATGGTTTTATTTTGGACAGCCCACGCGTCGAATATTGTCTTCAAAACTGTGTCTCACTTAGTTGGTTATGCTAGATTATACCGTCATGTACTTGTTCTTTCTGTTATACTTTGGCATGCTATATTTTGTACCTTGGTACGTCCCTCTGAGGACCTGGTTCCCTGCCAGTTTTGTAGCATAGACGATTATGGGGCACTTGGAGTTGCTGATGGAGTGGCATGTCTTGCGGGCACTGTACCAGGTACTCATATCATTTCTACTGGCATTATGGTTACTTTATTCATATTGATTATTTATCTGCTGTTGTAGCCTAGTTTTCGTAGACTCATCTCTTCTCGAGTCTATTCGAGTTTGTGTGTTATTGGGCGGCCGAATTTAGCACATATAGCTCTTTCTTGTATATTTCTGTTCATTATAGATTGAGACATAGAGGTTTACATTTATGGGATATTTAGATAATGCCCTTGATATTATACAGCTTATACGTATTCGAATCAGACCAGAGTCTGGTAAATGTGTACCTGGCGTGTCATGTATTCCTGGTCCTATATATTTTGGGACTGGAGCATGACATATTTTTGTGGTGGCCCATGCAGGTCCAAATTAAATCGTCTTGGTCATCTGACTATGCCAAGCGAGCCTGTAAATTAGGAATATATATTATGATTGTTGATTAGGACCTCAATCCATAATCGATTTTAAAAACTCACTTTGTATGTGATTATCGCCCTTGGACTTCCAATTTATATTTGTTCAGAGTTCTCCAATATCGTTATCATTGTTTCTCATCCCCTATTATTCGGGAAGACGAATGCTCTATCCTGATGGTTCCCTCCAGAAGAAGATCGTAGCCCAGACGACAGAAGACATAATTCGTATAATAATCGCTGAGAAGATTGTTACCCTGAGTAGGATAGATTGATAGGTTTTTTTGGATTCTAGAACTAGTATTGAAGGTTAGCAAGAGAGTTGGAACCAGTAGTACCCTGCCTGTGCTTGAAATAGCAGTAATCTTGGAAGTACTGGAGTTGGAAGGATTGTTGATCATGACCTAGAATAATTTATGGAAATGCATAGTCCGATGCTAGAACTTAGTTGTTGTATATGATGGTGATACCAGGAATGATATTAGGAAATTATGAGGATAAAATTTTAGGCTCTCACTTGAAAGATAATGATCTGATTCCAGGAAGTCTAGTATGTGTTTGGGGAATACCATTAATATACTATGTGACTTGGAGAGATAAATAACGAAAAGAAGAAATTTGAGGAATACAATTGTAGGAATAAATTTAAGGAGAAGAGTAATTACACATTAGGCAAGGATTATTTTTTTTTGAGGATTGATGTTGAAAACAAAATGGAAGAATTTATTATAAGGTTTAGTCTAGACTATGACATTATCCTAGACATGGATTGGTTGAGCCAATACCACGCGACGTTAGATTGTCGACGTGGTTACATTATTTATGACCACCAGATTACCCTGAGTTTGAGTTTCTTCAGAGAGCCCGGGAGCATGGTGCCCATCTACCTTAGAGGCACACATTGCAGAAGGTGAACCAGTGTACCCCCGTATTATATCAGAGTTTGAGAATGTGTTTCTAGAGAATCTTCTCGGCCTGCCACCTGATAGAGAGATAGAGTTTGCTATAGAGTTGACTCCAAGAGCCGAACCGGTTATTTTCCCGTCTTCAGACTAGCACCGATAGTGTTGGTTGAGTTGAAGGTCCATAGTAGAGGACCACTTAGACAAGGGTTTCAGTCGGGCTAGTTTTCTCTATGGGGAGTACCTATCATATTGTACCAAAAAAGGACGAAACGGTACGTTGCGTATCGATTACAGGGCGTTAAGTGCTGTAACGATAAGGAACAAGTACCTGTTTGTCACGCATCGATGATTTATTTGATTAGCTTAGCGGTGCATGTGTATTCTCGAAGATCGATCTCAGATCCGGTTATTATCAGATCAAGGTACGGAGAGAGGACATCCCGAAGACAGCTTTTCGGACGAAGTATGGGCACTATGAGTTTTTAGTCATGCTGTAAACCCCCTCGACCAGTTTAGGATTAATTTGAATTAAAATCGAGGGACTAGGATTAATTTAGATTTAATTAGGATTAATGTGCGACAATTATGTCTTAATACACCTTACCGTTGCTTCGAGGTTGGAACACCAAACTAGTAATTACCTTCAACCCAATGTCACCAACATCTCCTAGACATGCCAGACTATCCATCTGACCATTGTGTAACTTTAGATACTCGTTATTGCGTCTCATCTTAGCTACGCAATATTCATTAAAAGAATGCCTTGTATTTATTAATCTAAGTAAATTTAAGGCCAATTTTACCCTAAATAAGACATAACCAAGCCCACGTTCACCCTCTCATGTGGACCAGACCCACCCCATTAAGCCCTGGCCGGCCCAAGTCTCGAAGTCAGCCCACAAATGCCATCATCCATATATATATATAATTCTTTTCATATGGAAACCTTAAAACACAAAAAAACTATCACTACCTCCAAACCCTAGCCGAGCCACCCCCCTTCATCCAACCGAGCAACCATCTTCCCTCTCCCGACCTTCTAACTCCACTACCAACGTCAGGCCGCCACCACCACAGTTAGACCGCCTGCACCTTCCCTCCCTCGATGCCGGACTGCCCCTTACACCACCGCCTCCATGTTCACCATTATCACCACCCCCTCCATCATCAACCATCCCCCTTCACCACTATAACCATCCTGACACCCCCTCATCACCACCTCAACCACCGGCCTCCCCTGCCTGACCACCCCATCGACCACCTACAACCCACACGGCTGTCACCGTCGCACGCCAAACCGCCACTGCAAAGCCGCTGCTGCCACTGTTGCCACTGCTGCCGCACCTGCTGCAGTTGCCGCCACCGCCGCTGCTACCTTGCTGGCCGCCGACCGGAGCTACCTCCTCCTCAGAGTATGCACCCTCGACGAGCACATGCCCTATCCAGTCAGCCACGTTGAGGTAACACCTAAATTCTTTGCTTCTTCATGATATCATCGTATAGTCGCGTGTCACCCTCACATTTCCATCTAAGGGTAGTTTGGTAATTATCATGGGTATTAATTATTTTAGGATAATTATAATTAATAATTGTACATGGCTTGATTTAATTATTTATGGTATTATTTAATAGTTGCTAGTTGTAGAATTATTTTGGACTTGTGTAGTGGACCTAACCATTTTAATTAGAGGACATGAACAAACTTTTGGACTAGTCTAAGTTGAGCCCATGAATTAGGCCCATAGATTAAGAAACATGTTTAATTAGTGAAACCATTAGACTAGAACCTTCTCCCCTAATTATTTCTTCATGAGAGGCCCCAAGGGGTATTTGGGACATTACATATTGCTTGGGGAGGGGTTTATGACCAGCCATAATTGAGAGAAGAGAGAGTGCTCTCATTTTAGTTCTTTCCCAAATTTCTAGATCTAGTTTTTTTTCCCTTCCATTTTCCCTCCATCCCCCCATCAATTCTTCATTAATTCTCTTCAAATCTCTTCCTAAATTCATCATTGAAGACTCTACATCAAAGATCTACAAGCAAGGAGCAAGGAGGAGGAGGCCAAGATCTACAAGGAGGGGAGCTACTTGCCATTTGGGACTTTCTCATTGGGAATCCATCTCCCAATAGGCATAAATCAGTTTTCCCCCTTCCTATAGGCTATAGATCTGAGTTTTTACCATGAGAAACCACCCCACATGCATAGGTTACCCATAGATTTTGGTTTGGAATCATTTGGAGACCTAAGGTGGAAGTTATGTCCATTTTGGTGCCAATTTTGGGGGAATTCCGAAATTGGCACATGTAGTGCTTGTCAATGGATCTAATAGATCTAATTGACCATTGATTATTTGTTTGTAGCTTGTGTCGTGTCCACAATTGGATACGTGTGAGCCGAATCTCGTCAATTTGACGAAACGGTCGATTTTGGGGGTTTTTCTCCGACACGGGGCCATGTGCATATTATATGGTGACACGGACACGTGGACACTCTAATTTCTATATGTGTTGATCATAAAATATGTATTAGACTTGTACGTGTCCTCCGGGATACGTTTGGTTGTGTGTTGGAGGCCGTATCGCAAGCGTATCATAGAAAAGTGTGATACGGGTGCGATGCGCCCCGTGTGTTTGATATTTTGTCATTATTATTATACGTACGTGTGTAAATGTATATTTGTAAGTTATTGATATATTATATAGTATACATATTAGTGTATTTTGAATTATGTATATATGTGTCTATAAGTGTATATAATATATATCTATATGTATATATATAGATATGAACTTATATAGGTAAATGTTCATGTGTCGTGTATGGAGAAGTATATATATGTATACTTAGATGTTTTTCAGTTTATGTATCTCTGTGTGTTTATAGTCATATATATGTATATGTCTATTTGTATATCTATACGTTGATACATATATGGGAATAAGTATATACCTATATGGCTAGTGATTTATATATAGATGTATATATGCTTACTTATGGAAGTGTTCATAGAGGTTTGTGTGACTGTGTGACTTGGAGGGTCGAGCATTCCTATCTAGCAGTGAAGATCACTGCCTAGATACTCACTGAACTGCAGTAGGCAGCCACCTTCAGGAAACAGAGCTGCAGCATAGGGCTTTGTATTGCACAGTAGGTAGCTTGGAGCTGTTGTGCAGAAATGACAAGGGGGAGGTGCAGCTACCAGAGCTCGAGTCCACTGTGCAGCAGACAACTACTCGAGCACAGTGGTCAGCAGATCTGAATGCAGACTGGAGAACTTACCTGCAGTGAAGTGCAGGCCTCACTGAACTGCAGTGAAGACTTTACCTGCAGAACTGAAGAACTTACCTGCAGTGAAGACTCTACCTGCAGACTGAAGACACTACCTGAAGAACTTGGCACAGCAACACCAGGATTTCAAGTACACAGCAACCAGGTCTACCACCTACAGTGTAAACACGATTTGGAAGGCAACTGAACACCAACTGGAGAACTGAACTGCAGTGAAGTGAAGACTTCACTAAACTGCAGTGAAGACTGAACACAGAACTGATACTCACTGCCTGCAGACTGAAGATTACCTGGGCAGTGAGGTACACACAGTGAGGGGCAGTGACATACACAGGTAGTAGTGTCCAGTATCATGTAAGGTTTTTGGGTATTATTGAGTTAAGGTATTGAGGTATATTGGTTAGTTAGTTAAGTTTTGAGTTAGGATTAAGATTTATGTATTAACAGTTAAGAAGTGCAGTTCTCAGTTTTGTTCAGTTAGGTTTTTTGAGTGTGTTATTTGAGTTATGGATAGTAATGAGTAGGTCTTATATATATGTATCTATACTTATTCATGAAATCAGTTAGTTATATTAATTAGACAGTGTTTTGGGGGAGATGGTTTGTATGCTTTATAGCACCTGTCAGATTTGGTTATCCAAGGGAATAGATGGCTAGAAGATTTAGTTATAGTTAGCTATTTGAATATATAGATATGTATATATGTTAGCAAATAGCTAACTAGGTATATTTTGTTAGTGTTAGCAGTTAATTACAGTGTAGCCTAGTTAACCTTAGCTTAGTTATATATTGGTTAGTTGAGTTATTTTGAGATACCAAAATATCACCAAAGTGTTGGATCGATACCAAAGGTTTTTGAGTTTGGGCAGCTAGCTAGTTGCGATACGCCTTGGTGTAAGGCCAAGGTATCCAAATTAAGTTGTTGTGACATAGTACTATAATGTTTGGTTCGTATACATATATAAAACCTATTTTTTCATATTAGAAACTTGCGTATCTTAGGATACGGCTCTTTGAGTATTTTATTTATGCTTAGCTTAGCTTGTATAGCGTAGCTTCATAGTGTATTGACTTAGTGACTAGCATTTAACTCTTGCAACCTAGATCTCATCGGTTTGACTTAGAAATGGCGTATCGACCTAGAATTTCATCAACTTCAGTTATTTTCATTATCAAACCTTGTATTGATGCAACATACCATATATAGGTTGTGAGACACCGGCTTGGGCATCGAGAGACACACCTTGCTCAGGACGTCAGGCGAGTATATTTCTCTGATTGTTTTCAATTCATAATATTATATATATGCATGTTCTAGAATTGTATACATTGATCCCCGACACAGTGATTTCACGGACTAGTACTTTATGGATCCCGTCATGAGATGTTATCCCCTACCCTCGTACATTACATGTATATATCTTGTTCATCTTTCATATGCTCAGTGATCTTGTATTTCATTTCTATATCTGTTTATATGCTCGATTATGCTATTGAAACTG
Source organism: Iris macrosiphon (assembly GCA_036927795.1). Taxonomy (NCBI): domain Eukaryota; kingdom Viridiplantae; phylum Streptophyta; class Magnoliopsida; order Asparagales; family Iridaceae; genus Iris; species Iris macrosiphon. The sequence continues at coordinate 174,049,471 of JAYESA010000013.1, read as the reverse complement.
CTTTCAGAGGTATGTACTTCGCTCCAATCCTGACTGGATATATTTTTCCAGATGACTGGCTTCTAGAGCAGTGTCCTACCTACTACGGGCCGCAGGACGGCGTACCTATAGAGGACACTCTTATTGACCAGGGAGACTTAGCAGCAGAGCCCGAGGAGGTTTAGACTATTCTTGTAGTTGAGATTGTATTAGACTTTTTCTGTTGTTGATTCACATCTTGTATATTATTCAGATTGGGGATTTTGTGCTTTTATTCTTCCCTCGTTATTTCTATTCGTGCATATTTCTTCCTTAGCTTGTTTTGTGATTGAGATTAGTTATTCATGTGAGATGCCATATTGCTCCTTCGTTGAGAGTTGAGATGTTTGACAGGTACCATACATATTGTTGAGTTGTTAGATAGTTAGAAATGATCCAGACAGCGTTCTACCGCCGATTCTGCGGTGTAGGCTGGGCGTAACCATGTACTCGTGCCCGAATATTAGGGTGCAGGTCGTGACACGTTTTTAGTGGTGGCCCATGCAGGTCTAGATAGATATCGTAGTTGTGCTCGACTAGAGTACGGCTACGAGCCTGCCTTAGGAAACAGGATTTAGGCTGAGAAAGTTTACTCAATCACATCTAGGAAAAATTCGAATATCTGTTTTTGCAAATCCTTATCTATTGAATATTGTCTTCCATTTTGAATAAAGTTCTGTCCTTCTTTGATGATATCGCATTATATTCAATATTGATTCCTTATTTTCAATCTGTCTTCAGGATGTCTCCGAAGATCCGATTCTATCGCTCGGGAGCAGCACCAGCTTCCTCCGCTGCTTCCTAGCCTGCTGCGGAGAGGGTAGCACCTACTACGGGTTCTTCCCCAGTTGAGAGGGTCGCCTCACCGGTTCAGGTGGGGGTCTCAGCAGCTGTTTTCGGGGGTGCTCCTCCCCCAGTTCGGAGGGTGGCTCCAGTAGCTCCAGTTGTTTCAGAGGGTCTTCCACCTCCACCACCAGTGGTTGATCAGACACAGATGTTTGCACTTCTCCAGCAGATGATGGAGGCGCAGCAGCGACAGCCAGAGGTCCTGCGACAGAGCGTGGAGAACGCTCACCAGATCGCACTCACAGCGGTAGAGAGAGCTACTACCACCTAGCCACAGACGGCACCAGCTCCGTTTATTCTGCATCAGCCGAGGCCGGGTACCATCATCGACTTCAAGAGGATGGGCCCGAAGGACTTCAAAGGCACCGAGGGAATTATATATGCGGATGAGTGGATCGAGGACATCGAGCGGAACCTGCGGCTGGAGCAGATTCTAGAGATGCTACAGATTGAGGCTGCGGGTTGTATGATGTTTGATATTGCCCTGACATAGTTCTGGACCGACCCGAGGATTGCAGCACCAGGACTCTCTTGGGAAGCTTTCAAAGAGCTTTTCAAGGAGAAGTTCTTCCCTGACGTGGCTCTTACATCTTTGGAGAGTCATTTCCAGTATCTTGTACAGGGAGGCATGACAGTGGATGAGTATGCGGCGGAGTATTGCCGGCTAGGACGCTTCGTGGAGGGTCAGAACCCTAGAAGCAAGGCAAGGAAGTTCAGGAAGGGCCTGAACCGGGAAGTCAAATCCCATACCAACGGAGGTCCTACAGCCACCTTCGAGGAGATACTCATGCAGGCGCAGAGGGCAGAAGATGACTTAGAGCTTGGCTCTAAGAGACAGAGGGACACAGGAGGATCCGGCAGCTACACGGGTCCCGCGAAGAGGCCTCATTTCCAACAGCAGAACTAGAGGCCTTACCAGCACCAGAGGCAGCAGCACCACGGGCCAGCTAGAGCGTCGGCTCAGCAGATGCATCAGATCCAGAGGGCAGCAGCTCCTTGTACTTTCTGTAAGAAGCAAGGACACGGATGGGACGCATGCAGGATGAGGCTAGGCCAGTGCTTATTTTATGGATCGGGAGATCATCAGCTACGGGCTTGTCCCAAAGTCCAGGCTCGTCCAGCTCAGGGTGAAGGACAGGCACAGAGAGCACCCGCTCAACCACCAGCGGGCCAGCAGAGAGGACCTCTTCCACCGCAACAGCAGCAGTTTGCCCAGCATCAGCAGAACAGAGGAGCGCATCGACAGGGGCGAGCTTTTGCCCTGAATATCGAGGAGGAGGAGCCGATTGGCGATGTCATTTCAGGTTCTGTTTATCTTGATTCCTTTCCAGCTCATATTTTGTTCGATTCTGGTGCTTCTCATAGCTTTGTATCTGTATCTTTTGCTTTGAGGCATCGCCTTGAGTCTGAATCGTTGGCGAGGACTTACAAGATCACGACCGGGGGTGGTATCATCCTGGTTAGTGATGTTTGCAGGAACCAGAGAGTTTATTTGGGAGGCCGTGAGCTGAGTGTATGTTTGCTCGTAATGCCACTTCCAAGTTACGATATAGTGCTTGGGATGGATTGGTTGGGTAGACATCACGCTAGCATCGATTGTCGTGGAGGCAGGGTTGTATTTCAGACACCAGGAGAGCCAGAGTTCGAGTTTGTCCGAGGAGCAGAGCAGAGCAACGATGATTTTTGTGGAGCTTTAGTCGAGGAGCAGGAGCAGATGCCGCCATATCCGTTGATTGCAGAATTCTTGGATGTCTTTCCGGAGGAGTTGCCGGGGTTACCGCCGGACAGGGATGTGGAATTCTTTATAGATTTAGTGCCAGGCGCAGAGCCGATCTCTCAGCACGTCTATAGAGTAAACAACAGCGAACTGACAGAGTTAAAGAAGCAGGTGGATGAGTTGCAAGACAAAGAATTTATCCGTTCCAGTTCATCACCATAGGGTACTCCGGTACTTTTTGTACCCAAGAAGGATGGGTCGGTACGTATGTGTATCGACTACAGGGCACTTAATAACCTCACTATCAAGAACAAATACCCGTTGCCGCGGATAGATGACTTATTTGACCAGTTGAGCGGAGCGAAGGTATTCTCCAAGATAGACTTGAGGTCAGGGTACCACCAGGTGAAAGTGAAGAAGGAAAACATCCCAAAGACAGCTTTCAGGACTCGCTATGGGCAGTTTGAGTTCTTGGTGATGCCGTTTGGGTTGACCAATGCCCCGGCAGTGTTCATGGACCTGATAAACAAGGTATTTCATCAGTACCTGGATCAGTTTGTTGTAGTCTTCATAGACGACATTCTGATATATTCGAAGACCCCTGAGGAGCATGAGCAGCACTTGAGGATTGTTTTGGAGACCCTCAGGAAGGAGAAGTTGTATGGCAAGTTGTCGAAGTACGAATTCTTCCTTGATAAGGTTGAATTCCTTGGGCATGTTATTACAGGAGATGGAGTCTCGGTGGACCCGAAGAAGATCTCAGCAGTTGAATCATGGTCTACCCCGAGTTCAGTAGCAGAGATCAGGAGCTTCCTTGGATTAGCAGGCTACTACCGGAAGTTTGTTCAGGACTTCTCCAGACTAGCAGAGCCGATGACTAGGCTGACCAGAAAGGACGTAGAATTCGTCTGGACTGAGGATTGCCAGTCAGCATTTGAGGAGCTGAAGAGAAGATTGACTACAGCTCCCATCTTGACACTACCATCAGGAGCAGGAGGATTCTCCATTTACAGTGATGCATCAGGAAAGGGTTTGGGTTGTGTGTTACAGCAGCACGGGAAGGTTATTGCCTATGCTTCCAGGCAATTACGCCCGCATGAGAAGAACTACCCTACCCATGATTTGGAGCTTGTAGCAGTTATCTTTGCTCTCAAATTTTGGAAACACTATCTATATGGAGAGAGAGTAGAGATTTTCACAGACCATAAGAGCTTAAAGTATGTGTTTACACAGAAAGAGCTCAACATGAGGCAGCGGCGATGGTTGGAGCTGATGAAAGACTTCGACATATCCTTGCAGTACCATCCAGGGAAGGCCAACGTAGTTGCGGATGCCTTGAGCAGGTATCCCGTGGCTATGTGCTTGACTAGAGACAGACATTTATTGGCCGATCTTGATAGTTTGGGCATTGAGATATTGATTTCGGGAGTCGCAGCTCAGATGTGGGGACTTCAGGTTCAGTTAGAGCTGATGGAATGAGTCAGAGCCGGACAGTATGAGGATGAGTCTCTGAGGAGCATCAGAGCACAGGTTCGGGTCGGGCTGGCAGAGGACTTTATCATCGCAGATGACGGATCATTGTGACACGGTACCAGATTGTGCGTACCGACATGAGCTTTGCGCGAGGAGATTATGCAGGAGGCGCATCGTTCCCAATACTCTATGCATCCCGGTGCTAATAAGATGTATAGAGATATGAGGGAGCATGTATGGTGGTATGGCATGAAGCGCGAGGTAGCAAGCTTCGTGTCCAGATGCTTATTTTGCCAGCAGGTCAAGGCGGAGAGACAGAGGCCAGGAGGATTGCTTCAGCCCTTGCCCATTCTGGAGTGGAAATGGGAACATATTACCATAGATTTTGTATCGGGACTTGCGCGTTCTCCAGGAGGCAAGGATGCGATTTGGGTCATCGTGGACAGGTTGACCAAATCAGCCCACTTTCTACCATTTAAAGTGGGTACATCTACGGAGAGACTTGCGGAGATGTATGTGCGCCAGATTGTCAGATTGCACGGTGTTCCAGTGAGCATTGTCTTGGATCGGGATAGTCGCTTCACGTCCCATTTCTGGAGGAGTTTGCAGGCTAGCTTGGGCACTCAGCTCAAGTTCAGTACCGCTTATCACCCTCAGACGGACGGACAGTCGGAGAGGAATATTTAGACTCTCGAGGACATGCTACGCACCTGTGTTTTGGATCTTGGAGGTTCTTGGGAGGATCACCTTCACTTGGTAGAGTTTTCATACAACAACAGCTACCAAGCCAGCATTGAGATGTCACCATTCGAGGCGTTGTATGGAAGGAGATGCCGCACTCCGTTGTCCTGGGATGATGTTGGTGACAGGGCTTTATTGGGACAAGAGATGGTAGTGGATGCAGCAGAGAAGGTGAAGCTTATCAGAGACAGACTTCGAGTGGCGCAGGACAGGCAACGACATTGGGCCGATAGCCACCGGAGACCTCTAGAGTTTGAGGTATAGCTTTAGTTTTGTCTTGTTTGTGTTTGATTGTTGCTTGTTAGAGTGCTAAGTTTGTGTTTCGTGCTTGGTTGGCGGTCTGGTTTTCTTAAGGATTTCTCCGACACGTGGTACGATTCGTTTCGGTGGAGGCGGCAAGCTTAGTCCGCGATTCATCGGTCCTTTCAGCATTCTTGAGAGGGTCGGTGCAGTCGCTTACAGACTAGACTTACCACCTGCACTGGAGGGAGTGCACAACGTGTTTCACGTGTTACAGTTGAGACGGTATGTGGCAGATCCCAGTCATGTGTTGGATCATTCGGAGATAGAGGTGGGCCCTACTCTCAGTTATCCAGAGCAGCCAGTGGAGATTCTGGATCGGAGGAAGAAGGTGCTGAGGAACCAGACGATTCCTTTGGTGCACGTCGCGTAGAGGCATCACTCGCCAGGAGAGAGTACCTGGGAGCAAGAGGCCGAGATGCGCGAGCGATATTCGTATCTTTTCGAGCCATGAGGTATAATTCCTTCTTGCATTATATTGTTTGTTTGGTAGATAGTTTCTTCCTTAATTTTGAGGACGAAATTTTTCTTAGGTGGGTAGGTTTGTCACCCTCACATTTCCATCTAAGGGTAGTTTGGTAATTATCATGGGTATTAATTATTTTAGGATAATTATAATTAATAATTGTACATGGCTTGATTTAATTATTTATGGTATTATTTAATAGTTGCTAGTTATGGAATTGTTTTGGACTTGTGTAGTGGACCTAACCATTTTAATTAGAGGACATGAACAAACTTTTGGACTAGTCTAAGTTGAGCCCATGAATTAGGCCCATAGATTAAGAAACATGTTTAATTAGTGAAACCATTAGACTAGAATCTTCCTGCCCTAATTATTTCTTCATGAGAGGCCCCAAGGGGTATTTGGGACATTACACATTGCTTGGGGAGGGGTTTATGACCAGCCATAATTGAGAGGAGAGAGAGTGCTCTCATTTTAGTTCTTCCCCAAATTTCTAGATCTAGTTTTTTCCCCTTCCATTTTCCCTCCATTCTCCCCATCAATTCTTCATCAATTCTCTTCAAATCTCTTCCTAAATTCATCATTGAAGACTCTACATCAAAGATCTACAAGCAAGGAGCAAGGAGCAAGGAGGAGGAGGCCAAGATCTACAAGGAGGGGAGCTACTTGCCATTTGGGACTTTCTCATTGGGAATCCATCTCCCAATAGGTATAAATCAGTTTTCCCCCTTCCTATAGGCTATAGATCTGAGTTTTTACCATGAGAAACCACCCCACATGCATAGGTTACCCATAGGTTTTGGTTTGGAATCATTTGGAGACCTAAGGTAGAAGTTATGTACTTTTTGGTGCCAATTTTAGGAGAAATCCAAAATTGGCACATGTAGTGCTTGTCAATGGATCTAATAGATCTAATTGACCATTGATTGTTTGTTTGTAGCTTATGTCGTATCCACAATTGGATACGTGTGAGCCGAATCTCGTCAATTTGACGAAACGGTCGATTTTGGGGGTTTTTCTCCGACACGGGGCCATGTGCATATCATATGGTGACACGGACACGTGGACACTCTAATTTCTATATGTGTTGATCATAAAATATGTATTGGACTTGTACGTGTCCTCCGGGATACGTTTGGTTGTGTGTTTGAGGCCGTATCGCAAGCGTATCATAGAAAAGTGTGATACGGGTGCGATGCGCCCCATGTGTTTGATATTTTGTCATTATTATTATACGTACGTGTGTAAATGTATATTTGTAAGTTATTGATATATTATATAGTATACATATTAGTGTATTTTGAATTATGTATATATGTGTCTATAAGTGTATATAATATATATCTATATGTATATATATATATATGAACTTATATAGGTAAATGTTCATGTGTCGTGTATGGAGAAGTATATATATGTATACTTAGATGTTTTTCAGTTTATGTATCTCTGTGTGTTTATAGTCATATATATGTATATGTCTATTTGTATATCTATACGTTGATACATATATGGGAATAAGTATATACCTATATAGCTAGTGATTTATATATAGATGTATATATGCTTACTTATGGAAGTGTTCATAGAGGTTTGTGTGACTGTGTGACTTGGAGGGTCGAGCATTCCTATCTAGCAGTGAAGATCACTGCCTAGATACTCACTAAACTGCAGTAGGCAGCCACCTTCAGGAAACAGAGCTGCAGCAGAGGGCTTTGTATTGCACAGTAGGTAGCTTGGAGCTGCTGTACAGAAATGACAAGGGGGAGGTGCAGCTACCAGAGCTCGAGTCCACTGTGCAGCAGACAACTACTCGAGCACAGTGGTCAGCAGCTCTGAATGCAGACTGGAGAACTTACCTGCAGTGAAGTGCAGGCCTCACTGAACTGCATTGAAGAATTTACTTGCAGAACTGAAGACCTTACCTGCAGTGAAGACTCTACCTGCAGACTGAAGACACTACCTGAAGAACTTGGCACAGCAACACCAGGATTTCAAGTACACAGCAACCAGGTCTACCACCTACAGTGTAAACATGATTTGGAAGGCAACTGAACACCAACTGGAGAACTGAACTGCAGTGAAGTGAAGACTTCACTAAACTACAGTGAAGACTGAACACAGAACTGATACTCACTGCCTGCAGACTGAAGATTACCTGGGCAGTGAGGTACACACAGTGAGGGGCAGTGACATACACAGGTAGTAGTGTCCAGTATCATGTAAGATTTTTGGGTATTATTGAGTTAAGATATTGAGGTATATTGGTTAGTTAGTTAAGTTTTGAGTTAGGATTAAGATTTATGTATCAACAGTTAAGAAGTACAGTTCTCAGTTTTGTTCAGTTAGGTTTTGAGTGTGTTATTTGAGTTATGGATAGTAATGAGTAGGTCTTATATATATGTACCTATACTTATTCATGAAATCAGTTAGTTATATTAATTAGACAGTGTTTTGGTGGAGATGGTTTGTATGCTTTATAGCACCTGTCAGATTTGGTTATCCAAGGGAATAGATGGCTAGAAGATTTAGTTATAGTTAGCTATTTGAATATATAGATATGTATATATGTTAGCAAATAGCTAACTAGGTATATTTTGTTAGTGTTAGCAGTTAATTACAGTGTAGCCTAGTTAACCTTAGCTTAGTTATATATTGGTTAGTTGAGTTATTTTGAGATACCAAAATATCACCAAAGTGTTGGATCGATACCCAAGGTTTTGAGTTTGGGCAGCTAGCTAGTTGCGATACGCCTTGGTGTAAGGCCAAGGTATCCAAATTAAGTTGTTGTGACATAGTACTATAATGTTTGGTTCGTATACATATATAAAACCTATTTTTTCATATTAGAAACTTGCGTATCTTAGGATACGGCTCTTTGAGTGTTTTATTTATGCTTAGCTTAGCTTGTATAGCGTAGCTTCATAGTGTATTGACTTAGTGACTAGCATTTAACTCTTGCAACCTAGATCTCATCAGTTTGACTTAGAAATGGCGTATCGACCTAGAATTTCATCAACTTCAGTTATTTTCATTATCAAACATTGTATTGATGCAACATACCATATATAGGTTGTGAGACACCGGCTTGGGCATCGAGAGACACACCTTTCTCAGGACGTCAGGCGAGTACATTTCTCTGATTGTGTTTTCAATTCATAATATTGTATATATGCATGTTCTAGAATTGTATACATTGATCTCCGACACAGTGATTTCATGGACTAGTACTTTATGGATCCCGTCATGAGATGTTATCCCCTACCGTGTTTAGCGGGTACTCGTGTACATTGTATCTCATCGTGTATACTGGGTATTGATGTTACTTCGTGTTCACACACTGCTCGTGTTCAGTGTGCTTATTCGTGTACACCCACCGCTCGTGTTCGGTGGTTATGATATTCGTGTACACCCACTGCTCGTGACAGTGGTTATATTTTCGTGTTCGTAGCATGTCGTGATTGGATCCATCGGTATTAGTTGGGGGTGGGAGAGTAGGAGTTGATTATGTGATCAAAGCCATTGTTACAAATCGTGTACATTCTGAATTACATACTCCACTTGTAATCCGTCTTACCTGATCATGTTCACCCAACCCGATCACATAATGAACTCGTATTCTAAGGCACAGTAGTTAGTTTTAGATTGCAGTTACTTCATCATTGCTTATATCCATATTGTTGATCTATATACCCTCGTACATTACCTGTATATATCTTGTTCATCTTTTATATGCTCAATGATCTTGTATTTCATTTCTATATCTGTTTATATGCTCGATTATGCTATTGAAACTGCTTTCAGAGGTATGTACTTCGCTCCAATCCTGACTGGATATATTTTTCCAGATGACTGGCTTCTAGAGCAGTGTCCTACCTACTACAGGCCGCAGGACGGCGTACCTATAGAGGACACTCTTATTGACCAGGGAGACTTAGCAGCAGAAACCGAGGGGGTTTAGACTATTCTTGTAGTTGAGATTGTATTAGACTTTTTCTGTTGTTGATTCACATCTTGTATATTATTCAGATTGGGGATTTTGTGCTTTTATTCTTCCCTCGTTATTTCCATTCGTGCATATTTCTTCCTTAGCTTGTTTTGTGATTGAGATTAGTTATTCATGTGAGATGCCATATTACTCCTCCGTTGGGAGTTGAGATGTTTGACAGGTACCATACATATCGTTGAGTTGTTAGATAGTTAGAAATGACCCAGACAGCGTTCTACCGCCGATTCTGCGGTGTAGGCTGGGCGTAACCATGTACTCGTGCCCGAATATCAGGGTGCGGGTCGTGACATCGCGTATCGTCGTGTCGAGAATTGTGGTCTTGGACACAAACCAAATTAAACCCTAATTATATACATGTTGGTATGATGATTAACAAGATTTAGAATTTGTTTAATAACTAGCAAACACCTAAATCATGAGACCTGTCATCAAGGACTAGTATTCTATCCGAACACCTGGACATAAACCAAGTATGTTGAATATAGAAATCAAGGACATGTATTCGTGCAGAGCAAAAATATTTGTCAACCCATAACTCGATAATTTATTGTCGCAAGGCGCACGTTGACCAAAGACAGAACACAGGTACACCCTAGCTACATGCACACATGATGCTGTATTCGGTCAACCGTGAACCTGCGGCAGTATCTAGGAGCAACGTCATAATTATTTATGTATTGCTTAGTGTCTGATGTCATCATTTGCTATATTGTATTATGTGTTTAGGGTCAATGGACCAGTCAGAAGATACTGCAGAAACTGGCTTCTGGCATTCACAGCTTGAGGACTCAGGCAAGATACCTTGCCATATTTACTGTCTAATTTAAATTATGCATATATTATATTATATTATTGTCGCTTTTCTTTTATACAACTGTGCGCGTCTGAGATTGACTCGGGTGCTATCGACGGATACGTCGATGATTAGTGTACTTAACCTAGTCATTAGCAGACTCACCCCATTGGGGGATACTCCGATATCTTCTGAGACCTGATACTCTTACACGTTTCACTGTGACATATTTATATTGGGATACGGGTCCGTGTACTCGACTAGCTATCGGTGCGTGTGACATGCATCACGGTTAATACGTAACTCAGGGTTATTTTATTCTTAGGGACTGGCATATAGATATATGGTATGCACATTGAGTATTCTATTTATGTATCTACATTGGGCAGGGAGGACAACTAGTAGGCGTATCAGATACACCCATTGAAATCCGTAGTATCCAGAGGAGCCACGGATCCAATGACCCCCTTTATGCAGATTCCCCGTTCTTCGGAGCGGTATGGACGTTATATTATGCAGATTCCCCATTCTTCAGAGCAGTATGGACGTTATATTATTCTGATTCCCCGTTCTTCGGAGCGGTATGGACGTTATATACTGTGCAGATTCCCCATTCTTTAGAGCGGTATAGACGTTATGCCTACACCTACTCATACGTACTAATGTTGTCCTCACATTGCATTCACTTAGATGGTTAGCACACCCTTTATTGTATTTATTTTATTCAGTATATATATATATGGCATATTTCTATGTATCTTGTTACGTCCCTCTGAGGACCTGGTACCTTTCCAGATTTGGATGAGCCATATTACCCCATAGTATACGGCCCAGGACAGGAGACAAAATTCGCTACCGCGGAGGAGCTAGAGGTGTTACCGTCAGAGTTTCCGTGATCACTTGGTAGGCCTTCTGCCTAGGATTGGGAGCATCATTATCTAGTCAGCTGATGCCCTAGTCATTACTCTTTTATCTATCATTTCAGTACTTTCTTTCATCATAGTAGTAGGTTTGTCCCCACCATACATTCTTGGTTGTACTATGATATTTGAGGCTGTCGTTTATCTTCCGACATTTATTATGTGTACATTCTTGCTGTTTATTTTGTGGATGAGATTAGATTAATTATTATTGATTTATGTGGGACATGCTAGTATTTAGGATAGCGTAGCACTCTTCGTTAGGATCCATCAAATTGGGATATCCTCGGAGCCGTGTCAGCTGGCTATTGCCACGTGGCCTGGTTTCGTGTATTTTAGGATTGGGGCATGACATATGCCGTTTGGTTTAACCAACGTGCCAGCAGTATTTATGAGCCTAATGAACAATGTCTTCCACCAGTACTTAGATAAGTTTGTGGTGGTATTTATCGATGACATCTTGGTATATTCTAAGAGCCAGGAGGAGCATGAGAGATATCTCAGGATTGTGTTAGAGACGCTGAGACATAAGAGGCTGTACGCCAAGCTCAGCAAATGTGAGTTATGTTTAGATAGAGTACCTTTTTCTGGGACACATAATTATCGGAGATGGACTATCAATTGACCCAGGGAAGATAGCTGCAGTTGAGACATGGCTAACCCTGTACATGTTACAGAGATTAGGAGCTTCCTCGGACTTGCCAGATATTATCGGAGGTTCATAGAAAAATTTTCGAGGATTATTGTGCCTATGACGAGACTGACGCATAAAGGCGAGGAGTTTATCTGGACCGAAGATTGTTAGACGGCTTTCGATGAGCTAAAAAAGCGTCTGACATCAGCACCGATTTTGATACTTCCTTCAGGATCAGAAGGATTTGTAGTGTACAGTGATGTGTTTGGGAGCGGAGTAGAATGTGTACTGATGCAACATGGCAAAGTGATAGCCTACGCATCGAGACAGCTGAGAGTTCATGAGAAGAACTAACCGACGCACGATCTAGAGCTAGCTGCAGTGATATTTGCACTAAAGCTATGGCGACACTACCTTTATGGAGAGCATGTTGAGATTTACACAGATCAAATTTTTTTGAAGTATGTCTATACGCAGAAGGAGCTCAATATGAGACAGAGGCTCTGGCTAGAATTGATGACAGACTATGATATTGAGTTGCAGTACTACCTTGGCAAGGCGAATGTAGTAGCATATACCTTAAGCAGGAAGCCCATGACATACTTTTTGACGACTCAGCGGCAATTACTAGAGGATCTCTAGGCGCTTGGGATAGAGATTGTATTGCCAGGCATGGATGGAAAGATGGCCAGTCTTAAGGTTTAGTCCACATTGATTGAGAGGATCAAGGTAGCCCTGCCTACAGATACGAGATTTAGACGACTGCAAGAGAGGACAGAGGCCGGCATGCAGACGAGACTCAGGATTCATAAAGACGGAACATTGAGGTATGGAGATCGCCTATATGTTCCGAGTGACGAGCTACTCCAAGAGTTGATGACCGAGGCTCATAGCTCGATTTATTCTATTCATCCCGGGGGTACGAAGATGTACCGAGATTTGAGACAATATTTTTGGTGGCATGGGATGAAGAGAGAGATTTCAAGATTCATGGTGAGATGTTTAGTTTGTCAGCAAGACTGAACATCAGAGGACTACAGGACTATTGCAGCTGCTTCCCATTCCCGAGTGGAAGTGGGAACACATTACCATGGACTTCGTCACAGGATTCCCGCGGAGCCCTAGCGGGAAGGATGTAGTTTGGGTTGTCGTAGACAGACTCACCAAGTCTGCACATTTCTTGCCCTTCAGAGTTGGGAAGTCCACGGAGATATTAGCTGACATGTATATGAGGCAGATAGTACGACTACATGGAGTGCCTGTCAGCATTGTATCAGATCATGATTCTAGATTTACGTCATATTTTGGTGGAGTATGCAGGAGAGTCTAGGAACTCATCTTAAGTTCAGCACTGCATATCATCCACAAACCGATGGCCAGTCAGAGCGAACGATACAGATACTAGAGGATATATTGAGAGCGTGCATGATCGACTTTGGAGGATCTTGGGAGGACCATCTACACTTGGTGGAATTCTCCTACAATAACAGCTACCAGGCCAGCATACAGATGACACCTTATGAGGCACTGTACGACAGAAAGTGTAGGTCACCAGTATATTGGAGTAACATGGGAGAGCGTCAAATACTTGGCCCAGAGTTGGTGACACAAACAGGAAAAAAAAAGTAAAACAGATTCAGAACCACCTGTGTGTAGCACAGGACAGACAGAAGTATTGGGCTGATGCGCACCGCAGACCTTGGAGTTCAAGGAAGCTGACTATGTATTTTTAAAGATACCGCCTACTCGTGGTACCATCATATTCGGAGGTAGAGACAAGCTGAGTCCGAGGTACATCGAACCTTTTAACATCTTAGAACGAGTTGGCGAAGTGGCTTATTATCTTGCATTGCCTCCATCATTAGAAGGAGTGCATGACGTATTTCATGTATCGCAGTTGAGGAGATACGTGGCAGACCTTAGCCACGTGCTTGATCATTCGGAGATTACAGTCGGGCCCAGTTTATCTTACGTAGAGCAGCCAGTGGAGATATACGATCACAGTGAGAATGTAACGTCCCGCTCCGTGCCGGCGTTATATATCAAGGTGAGTGGGCAGAACTTCGTTCTCTGATTCTTGCACGCCTTAATAATAACCTGAGTTTTTGCTTACAATATTTTCTTAAGAGAATGATAGAACCTGTCTTGCATGTTAATGAACGAACTCACCTAGCTTGTCTTTGAATCAATGCCTGCTTAACGAGAATCCTGAATCGCCTGCTTAGAGTGCATGAACAAGTTCACTATCGTCTATGCTTCGAGAGAACCATACTGTGCCTGAACGTGTTCAAGTGATAAGTCGGATTGCCCCGCAACAATGAGTGTATTCTGATGGTTCGTCTCGTCTGCATACTAGAGTTTATTTGATAGTGTTCCATGCATTCGCACGCGGTCGGATAATGGCTTTTGGTGGAGAGCTGAACTGCATGCGTCATAGCCACCATGGGTCACAGCTGCCATTAGCATCAGAGAATGAGTCATTGGTATGCTGTTCCACCAGCTGCCGATCCTGAGATACTCGGGGACCGCCCTGCATATAGCTAAGTCATTGTGTTGGCTTGGATAGTGACTGCCCCTAAGATTGTGCATTGTGTGTCTAGCTTTGTATCTGACCCTGGAGTCGCACGAGACACGCTGCGCACACCCTGAAACATGAACGGTTTGCTTGATTGCATATTCAATATGAAACTTTGTTTCCAAACATGTTTCCAAACAAGTAAATCGACTCTGCTAGAACTGCATGAAACGAACCTAGGTAAAACTAGAAAGATCACTAGTAATGTAATGTTTTATAACATGATTACTTAGTGCCTGTTTGAGTGAATGCTTGTTTCTGTTCAGTTGATTTATCTCACCAGTACTTGTATAAAGTGCTGACCCACCAACAGTTTACTTGCTTGCAGGTACTGGATCGTCCGAGGAAGCGATAGGCGTGCCACAGTCCCGAAGACCCGGAATCCTGGTTTCGATTGTTGCCTCGAGAATGCTATCGTATAAGGGGGCATAATGTATGGAACGAACGTGTGCCTTTGCTAAAGGAAACCCAAGTTGCCTCGATTGTCCCGAACACTCAGTTGGCTAATGCATTGCATTGCAACAAGTCCCTTTCCGCTGCTTACTCGATAGATGCGATGATAGCCAACTCTGAACTTAAACGATTGGCCTTGCACGGGCGCAACCCCAGGCCCGTGCGGCATCACGTCCCCCGAAAGCTTGAACGGGCCATTCGTATAGCTCCCTTCCTCCCTCGCACCCGCGGGACGGGCGCGATGATTCGCGTCCGGCGCACCGAGGCACGGTGATACGTGCCCGGTTCGTTAATCCCGGCCGCACGGGGCGGGGCAGGGCGGAGCGGCGGCCCGGGCGGGACCGGGGCGTGACAGAGAAGACTTTGAGAGGTCAGACTATTCGACTGGTCAGAGTTGAAAGGAAGCATCATTCGTCAGACAAGTCTACCTGGGAGCACGATGATTCTATTCGACAGCATTTTTCGTATTTATTTGAGGACCAAGGTACGAATTTACGTACCATATTTGATTACCAGCTTCCTTTTAAATTCTCTTAGCTATTATTGTGCCTTACTTTTAATTTTGGGGATGAAATATTTCTAAGTTGGGAAGGATGTAAACCCCCTCAAATATTTTTATAGATAGTCTGGTATGGGATGGAAAATTTTGTTTTAGCAGCAGTTGATTGAGGTTTAGAGTAAGGTTACAAATGTCTGTTTATTTTAATTAAACCCTTGGCACGTTATACCATTTTTGAATTATTCAGAGACCAATATCAACCCATAAATTCTAACAGATTGTTGCACTTTTGACTTGACACGCCAATTTAGGCGCTTGACTTTCCCGTCTCTCATTTCAGATCCCTTGTGCCCTAAATTTAATTGCACAATTTCCCGTCTCTAAAATCCTATATTTAATCCCGTGTCGCACACCTGTGTTGTTGCCATCTATTTTGAGCCACCATCTCAACCCGTTGAGCCGGACCAATTAAAGGGTCCAAGACTGACACCAAGCCTACACCATTCCTAACCTTTGTGTCACTCTCATTTGAGATCCCTTGTGTCCCCATTTAATTTAAGACCACATGACAATTTATTCTAATTAAATTGGGGATACCAACTTTGACTAATCCTATTTTAATCCCTATTTAATTCCAATGCCTATTTAATTAAGCCTATGCTAAACACATAACACCCCCTCACCCTACAAAACACCAAACACCAATTCTCCCATAATTTTTTTATCATTTCATGTGTTTGTGCAATTACCCAAACTTAAGGGGCTAAATTGCAAATGTTGTGACATCCCTCATTGGTCAAAGCCAAATGAAGATGCCACCCCTCTTCCTTGACCTGTCAACATCCTTCCTCCCTCTCTTTTGCATGAAGAAACTATTTCTTTCATGTGTAATCTCCACCACCCATTTGAAATGGGTCAATCCTCACCATCCAACCCACACACACCATCCTATAAAATGTCTCCGTCATACCCCTCTTTCCCATGCCGGCCCTAATCCCAAGGGGGCCTTGAAAACCTTACCCCCCCCCTCTCTCTATCCTCCCTCTTCTCCATACAAACCAAATCCTCTTCTTCATTTCTTCATTTCTTATTCTTCTTCTTCTTCCTTTCTTCTTCTTCTACAACTCTTCTCCTTCTCTACTTTCTTAGATCTGGCTGGCCGCCGCCTACTCTGGCCAACCGACAGCTACTGAACCACCACGAGCCCATACCCTCGGCCACGAGCTCCGTTCTATCCCTGCACATCCCCGGCTGACCGTTCCACCACCACTCTTTCTCCCCCGCAGCTCCGACTTCTACTCTGGCTACCACTCGACCGACCGCCTTCCTCTACATCCTCGGCAAGCTTCTGCACCCCATGAGCCTCTGCACCGCCTCCCTCGACCTTCTCGACCGACTGCATTCACTGGCCACCCTATATCAACTGACGACCTCCCCCGACCGGCCACCCGCCATCACCTCCACTCGACATCCCCCACGCATCCACCATCACCCTGCCACCATCTTCCTCCTCAACCTCTATTCTCCGGCGAGTTTCACCCGCAGCACCACCATCACCTCCCGCCATCATTAGCTCCGCTACCACACTCACCAGTACCCCGACCACCTCGAGCCACCGCCTGCCGAGCTTTCTCCACCACTCTTCACCACCTCCCACAACCACCCTTCTCTGGCCAGCACCCCCATCCGCCATTAATGCCACCACCACCACCGATTGTTATTCCCACCGCCGACTGCTGCCACAGATCTTCTTCGGCGAGCTTCACTACTTGCACATCGGAACCGCCACGGGCATCATCCACCACGACGTTAGCTCGACGAGAATTTCATTGCCAAGGTGATCACCTCCCCAGCTCTGTGTATAACCTATTTTTGTACATTGCTTTTGGTTCGCATGTAACCTAGTTAGGGTTAAGGTTTAAGAGGTTTAAGAAATTCAGGGTTTATTACATGGTTTAATATGTAAATTATTGGTTATATGGACTTTAGGGTGTGTAAGATGCTATTTGAGTTAGGGTGGAGAATGCTATAATGTGTTTAGGGTCTATTAAATGCTGAGTATAAGATCTTAGGGTGTTGTTCATTTTATTTGCATATTGTATATTGATGACAAGTAGTTTAAATTATTGTGAAATAATATTAGGATAATGAAACATTGATGGATATTGAGGAGTAGGTGTTGATGGTGAACTAGTGTGTAACATCAAACCCTTAGTCACTCATTGGGGATTGATAAATAATGTTGAGTAGTAGTTTTAAGGTAAAATAGAAATTATTGTTTATATTTGAGGGTTTAATAAATAGTATATAATTTATTCGAGGATGATGTTTAAAATATGCGGGATAACGTCTGTGAAGACCGGGGAAAAATTGGAGGATTAAACATACTTGAACTACTGAACATTATGATGAATATAGTAAGATTGAGAATTTTTTCTGATGATTTTATAAAGGTAATTAATCAGATTAGATGTAACATACCTTTAGTCAACCTTGGTCAACCCTCTAGAGTAGTGTCTGTGTGACTTGTAACTAAGAATTGTAGCATATGCTAGACGTGTGTCACATCTTATTTTAGACGCGTGATAGTCTATTGATTGAGCATGTATCTCATCTCTAGGTACTATGGGACCTGCGGACTTGGATGTGGTACCATATCCCCGTTATCAGCAGCTGGATGCAGGCAAGTGTACCTTGCCATCCTGTATTTCAGTTACAAATATTTTATTATTTATTATTTATATTATGCTCGTGTCTGTTTTAGATCGTTACTTCACGTCCGGATCATAATCGGGTACAGACGTTCATCGTAACGTCTTGTAACGAATGTTAGATGTTCGTAATACCTCAATGTATGTACCTGAGTATATCGTCACCCCAGCACACATTCATACACTATTATTGTACCAGGTTTCCTGTATCCTGATACTGACATCATGACCGGAGACTGGGATGACCTTAGGGTCGCGTCGGTTGAGTTATTTCTGTGTGACGAGACTGTTAAATAGAGGTTCAGGTTCAATGCACCATTGTTGACCACTTGGAATGGGGAAGACAGTTACTAGACGTTTAGGCTCCTCTGCACGCGCTTATATATGTATACATACTATTTCTGTAGTGATCTTATATCTAGAGTAGTTGTATCACCCGTGTGACTCTGTGCTCGAAGCTACAGTATGCCCCGTGTGTCTCTGTGTTCGGAGCTACAATTTTATTATGGACAGCCCACGCGTCAAACATTGTCTTCAAAACTGTGTCTCACTTAGTTGGTTATGCTAGATTACACCGTTGTGCACTTGTTCTTTCTGTTGTACTTTGGCATGCCATATTTTGTACCTTGTTACGTCCCTCTGAGGACTTGGTTCCCTGTCAGTTTTGCAGCATAGACGATTATGGGGCACTTGGAGTTGCTGATGGAGTGGCATATCTTGCGGGCACTGTACCAGGTACTCATATCATTTCTACCGGCATTATGGTTACTTTATTCATATTGATTATTTATCTGCTGTTGTAGCCTAGATTTTGTAGACTCATTTCTTCTCGAGTCTATTCGAGTTTGTGTGTAATTGGGCGGCCGACTTTAGCACATATAGCTCTTTCTTGTATATTTCTGTTCATTATGGATTGAGACATAGAGGTTTACATTTATTGGATATTTAGATAGTGCCCTTTATATTATACAACTTATACGTAATCGAGTCAGACCAGAGTCTGGTCGAATGCGTAGCTGGCATGTCACGTATTCCTGGTCCTATGTATTTTGGGACTGGGGCGTGAATATGCACACATACTACAAACAAAGAATATATCATGAAGACAAGGTGAGTAACATACAATATAAAATATGCTCATGTGTTAAATGAAGAGTAAGTAGCTAACATGTCAACATAAAAAATAATAACTTGCATATCATGTAAACCCCCTCAATTTATTCTGTAGGTAGTTAGAGTGGGCCAGGAAAAAATTTGATAGAATATATTGAGGTTTAGAGTAGGGGATATTTACCTGGAATTTTAATCCAATTAATTAAAACATTATTCCACCCTATCTTTGTCTAATTATTTGGGGCCCATTTTTAGCCCATAAATTCTGTACAAATATTGTACACTCGACTCAACTCGCCAAATTAGGCACTGGACTTTTCTGACTGTTAAAATCAACTTTCGTGTGCTCTAAATTAATTGCACAACATTCCAAAAAATCGTAACCCGTATTTTATTTCGTGTCGGACACCTGTGTCGTTACCCTCGATTTTGGGGTACCAACTTAACCCGTTGAGCCGGACCAACTAAAGGGTCCAAGACTGACTCCAAGCCCCCACCATTTTTGGTCTTTGCGCCGTTTCCAGATTTTGACCCCGCGGGCCCCAATTAAATTAAATTCGCGGGACGCGTTATCGTTAATTAAATCAGGATTTACCAACTCTGTAAATTCTATTTTAATATTAAATTAATCCCAATGCCCTTCAAATTTGACCCGCGCCTAACGCGCAACGCCCCCTCACTATGACAATTTTTAAATATATTTTTCTCCACAATTTTTACGTCATTTCATGTGTCCATGCAAATTCCCGAATTTACGGGGGCTTATTTGCAATTATTAAATTATTGGCAACACCTCATTGGTCATGATTATTTGTAGGGTCCCAAAATGGGGTCCCAAACCCAATTCCCTCATAAAGAAATCCTACCCCTATCCATATTGCATCACAACCACTCATTCTACCTAGGAGGATCCCAACCACTCATTCAAACCCACACATCTCCCTATAAAGTAACATTTCTCCCCCCACTCTCAACACTCCACCGGCCCTAATCCCAACACCACTCTCTCTCCTCCTCCATTTATTACTCCCCATGCAAAGTTCCTTCATTCTTCATTCTTCTTCTTCCTTTCTTCTCCTGGAAGAAGCAACTCCTTCTTCCTTCATCCACCTCTCTTCCTCCACTTGAAGAGACCCGACCGCCGGCCTATCCTCCCCCGAACGCCAGCGGCCAGCAGTCCGGTCCAGCCCTCCGGAGCAGTCGGCACCCGCCAGCGGCCAGCAGTACGGCGACTTCCTCCCCGCGGTCTCCGGAGCAGCCGGCCCCACTCCGACAGTGCAGTAGCACTCAGGCGGCCCACTGCTGTCCCCCGGCCAGCACCCCTTCCGACTTCATTGACTCCTCCCTCCTCCATCTCAACTCTCCCATCCTCCTCCGGCCATCACCCCTTCCGGCCGACGAACTCCTCGTCGAGGTATACATTACTCCCCCCCTCATGTTTTAATTCTAGATTTTAATATCATGTTATATAGTATTATTTATATATAAGGATGTGTGAAATGTTAGCTAGGTTTGTGTTTGTAGTGTTGATGATATATATGGTTAGTGTGGGTTTGCATTGAACTATGTGTTTAAGGTTTACATCGGTTATGCTAATGATGAATAAATAAGAACATGGATGAGGTTATGTTAATAATGATTAAACATGAATATGAATAAACGTGAGAAGGGAATGAGAATGCATGAGTTGTGGTTATGTGTTGGGACTACATGAGATGGTTATGAACTATATGCATGAATAGAAATTTCAAGATTTATAATTAAGGCATTGGATATATATGGAGATGTTAGGGCATTGCACTATATGTGGGCACTATGGATTAATGTGGTGAACCGATTAAATTGTTGCGAAATAACACTACGATTTTAATAGAGGTAACGAATTAATGAAATAACTGTGAGGATTTATAAAATAGAGGGTTTATTAGATTAATAATTATTCGAGGATGATATGCTTATACGTGCTTATTGATGACGGTAAAAATCAGGGATTGAGGACTGTGAATTATTAGTTAATCATTTGAGTATCGAGACTGAGTTTAGTGTAGCTGTGTGTCGATCCCCGCTTGACGTAGAATAGATTATTGATTCTCGTTTGTATCTCATCTCTAGGTATTGTGGGACCTGAGGACTTGGACGCAGTACCCGATCCCCGTCATCAGCAGCCGCACGCAGGCAAGTGTACCTTGCCACCCAGTATTTTAGTTTTCAGATATTGTTTTTCTTATTGTACATTGTGCGCTTATTTATGTTGATGTTCGATATTCCGTGTCCGGTTCACAACCGGGTGTTGACTTTTGACTTAACGACCTAGAATTATTACTGATGCTTCATAGCACCTCGATGCACGTACCAGAGTACATCGATACCCCAGGACATATTTATACACTGTGTTCGTGCCAAATTCCTGTATCCTGATACTGACATCATGACCAGAGACTGGGATGACCTTAGGGTCGCATCTGTTGAGTTAAATTCTGTGTGTGTTGAGACTGTAGTTAGAGGTTCAGGTTCAACGCACAATCGTTGACCGCTTGGGAAGGGAAAGACAGTCACTAGACGCTTGGGCTACTCTGCACGCGCTTATATATATGTAGTATTTTCTAGTGATACCTGTACCTAGTGTAACTGTTTCACCCGTGTGACTCTTTGCCCGGAGCTGCGATACGTGCCGTGTGTTTCCGTGTCCGGAGCTACGATTTTACTTTGGACGGCCCACGCGTCGAACGTTGTCTTTAAACTGTGTCACACTTGTTTGGTTGTACTAGATTACCCTGTTGCTGCACTTGTACTATCTGTTACCTGGCATGTTATTTTCTTGTACCTTGTTATGTCCCTCTGAGGACCTGGTTCCCTTCCAGGTGTAGGTCACGAGGATTATCCGGAGGAGTACGGACCGGGCATCTATCCAGCAGCTGTACTCACTGCCGAGGACGAGGTCATCCCTGAGGACTTTGCCTGATTGCTGGTAGTGACTCTTTCCTTGGGACGATATCTTTACCTAGTTATCTTCTACCATCCCAAGTTATCTTATTGCTTATTTCCATTCCAGTTTATTTGTGCTAGCGGGTTTGTCCCCGTGTGACTACTCTAGTGTTTGTACTTGATACTTATTTGGATGTTTTTCCTTCCCGCACATTAGTCGTTGTATTTACTTCTATTGTGCTCTTATATTGCTGCCTGTGGATGAGATTTAGATTGAGTTTACTTGTGTTGTGTGATGGGTTATTCATTGTATCTTAACAGCTTAAGTGTACTCCGACGGGCCCATTAGATTGGAAAGCCCGCCGAAGTACACTGCTGTCCATTGCCACGTGGCTCGGTTCCTTATCCATGGAACTGGGGCGTGACAAGGTTTTTGTGGTGGCTCATGCAAGTCCGATTTAAATCGTCTTGGTCACCTGACTGTGCCAAGCGAGCCTGCAAATTAGGAATAGAGTTAGAAATCTCATCTACAAAGTTTGAAACCTTCACATGACACCTCTATCTCGATATCGTTTACCAAATTGCATCTTGTTTATTTTCCTGAAACGCTGATCGCAGTCGTGACTTCTTTTCAGAGTTATGAATCTCCGCAGTGGACGTATCGCGCAGCCTGGCGACGTTCCCCGAGACGCTGGATCATCCGGGGAACCGGATCTGGAGCAGGTCCTTCTACTGACTCCAGCTCCCATGGCACAGTCATCAGGACATCCCGGCATGCCATCAGACGGACACCAGACTCCACATCAGGCAGGACCTGAGGATCAGAGGATCCCGAGTCAGGAGAAGCAGCAGTTACCACCTCCTCCCCCATTTCTGCCCCAGATGCCCTATATGCCATTCCCCACAGGGCAACCGATGGACGAAATCCAAATGTTCCAAATGATGTTCACGATGATGCAGGCCCAGCAGCAGGCCCAGCAGGCCCAGCAGCAGGCTCAGCAGCAGGCCCAGCAGGCCCAGCAGCACCAGGCTGAGACCTTGAGAGAGAGCATCGTGACGGCCTTGGGACAGGCGACACCACCCGCATATGCGTCGACGCGAGGGTCTGTCATAGACTTCCGTCGTTTGATACCGCAACCTTTTGCGGGCACCGAGGAGCCGACGGAGGTCCACGCTTGGCTCACCGGTATTCAGCACCAGCTAGAGGCTACTGACCTCCCCCGACACCGATGGATGACGGCTGTCAGGATGCAGCTCACCGGCAACGCTCATCACTGGTGGCTTTCCGAGGAGGAGCGTTTGGGACCGGATTGCGTCACCTGGGAAGAGTTCTCCAGACTCTTCCAGGAGATGTACATACCCTCTACCGCCCGAGCAGAGCTTCGGAGCAGATTCCAGAACCTCATCCAGGGGAGTATGACTTTAGAGGAATACAATTCTGAGTTCCTCCGCCTGAGCAGATTTGTACCATACTTGATCCCCACTGAAGAAGCGAAGGCCGAGAAGTTTTATGAGGGCCTGAGATATGAGACCCAGAGGCTTATCGGGTCCACAGCCCCCACTACTTACTCCGAGGTACTACTTGCAGCGCGACGCCAAGACCGTATCAACAAGTTGGAGGCTAGCCAGAAATGCCCCTTTGCATCGACATCAGCAGTCCGAGCCCCGCAGGGAGGACCTGCGAAGCATCCTTTGGTACAGCAGCAACACCAAAGGGCAGCGCCTCAGCAGGGTGCAATCATTCCCACTTGCCATTACTGCGGCAAGAAGGGACATATATTGAGGGACTGTCGACGGAGATTGGACGCTTGCTTGAGATGCGGATCGGATCATCATGCAGTCCGAGATTGCCCAGATCAGAGGGATCCGGCACAGATAGTTCACCGACCAGCCCTGCCAGCACCGAGGCCTTATCAGCAGCCTCCTGGACCGAGGCCACCCTACGCAGGAGCTGGAGCACAGCGACCCCCAGCACCAGGAGTGAACCAGAGGAGGCCACCTTTGGCTCCACAGGGAGATAGATACCAGCAGGTTCAGCAGCAACAGCAGAGGGCACCGACACCGAGGCAGGGACAGGCCTATGCTATGACCATCGAGGAGGCTGAGACAGCATGAGAGGTGATAGCAGGTATAATCTTAGTAGCTACATTACCAGCATTAGTCCTATTTGATTCTGGTGCCACACACTCTTTTATAGCTGCTAGTTTCGTGGCTACCCATAGAATAGCCACTGCACCCCTTCCAAAGGTCAAGAGGATTCTTACGGGAGGTGGAATAGTACCTGTTAGCGACACTTGTAGATCATGTTTAGTAGTTATCTGCGGGCGAGAGATGCGTGCCCGATTTTTGGTTTTCTCCATGCCGGACTATGACATTGTATTAGGCATGGATTGGTTGAGCCAATACCATGCAACGCTAGATTGCCATCGTGGTTGTGTCATCTTTAGACCCCCAGATCACCCAGAGTTTGAGTTTCTTCGGGAAGCCCGAGAGCATGGTGTCCAACCTACCCTAGCGACACACATTGCAGAAGGTGAACCGATGTACCCTCACTTTATAGCAGAGTTCGAGGATGTGTTTCCAGAGGATCTCCCAGGACTGCCACCTGACAGAGAGATTGAGTTCACCATAGAGTTGACTCCAGGAGCCGAGCCAGTTACTTCCCCCGTTTACAGACTAGCACCGAAGGAGTTGGTTGAGCTGAAGGTTCAGGTAGATGATCTCTTAGAAAAGGGTTTTATACGGGCTAGTGTATCTCCATGGGGAGCACCCATTCTGTTTGTATCGAAGAAGGACGGGAAGGTACGCTTGTGTATCGATTACAGGGCGCTAAATGCTATAACGATAAAGAACAAGTATCCACTGCCGTGCATCGATGATTTGTTTGATCAACTTAGCGGTGCATGTGTATTCTCGAAGATCGACCTCAGATTCGGATATCATCAGATCAAGGTACAGAAAGAGGACATCCAGAAGACGGCCTTTCGGACGAAGTATGGCCACTATGAGTTTTTAGTCATGCCGTTTGGTTTAACCAACGCGCCAGCAGTATTCATGTGTTTGATGAACAATGTTTTCCACCAGTACTTAGATAAGTTTGTGGTGGTATTTATAGACGATATCCTGATATATTCCAAGAGCCAGGAGGAGCATGAGAGACATCTCAGGATTGTGTTAGAGACGCTGAGACATGAGAGGTTGTACGCCAAACTCAGCAAATATGAGTTTTGCTTGGATAGAGTACCATTTCTGGGATACATAATCACCGGAGATGGACTATTAGTGGATCCGGAGAAGATAGCTGCAGTAGAGACCTGGCCTACCCCTACATCAGTTACAGAGGTTAGGAGTTTACTCGGGCTTGCCGGATATTACCGGAGGTTTGTGGAAATCTTTTCGAGGATAGCTGCGCCTATGACGCGACTGACGCGTAAAGGCGAAGAGTTTATCTGGACCAACGAGTGTCAGGCGGCTTTCGATGAGCTGAAAAAGCGTCTGACATCAGCACCGATTTTGACACTGCCTTCCGGATCAGGAGGATTTGTAGTGTACAGTGATGCGTCAGGGAGCGGATTGGGATGTGTATTGATGCAACACGGCAAGGTGATAGCCTACGCATCGAGACAGTTGAGAGTTCATGAGAAGAACTATCCGACGCACGACTTGGAGCTAGTTGCGGTGATATTTGCACTAAAGCTATGGAGACATTACTTTTATGGTGAGCGTGTTGAGATTTATACAGATCATAAAAGCCTGAAGTACGTCTACACGCAGAAGGAGCTCAATATGAGGCAGAGACGCTGGCTAGAGTTGATGACAGATTATGACATTGAGCTACAGTACCACCCTGGCAAGGCGAACGTCGTAGCAAATGCCTTAAGCAGGAAGCCCATGGCATACTTTTTGATGACGCAGCGACAGTTGCTAGAGGATCTCCAGGAGCTTGGAATAGAGATCATATTGCCAGGCATGGATGGACAGATGGACAGTCTTGAGGTTCAGTCTACTTTGATTGAGAGGATCAGGGCAGCATTGCCTACAGATGCGAGATTTTGACGTCTGCGAGAGAGAACAGAAGCCGGCCTGCAGACGGGACTCAGGATTTATGAAGACGGAACGCTGAGGTACGGAGATCGCCTATATGTTCCGAGTGGCGAGCTACGCCAAGAGTTGATGACAGAGGCTCATAGCTCGATATATTCCATTCATCCTGGGGGTACGAAGATGTACCGAGACTTGAGACAGCATTTCTGGTGGCATGGGATGAAGAGAGAAATTGTAAGATTTGTGGCGAAGTGTTTAGTTTGTGAGCAAGTCAAGGCTGAACATCAGAGGACTGCAGGACTATTGTAGCCACTCCCCATTCCCGAGTGGAAGTGGGAACACATTACCATGGACTTCGTCACAGGATTTCCGCGAAGCCCTAGCAGGAAGGATGCAGTTTGGGTTGTCGTAGACAGACTCACCAAGTCTGCACATTTCTTGCCCTTCAGAGTTGGGCAATCCACAGAGATACTAGCTGACATGTATATGAGGCAGATAGTACGATTACATGGAGTGCCTGTCAGCATCGTGTCGGATCGTGATTCCAGATTCACGTCATATTTTTGGCGGAGTATGCAGGAGAGCCTAGGAACTCGTCTCAAGTTCAGCACTGTGTATCATCCACAGACTGACGGACAGTCAGAGCGCACGATACAGATATTAGAGGATATGTTGCGAGCGTGCATGATTAATTTTGGAGGATCTTGGGAGGACCATCTACACTTGGTGGAATTCTCCTACAATAACAGTTACCAGGCCAGCATACAGATGGCACCCTATGAGGCACTGTACGGCAGGAAATGTAGGTCGCCAGTTTGTTGGAGTGACGTGGGAGAGCGTCAGATACTTGGTCCAATATTGGTGACACAGACAGTAGAGAAGGTCAAGCAGATTCAGAGCCACCTGCGTGCAGCACAGGACAGACAGAAATACTGGGCAGATGCGCACCGTAGACCATTGGAGTTCAAGGAGGGTGACCATGTATTTTTGAGGATATCGCCCACTCGTGGTACCATCAGATTCGGAGGCAGAGGCAAGCTGAGTCCGAGGTATATCGGACCTTTTGACATTCTGGAACGAGTTGGCGAAGTGGCATACCGTCTTGCATTACCTCCATCATTAGAGGGAGTACATGACGTATTTCACGTATCGCAGCTGAGGAGATATGTCGCAGACCCTAGCCACGTGCTTGATCATTCGGAGATTACAGTCGGGCCCAGCCTGTCTTACGTAGAGCAGCCAGTTGAGATCCTCGATCACAGCGAGAAAACTTTGAGAGGACAGACGATTCGACTGGTCAGAGTGGCATGGAAGCACCATTCACCAGGCGAGTCTACTTGGGAGCGCGAGGATTCTATTAGGCAGCGATTCCCGTACTTATTTGAGGAGCAAGGTACGAATTTACGTACGACATTTTAATTACTAGTTATTTTAAATTCTGTTAGATATTATCGTGCTTTACTTTTAATTTCGGGGACAAAATTTTTCTAAGTTGGGAAGAATGTAAACCCCCTCAATTTATTCTGTAGGTAGTTAGAGTGGGCCAGAAAAAAATTTGATAGAATATATTGAGGTTTAGAGTAGGGGATATTTACCTGGAATTTTAATCCAATTAATTAAAATATTATTCCACCCTATCTTTGTCTAATTATTCGGGGCCCATTTTCAGCCCATAATTTCCGTACAAATATTGTACACTCGACTCAACTCGCCAAATTAGGTACTGGACTTTTCTGACTGTTAAAATCAACTTTCGTGTGCTCTAAATTAATTGCACAATATTCCGAAAAATCGTAACCCGTATTTTATTCTGTGTCGGACACCTGTGTCGTTACCCTCGATTTTGGGGTACCAACTTAACCCGTTGAGCCGGACCAACTAAAGGGTCCAAGACTGACTCCAAGCCCCCACCATTTTTGGCCTTTGCGCCGTTTCCAGATTTTGACCCCGCGGGCCCCAATTAAATTAAATTCGCGGGACGCGTTATCGTTAATTAAATCGGGATTTACCAACTCTGTAAATTCTATTTTAATATTAAATTAATCCCAATGCCCTTCAAATTTGACCCGCGCCTAACGCGCAATGCCCCCTCACTATGACAATTTTTAAATATATTTTTCTCCACAATTTTTACGTCATTTCATGTG
The DNA here is from genome assembly GCA_036927795.1 of Iris macrosiphon. NCBI lineage: Eukaryota > Viridiplantae > Streptophyta > Magnoliopsida > Asparagales > Iridaceae > Iris > Iris macrosiphon. The sequence continues at coordinate 174,021,087 of JAYESA010000013.1, read as the reverse complement.
TCCATGCAAATTCCCGAATTTACGGGGGCTTATTTGCAATTATTGAATTGTTGGCAATACCTCATTGGTCATGATTATTTGTAGGGTCCCAAAATGGGGTCCCAAACCCAATTCCCTCATGAAGAAATCCCACCCCTATCCATATTGCATCACAACCACTCATTCTACCTAGGAGGATCCCAACCACTCATTCAAACCCACACATCTCCCTATAAAGTAACATTTCTCCCCCCACCCTCAACACTCCACCGGCCCTAATCCCAACACCACTCTCTCTCCTCCTCCATTTATTACTCCCCATGCAAAGTTCCTTCATTCTTCATTCTTCTTCTTCCTTTCTTCTCCTGGAAGAAGCAACTCCTTCTTCCTTCATCCACCTGTCTTCCTCCACTTGAAGAGACCCGACCGCCGGCCTATCCTCCCCCGAACGCCAGCGGCCAGCAGTCCGGTCCAACCCTCCGGAGCAGTCGGCACCCGCCAGCAGTCCGGCGACTTCCTCCCCGCGGTCTCCGGAGCAGCCGGCCCCGCTCCGACAGTGTAGTAGCACTCAGGCGGCCCACTGCTGTCCCCCGGCCAGCACCCCTTCCGACTTCATTTACTCCTCCCTCCTCCATCTTAACTCTCCCATTCTCCTCCGGCCATCACCCCCTCCGGCCGACGAACTCCTCGTCAAGGTATACATTACTCCCCCCCTCATGTTTTAATTCCAGATTTTTAATATCATGTTATATAGTGTTATTTATATATAAGGATGTGTGAAATGTTAGCTAGGTTTGTGTTTGTAGTGTTGATGATATATATGGTTAGTGTGGGTTTGCATTGAACTATGTGTTTAAGGTTTACATCGGTTATGCTAATGATGAATAAATAAGAACATGGATGAGGTTATGTTAATAATGATTAAACATGAATATGAATAAACGTGAGAAGGGAATGAGAATGCATGAGTTGTGGTTATGTGTTGGGACTACATGAGATGGTTATGAACTATATGCATGAATAGAAATTTCAAGATTTATAATTAAGGCATTGGATATATATGGAGATGTTAGGGCATTGCACTATATGTGGGCACTATGGATTAATGTGGTGAACCGATTAAATTGTTGCGAAATAACACTACGATTTTAATAGAGGTAACGAATTAATGAAATAACTGTAAGGATTTATAAAATAGAGGGTTTATTAGATTAATAATTATTCGAGGATGATATGCTTATACGTGCTTATTGATGACGGTAAAAATCAGGGATTGAGGACTGTGAATTATTAGTTAATCATTTGAGTATCGAGACTGAGTTTAGTGTAGCTGTGTGTCGATCCCCGCTTGACGTAGAATAGATTATTAATTCTCGTTTGTATCTCATCTCTAGGTATTGTGGGACCTGAGGACTTGGACGCAGTACCCGATCCCCGTCATCAGCAGCCGCACGCAGGCAAGTGTACCTTGCCACCCAGTATTTCAGTTTTCAGATATTGTTTTTCTTATTGTACATTGTGCGCTTATTTACGTTGATGTTCGATATTCCGTGTCCGGTTCACAACCGAGTGTTGACTTTCGACTTAACGACCTAGAATTATTACTGATGCTTCATAGCACCTCGATGCACGTACCAGAGTACATCGATACCCCAGGACACATTTATACACTATGTTCGTGCCAGATTTCTGTATCCTGATACTGACATCATGACCAGAGACTGGGACGACCTTAGGGTCGCTTCTGTTGAGTTAAATTCTGTGTGTGTCGAGACTGTAGTTAGAGGTTCAGGTTCAACGCACAATCGTTGACCGCTTGGGAAGGGGAAGACAGTCACTAGACGCTTGGGCTACTCTGCACGCGCTTATATATATGTAGTATTTTCTAGTGGTACATGTACCTAGTGTAACTGTTTTACCCGTGTGACTCTTTGCCCGGAGCTGCGGTACGTGCCGTGTGTTTCCGTGTCCGGAGCTACGGTTTTACTTTGGATGGCCCACGCGTCGAACGTTGTCTTTAAACTGTGTCACACTTGTTTGGTTGTACTAGATTATCCTGTTGCTGCACTTGTACTATCTGTTACCTGGCATATTATTTTCTTGTACCTTGTTACGTCCCTCTGAGGACCTGGTTCCCTTTCAGGTGTAGGTCACGAGGATTATCCGGAGGAGTACGGACCGGGCATCTATCCAGCAGCTGTACTCACTGCCGAGGACGAGGTCATCCTTGAGGACTTCGCCTGATCGCTGGTAGGACTCTTTCCTTGGGACGGTATCTTTACCTAGTTATCTGCTACCATCCCAAGTTATCTTATTGCTTATTTCCATTCCAGTTTATTTGTGCTAGCGGGTTTGTCCCCATGTGACTACTCTAGTATTTGTACTTGATACTTATTTGGATGTTTTTCCTTCCCGCACATTAGTCGTTGTGTTTACTTCTATTGTGCTCTTATATTGCTGCCTGTGGATGAGATTTAGATTGAGTTTACTTGTGTTGTGTGATGGGTTATTCATTATATCTTAACAGCTTAAGTGTACTCCGACGGGCCCATTAGATTGGAAAGCCCGCCGAAGTACACTGCTGGCCATTGCCACGTGGCTCGGTTCCTTATCCATGGAACCAGGGCGTGACATATCATAATAATGACTTATATACTTACCAATTGAAGGTAACTAGATGTAGACATATTCAATACTTAGCATAAAATTACTATTAAATATTGGGTAACAATAATACAAGAGAAGCCAAATAAATAACTTCACGCCCCAGTCCCAAAATACAGCCGTAAACTAAACTGTTGACAAAGGAAGAGAAATATGTAGTATGTGTGCATATTCACCTATGGGGGAGCTTCTTTTTGATCATGTCAAAGAGGAAGAAGTAAGTTTAATTATGTAAGTATATGTTTAAGTAGTATACTTATAGTGATTTCTGCTTATTGTTTTAGTATATGCATCGATTATGTATTTCTTAAGCTTAACTGATTTGCCATAATAAAAAATGGGGAGATTGTTGGCCCAATATTTAAGTTAAGTTTTTGAATATGGCTATTCGATTAAGTTTAACATTATGATAATCGTGCAATCACTATAGTAGATTATAACTTCTACTTAAACTCAGCATTGTACATATCGGATCTTATATGTTATCATATTTGCTTCTGTATTTTGCTTTGTTCATCTAACATGTATTTGCAGAAAAGCAATGGACATATGCAGTAAAGAAAAGATGATTTGCCAGAGACGGCGTTATACCAGAAGATTTTGTGCAACTACCTACGACTTATCCGGAGCCTCACACTCGGGGGTTTCACTGCACGGTCAGCGGACGGGGGCCGAGGGGGCAGCGCCCCTCGTGGCGGTTCGGGGGCGAAGCCCCTGAAAGTATTCAAATTTCCAGATCTGACTATTTTTGGCCAACTGCCGTCAAGGGAAAATGCATCTTCAATTCAGCGGATACTTCAGAAGATTGGCATCATCTAGTTCTCTTGGTCTTTTATCTTTTATTCTGTATTTTATATTTTTTTATAGGACCAAATATACATCGGGTTCGCAGTTGGCACTAGGAAGCTCAAACCCATATTAAACCAGAACCTAGTCCACTCAAAATAGCCTGAACCAAACCAAACCTGGACCCAATATTCTGGAAACAGACCAACCGAGTTTGGACCGAACTCGAGCCGAACTCGATCACCCTAAGACCCAGTTTGCAATGTTACTCCATGAGACCAGGATTCCAATCAATATTGGAGACACAATCTTGACCGTTTTGTGCAACCCAAATTTATGATAATATTCTACACTGAATCCTCTACGCCCATGATACTTGCGTCCCACCAAATTTTATTCCCATATACTTCTAACTAATTCCAGAACACCTTGTGCGGTAATTTAATTAATTAAAACCCAATTTCCATCTTTGTGCAATTTTCCCAATTGTTGGGATCTTTTATGCAAAATTTTATTAAGGTGTCCACACCATTGTACAATACATTAAGAAATCCAACTTTCTCCTTCATAAGAATTTTTTATAATTTTTCGGAATATTCAACGCGCACATCGTCCCCTCAATTGAACCTATCCTTACATTTTAAATAATTCAAATTATAGCCCTCCAAATATCCCTATGTGAGGCCAAGGCCCAACCCAAGAGGTATTGACCAAGCCCACCTAATTAGGTCAAACCCAAACCATAAGTCCACATGTATAAATAATCCTTTTCCTATTTTTCTTCCACACAAAATCCCTAATCCCAATACCTAGCCATTAACCATCACCATCCCAACCCTATTCATCTTCTCCCCGAGCCTTCCCTGTGAAGACCACGCTAGAGTTCTCGCCGGAGCCATCAGCGCTCGGACCTCCTCCCTCTGTTCTTCCCCGACCTCCCATCCTGCACAGCGACCCACAGCCATCTCCTCCATCGGCCTCGAACTCCACCACCGCCATTAACGCCACCACCTCTTCATCTTCCACCCTGCTGCTATTGACGCCGGAGACTCGACCACCATCTCCCTCATCCCGCCGCCTGAAGCCGACGATGGCCACGACCCCGCTGAGTCCTCTGCCCTGTCAGCCGCCATCCACCACCATTACAAGCATCTTCACCTCCGTTCTTCCTCCGACTGTATCTCCCCTTCCCTGATCGACCCCGGCCTCCCCCGCCGTTGCACCGTCGACCCGAGCCGCTGATCGCCAGAGTCCAGTCTGCAACGAGCATCACCGCCTCGCCATGCCCCACTCCTTGTCATCAGCAGCCACCATCTCCTTCCCTTCAACCTCACCGATGACAGCCCAGTCCGGCCATCCTCTTCCCTAAACCTCTTCTCTCCTCCACCTCAAACTCCTCCTTCCTCCCTTCTCTCTCCTCTTTCTCCACCTGACCCGTAGTCCATGGAGATGGGGTGGTGGAGCTCGGGGGCTGGCCGGGGACGAAGGCGGTGGAGCGGAGAGGTGAGCAGGAGGAGGAGAGGGGCTAGGTGCTGCTGTGGCGGAGCGGAGCAGAGAAGGGAGGCGGTGCGGGGCTAAGCGAATAAATGATTTCAAAACTACCAAGTATAGATTGAATTGGTTTAAAATTTGCTACTTAAGACCACTAAAAATCGGGACTCTTATAACCGTTCATAACCGGTACTCTAAAAATACCTCATAACTGCTACTCTCATAATTGCCAAGCAAACCCTAAGCCTTGAATTGTCCAATTGAAAAGTTTAGGCACTGAATTTTTTATTTTTTTTCCATTATACCTTTCCTCCCATGCTTAACAATAAAACCTTCATATATAGATTAGGGAGGGTATAATGGAATAAAGGTAAAAAATAAATAAAAAAATCATGTCTAAACTTTCAATTTGACAAGTCGGGACTTAAACTCTAAGCTGGTATAAAATTCAGGGTCTAAACTCTAATTAGCCCAAAAATTAATGGTCTAATTGGCAGGGGTAGCGGTTATGATGTATTTTTAAAGTACCCGTTATGAGTGGTTATGAGGGATTCAATTTTGGGTCGTTTTAAGTAGCGATTTTTAAACTAGTCAACTTCATGCTTGATAATTTATTAATAAACAGTTTTGAAAGTATTTTACATGCATATATGTCCAAATATAAACAAAACGTTCTCGAGGGCGGGAACCGACATCCGGAACTGTCACCCGAGCACGGTAACTTCCACCCAGTCCAGGTAGAAGTCCATATTTGATCAAAATAGTATAAACACATGAAATAATAGAAATGTTTAGATGAAAGTAGGAAAGGAATATTTTAAAAAATTACCGGAGGAAGTAGCCATAGTTTGGAAGAAGTAGAAGAGAAACTCATATGAGAAAGAAAAAATTGGATATGATATTATTAGTTATAATTATATATTTTTAGTGAGGACGTAAATAGAATAAAATAGTAAAACTCTTCAAAATTTAGCGATTTGGGGTGTTTATAAAAACACAAAAAAATACATGACACCGATTGTGGTAGGTTTTTTAGCCGACAAAAATCAATGCCTCAAAAAAATTAACAAACAGGGGGTTTCATAAACAGTCGGGATTTTACGTTCGGGATTTTACATGCCTATTGTAGTTTTTTTTTTATTCCCGACGTAACGTTCGGAATTTTATACATATTGTATTGTATGTCTTTTGGGCCCACTGTTTCCGAACTCCTACCAAATAAATAGATATTTCGTCATTCAGTCGGGATCTTATACCTCTTTTACATGCCTATTATAGTTGACTAACTAATGGGAGACAAGTTGCTATACTTGGCTATGTTGTACTCTTAACATTACTGTTGTTGTTGTTCTCCTTCTCCATCATCAAGAGATCGATTTTATACCTTTTTCGGTAACCACAAAAGTCACTCGAGTTTTCTTGAGATGAACAAGTTCAGTTCTAAGATCTTTCCATCGCATGCTTTTTAATTATCGATCGCCAAAATAGTCGTACTTGATACTACGTCCATCGTTGACATCAAGCAAGAGATGCGGAGGAAGCAGGGGCGTCAAATGGCGACGAAGATGTCAATTGGCTAGCATTTGTTGTATTACATGTAACAATAAAATCACCTAAAGGTCTGCTTAGAATTAGGAGAGAAAAATAAGCAGGATTAAAGTGGGATTAAGTGAAAAAAAAAAAGTTAAATGAGAAAAAGTAGAATCAATACATATAATCTTGTTTGAATTTGAGGGATAGTTAAGTGCAGTATGTTTAATAATTCTTGTTTGGAATAGAGGTTTTGAGTGGAAATGATTAATAAAAATACAATAGTTATCAAAATATCTTTATTGTATATGTCATAAAATTCAATTTGATTGGAATATTAATTAAAATTTGTCAAAATATTTTTACAAGTGAGAAAGCTTCGGAGCAGCATGTTGAAAGGGAAGAAAAAAAAATGTTTCATGATATTTTATAGGACAAATAAAAAATATTTATGACTTTTTAAACAAAATCCATCAATCCCCCTCGTTAACCCTCCGATTTGGAGGGCTGAAAAAAATAGACAAAAGAGGGTTAAACAAACCCTCACTTAACCCTCTATAACCCCCTCCTAAAATCCCTACCCTCAAACCAAGCATCATTTTTATTTTTCCTCATTTAACTTTCCCTCACTTAACTATCTTAACCCTCAATCCAACAGGCCCTAAATAAGAATTCACGGCATGTGGAAAAAAAATAAAAAAATTTACATGTATGAGTCTGATCTGTACATTGGCTAGCATTTGTCAAGATTGAATGCTTTTTAAGAATTGAGCCACCAGGGGGTGGCTAGACCAGGGGTAGCCCTAGCCCGGGGCAGGCCAGACGATCGTCCATGGCTCCAAGACTAAAGGGGCACCGGTATAATTATATCTAAAATAGAAGTAGTATGTACCATAGACTACTCCTAAAACAAAATTGTTGTGGTATAGTGGTTATCATGTTAAATTTACACTAAGATCCTTACTTCAATTTTTTGTGGCTACAATATTTTTTTTTAATATTTTTTTTATATTATGTATAGGATTCTATTTTGAAAGTTTATTCCAGACTCTCATAAACTCAGGGCCGACCGTTGACTGGCGATTGGGACTAGTGTGGACTATTGGAAAGGTCATAGATTGAAGCCATTGCCTAAATACAATTTATTTAGGAATCGAGCCCTTTAATGTAAAAAATCGACAATATTAGTTGGCATATCTGCCTCGGATACGGCAGTTCATTAATTTTTTTCACGTGGATTCAGGGTTTTTTTTTCTTTTTTTTCTGGATATGTTTTGTCATCTCAATTTAATTTATAACTTTGGATTACATTTGTTACGGGTTTCACTAGAGCGTAAATTACTACTTTTTTTATATTTGGTTATCAAATTATTGAACTAAAATAAACTCGTGATATATTTTACATATGGAAAACAAAACATTCGTCTATGGGATCATGGTCTGTTGGTTATGATGAAGGGCTTTCGTAGGAATGAACACGGTTCAAATCTCTCTTTGGAAACTTAATTCCTAATCCGGTGGAAATGATATATCGAAAGGGGAAAAAAAAAAACCTTCACAATGGTTGCATGGATTTGTATCTTCCATTCATCTCAACTCTCTCAATACCAAAAAAAAATGATTATTTAATTTCATCCATGTGTTGACCGTGAAAACATAATTAGTGTAAAAAAGAGAGATATTTGAGCTTGTCGATCGTAGGTTACATTGACTCGCAACATGACTATCTTTCGCGAGTAAATCATCTATACTCTTTATAAAGATGCTTGAAAACGACTGGTCCTCTAAGCCATATGTATCACGCAATTAAAAGTTAAAAAAATAAATAAATTCTAACTAATTGTTTAACTACCTAATGTTATCTAACTATAATCAGATATCTCTAACTCATGTGGTCAAGGTGGGAGTCATTCTCCTTGGTTGGATAGGTTCGATTCCACGGGACATTTTATTTATAAAAAAAATTATAATTTAATAAGTATTAGTAAATCTAATGTCACAATGGGTTATCTTTCTTGGCTAAATTACCACTCTATACCCTCAACTATTTCAAATGTTCAACTTAATACCCTCAACTTTGATAGGTACCAACTTAATACTCTCTTTCAACTAATATTTTTAACTTGATACCCTCCGTCACCCTAACGTTAAAAATAAATAAATTCCTAAACTACCCTCCCCCTACCGCTGCCACCCTGCTTCCCCACCCCCGCCACACCCCTCCCCCGCCATGCGCCACCCCCTTCCCCGCCACACTTCCCTCGCGCGGGCGCCCGCTGCATGCCACCCCCTCGCGAGCCCTGTCACGCCCCAATACCAAAATACGTAGGACTAGAAATACGTAATATGCCAGCTACGCATTCGACCAGACTCTGGTCCGACTCGAATACGTATAAGCTGTATTATAATGGTCAATATCTAAATAATCAAGTAAATATAAATATCTATGTCCCAATCCACAATGAACAGAATACACAAGAATGTGCTACATGTGCTAAAGTCGGCCGTCCAGTAACACACAAACTCGAATAGACTCGAGAAAAAATATGAGTCTATAAAACTAGGCTACATCAGCAGATGAATAAACAATATGAATAAATAACAACTCCGGTAGAAATGATATAAGTACCTGATACCAATGCCTGCAAGACAAGCAACTCCATCAGCAACTCCAAAGACTCTGTAATCGTCTATGCTGCAAAAACTGACAGGAGACCAGGTCCTCAGAGGGACGTAACAAGATACAAAAATAGTATGCCATAGCATGACAGAAAGAAACAAATGCAACGCCGGTGTAATCTAGCATAACCACCAAATGAGACACAACTTTGAAGACAATATTCGACGCGTGGGCTGTCCAAATATAAAACCGTAGCTCCGAGCACAGAGTCACACGGGTGATACTACGACTTCGGATACAGGAACACTACATAAATAGGAACATATACATATATATATAGCGCGTGCAGAGTAGCCCAAACGTCTAGTAACTGTCTTTTCCTCCCAAAGCGGTCAACGGGTGTTCGCTGAACCTGAACCTCTATCTAACAGTCTCGTCATACTGAAGTATCTATCAGCAATTACGACCCTAAAGTCATCCCAGAATCTGGTCATGCTGACAGTATCAGGATACAGGAAGTCTGGTACAATGACGGTGTCTGAATGTGTCCTAGGGTTCTGATGTAACCAAGTAGGTACATCAAGGTATCACGAACATCTATCAATCGATACCAGACGTTACCAACGAACGTCTGCACCCGGTTACGACCCGGACGCTAAATAACGATTCTGATCCAAAATGCGCACAATGCATAGAACAAATAAATAAAAATCTGAAAATTAAGATACAGGATGGCAAGGTACACTTGCCTGGAAGCCAGGCGAAGATTCGAACCCGAACTCGCCAAGGAAGTAGCAGCTAAAGATGGACACTGGAGCGGATGTCTTCGGATGCTGTCACAAATATCACCAACAGTTTTAAAAAGAGTGAGATACACAAAAAAGCTTATACATACGTCCAATTAGGACACAGGGGCAAAAATGCAGTTTCTGGTCAACACGGGGTCCATGTAAAACCCCTAATTTATAAACCGTATTAATTTTTATTAATTATTTAATTTATTAGTAGTTATAAGCTAAATAGAGGAAATAGATTTTTTTTATTTTTATTTGAGGTGTTTGTGCATTTAGGGTATTTATGGGGCCATTATAAAATTTTTCTAATGTATTCCGTGTAGGAGACCCTTTGGACTGTTGCTAGCTTAATGGTATGCACAAGTATAATTCCTATTGGATCTAACCCAAACCCCTTAGCCTCTACCCTACCCGCCTGAACCCATAACCCATTAAGCAAAATATCTTTAATAGCAGCAACAAAAACCAACTTCTCTTTCCCCCGCGGAACCGACCTCTTTATCTATATATATATCCCATGCAGTACACCATAAACCGAAAACCAAAACAAAAGAAAGAAGGAAACAACAACAACAGTGGTTTTTGAAACCACTAAACAACCCCCCACTGCCTCTTTATCTCTATATATACTACCAAACTCTCCCAAACCCTAACCCCAATTCTTCCACCAAACTCAACACCGTCTTCACCGCATGTGGAAACGTTTGTTCGAAGGCCTTAATTTCAGATCCCGTGTCCTTGACATTTGGACGCTTGCACTATACAGATTTCTTGCCAAGCAAGTATACATTGCCATTGTACTATTATTTATATTCCATATGATGCATGCATGTTTTATTTCTGCCTATGTAGTTCATTTATTTTAACTGCTATATAAATTGTGTGTCCAAGGAAACTTGGGTGCAACGACGGTGTCGTCGTGTTCTATTTTTATTTATGTATATGCATTGGACCTACTTTATGAGACCACTCCATTATTATGAGGCATTTTATGTTTCATTGGCCATGACACTATTCTTACATGAGTATGAGTCACATGTAGGACACGGACTTGCGTATTCGGCTGGCCACTGGTACGTATAGGTCGTGCGACGGATAGGGATAACTGCCAATAGAAACTTTGTATGCTAGTAGACCTGACAGTTATTTAGAGGTTTTATCGTGTCATGGATATGACATGCCTAGAGCATGGGGTGGGGAGAACAATAAGTAAGGCGTTTGGGCTCCTTTGCACTTTTCTCCTGTGCGCCCGGATTCTCCGCCGGAGAGACGGGTGGTGATGACCACTATATATTATATTATCAGGCGGCCTATGCCGTTCAAAAGACGACATGCTTTGTAGGCCCCTGGATCTCTAAGAGAACCATGCCAATCCCATTTTTGGCCAGATAGCCCCCGTGTTGGAAAGTTGTTCTCAAACTGTATTAACTTAGACAGATAGGCGACCCCATTGGATGTTTATTTTTCAGTACTTATTGGCATATTATTATGTATCTTGTTACGTCCCTCTGAGGACCTGGTCCTTTTCCAGATATAGATGAGCAGGAGTATCCGCAGGAGTACGGACCTGGACCTGACGCTACTTACCAGACTGAGGAGGTCTTACCTTCGGAGTATCTGTGATTTTATTACTGCTGTTTAGAGATCCTTGTTGCTACTCTTTTAGAGACTTTTATATTTAGAGTTAATTCTCTTCTCTCTTTAGTAGTTTCAGTATAGTCGTTTTGTAGTGGATTTGTTTCCATCCGACTATCAGACTTGATACTCATATTTGATATTCAGTTATTATTCAGCTCTTTATTCCTACTTATTATTTGTGCTGTGGATGAGATGTAGGTTGCGTGTGACTTGTTGTGACAGTATATTACCACTGGTGGATTGGATATTCATGTACAGCGTACGTGTGTATATGGTTTCCATATATTGGAGTTCGTATACATACGGCTGGCGTGTTACGTATTCTTAGTCCTACGTATTTTGGGACTGGGGCGTGACATATTTTTGGTGGTGGCCCATGCAGGTCTAGAATATATTATCTCGGTTACGTAACTGTACCGAACAAGCCTGCGTATAGGAATAGAGTAAAAGGATCTCATCTACGCTTGACTAAAACCTCATTCTTCCTTTCAACTATCTTATGTTTGGATAAACAAAGTTGTCCGCCAAAAACCCTTTATCCTGTGACCAGGGGTCCCTATTTATAGAGATCTATCAGATGACTGTCTTGTTGGCATAAAAGCCAAATGACTGTCTTGTTGGCGTAAAAGCCAAATGACTGTCTGGTTGGCGTAAAAGCCAGATGACTGTCTTGTTGGCGTAAAAGGCCAAACTATGAAAAAGATTGCCTCCTTTACGCTGCGGTTATGACAACTGCTACCCACGTTCAAATAGTCTTCTAAATCTGCGTATGACACGTATCCCTTTATAAGGTAACGCGTATAACTGTTTCTCGAAGATCATGGCATGCAAGCCACGTAGGTAACTGCCCCTGTGTAAAACTTGGTGATTCATTGATAATAGATAACCAGCGTAAAATAGCCTGATTGGCGTAAAATGCAAGGACGGTGAGGTGAGCGTATTAGTCACAGTCTTAGCTTTCCCAGTCATGACCAATTTTAAAATAGAACGAAATCTCGTGCATTAAATGCAGAGATATGCCTCGAGCTCTGTACAAGAAACAGCTTTTGACGTAGCGTCTGATTTTATCTTGTCTTGAGCGTAAAAACTTATTTTGTCAATATAGAATAGGCAGCATATTCAGAAGACTCCATTTCCTTTCTTTTAATGCGTATATGTCACTAAATGACAACCTGGGTCTCTGTGCAAAATCATCATCACAGCCGTCCTCTCGATCATCGTGCAGTACTTTTGTCAAATGTCAGGTTCACTGATTTGTTTGACTAATTCATCCGAGGAATATGAAGAGTTTCTCGTACAACTTTACGCTGCATTAAAAACAACGTATTTCAGACTTTTTACGCAGACTTTACGCAGGGAGATATAACAACCTTTTACGCAAACCTTTTACGCAGACTTTACGCAGGAAGATATAACAACCTTTTTACGCAGACTTTTTACGCAGACTTTATGCAGGAAGATATAACAACCTTTTTACGCAGACTTTACGCAGGGAGATATAGCAACCTTTTACGCAGACTTTTTACGCAAACTTTACGCAGGGAGATATAGCAACCTTTTACGCAGACTTTTTACGCAGACTTTACGCAGGAAGGTATAGCAACCTTTTACGCAGACAGCTCTGAAGCCATGTTTTACGCCGACAGCTTTGAATCTCTGCTTTACGCGGACAGCCCTGAAGCCCTACTTTATACCAAACTACTTTGAATCTCTGCTTTACGCGGACAGCCCTGAAGCCCTACTTTACGCCAAACTACTTTGAATCTCTGCTTTACGCGGACAGCCCTGAAGCCCTACTTTACGCCAAACAACTTTGAAGCTCTGTGTTACGCAGGGAGGGACTTCATGTATGTTGGGGATTTTGACTGTAAAATACGCGAAAAATTCCCCAGCATATTTCATGCTTCTACATTATATTTAATGCTTGCATCCTGTTTGATTCCTGTACTTCGTCTAATCGTTGCGTACACCACCTGCAGAGAGATGGATATGCAGAATGGGTGTACTGTCACCGATGGCGACACAACTTCTGGAGTCAATGGTCAGACTCAAGGAGGGACCTCAGCAATTCCTAGACTTCCAGGACCAGATGGACAGATTCACAATCCAGTTCCATCTGATCTTCCCGTTCCACCTAATGGGAACCTTCCAGCCTCATCGACACCGCAGGATGGCTAGGCACAACTATTCCAATTCTTCCAGATGATAATGCAGGAACAATGACAACAGGCCGCCACACTAGCTGCAGAGCAGAGGCAGCAAGCAGCAGAACAGAGACAATAGTTCCTAGTAGAACTTGAGAGGATGGCTGCAAAGACTATTGTACCAGCTCAAGCACTAGTTCCAGTACCTCGAGCTAGAGTTGGTTCAGTAAAGGACTTTATACAGATGGGTCTGAAGCCGTACAAAGGCATTGAGAGCCCAGAGGAGACTACCAACTGGATCACTCACACCCAGAAGCTATTGGAAGCATCGCAGCTACCTACTGAGCTGTGGATGACGGGTGTAAGGACGCTTCTAGATGGTAATGCTCATCACTGGTGGGAATCCATGGAGCACCAGTTGGGTACATACCAGACTTGGGAGCAGTTCTTGGAGTGCTTTGAAAGGAAGTACTTTTCGGACACCGTCAGAGATGCATTGTACGATCAGTTTCTCCACCTGGAACAGGGGAACAGAACAGTGGACGAGTATGATGCCGAGTTTAGTCGCCTTAGTAAATATGGCGCTGCCCTGATACCAGATGACTTGGCCAAGGCTAAGAGGTTTCATCGCGGACTGACTCAGGAGCTCCAATATTACACAAGCTCACAGTCTCGAATCTCTTATGCCGAATTACTGACGGAAGCCAGATTGCAAGAAACCATCAGCAGAGGAAAGGGAGGTCAGTTGAGGACACAACAAGGACCGGCAAGGACACAACAAGGAGGACCTATCAGACGTCCTTTAGCTCAGCAAAAATAGTATCAACACAGAGCATGACCGTACCAGGATCCAGATAAGCCCCAATATAATTATTATGGGAGACGCGGGCACATCTCAAGAGACTGTCGAACCCGTTTGGGATAATGTATGAGATGTGGTTCCGGAAAGCACCTGGCGAGAAATTGCCCAATGCAGCAGACACTTCCACCGCCAGTACCGAGACTAGCGCTTCCAGTACCGAAGCCAGCTCAGCAGATGATGAGACCAGGAGTACCTCGACCTCAAACAGCAGGGGGATTTCAGCGAGGACCACCGCTACCTGCACAGGAGGATCAATTCGCGAGGGCCAGACAGGGACAACCACAGAGGAACGGACAAACTTTTGCATTGGAAGTGGATGACATGAATCAGGAGATTGATGTCATAACAGGTATCACTCTTGCTTTTACTTTTCCTGCTGTGACATTGTTTGATACGGGAGCCACCCACTCGTTCATATCATCTAGCTTTATTGCCAAACACAATATTGCCTCTACACCTTTATCTAGTTGTGTTAGAATTCTTACCGGAGGAGGAGTTGTACCTGTTAGTCGAATTTGTCGATCGTGTCCTATAATGATACGTGATAGAGAGATGAACGTCTGACTCTTAGTCCTTCCTATGCCAACTTTTGATATTGTTCTTGGAATGGACTGGCTAAGCAAGTACCACGCTTTCTTCGATTGTTTTGGAGGAAGCATTCTTTTCAAGGTACCAGGCCAGCCTGAACTTGAGTTTGCACGAGGATCCACAAAAATTCTTGATGGTATGCAGCTCGAAATGAACGATGTTATCTATCACCCCATTATTTCAGAATTCAAAGACGTCTTTCCAGAAGAATTGCCAGGACTGTCCCCAGATAGAGACGTATAATTCTTAATTAAATTGACACCGGGAGCAGCACCCATAGCATCACATGTTTATAGACTGGCGAAGAAGGAGATGGATGAACTGAAGACACAGTTAAAAGAACTAGAGGAGAAAGGTTTTATCCGACCGAGTGCATCACCCTGGGGAGCACCAGTGTTGTTTGTACCAAAGAAGGATGGGTCAGTGCGTATGTGCATTGACTACAGAGCCTTGAATGCAGTGACAGTGAAGAATAAATATCCATTGCCACGTATTGATGACCTCTTTGATCAGCTTAGTGGAGCCAAGATGTTCTCAAAGATAGATTTGAAATCAGGATATCACCAGGTGAAGGTACGGAAGGAGGACATCCCGAAGACCACATTCCGGACAAGATATAGGCACTACGAGTTTCTGGTCATGCCATTTGGATTGACCAATGCTCCAGCTATCTTTATGGACTTAATGAATCGAGTCTTCCATCAATATTTGGACCAGTTCATGGTCGTCTTCATAGATGATATACTTGTCTATTCAAAGAGCCACGAGGAGCACGAGAAGCACCTGCGGATTGTTCTAGAGACCTTCAGGAGAGAGCAGTTATATGCAAAGCTCAGTAAATATGAGTTCTTCTTGGACAGAGTCTCATTTCTTGGACATGTTGTTACAGGAGATGGTATTTTTGTTGGTCCAGAAAAGATCTCGGCAGTCGAGACATGGCCTGTTCCTAAATCAGCAGCGGAGGTAAGAAGTTTTCTTGGACTTGCAGGATATTACCACGGTTCGTGGAGAATTTCTCAAGGATATCAACACCTATGACTCGGTTGACTTGCAAAGATCAAGAGTTCATATGGACCAACGAGTGTCAAGCCGCTTTTGAGGAGTTGAAGAAGCGACCGACTACAGCACCAGTATTGACTATTCCATCAGGATCAGGAGGCTATGTGATCTACAGTGACGCATCAGGGAAAGGCTTGGGATGCGTATTGATACAGCATGGCAAGGTGATTACATATGCATCTAGACAGTTACGAGTACATGAGAAGAATTATCCAACTCATGACTTGGAACTTGCAGCCGTTGTATTTGCTCTGAAGCTATGGAGACATTACTTATATGGGGAACGAGTAGAAATCTATACATACCACAAAAGCCTCAAGTATGTCTTCACATAGAAGGAGTTAAATATGAGGCAACGTCGATGGCTCGAATTGATGAAAGATTTTGAGATAGAGCTACATTATCACCCAGGCAAGACTAACGTTGTAGCAGACGCGTTAAGCCGAAAGCCAGCAGCTTATTTCTTGACGACACAGAGAGAATTATTGAAGGACTTGCAAGGTCTTGGCATTGAAGCGATATTACCCGGAGCAGATGGGACACTAGCCAATTTGCAAGTACAATCATCACTAGTAGAGAGGATTAAGACAGCATTGCCTACAGACGCCAGACTCAGAAGATTAAAGGAAAGGACAGAGGCCGGAGAGCAGACAGGACTGCGCATTCATGATGACGGGACATTACGATGTGGTGATCGTCTATATGTTTCCAATAGAGAGATTCGACAGGAGCTGATGATAGAAGCTCATAGTTCGATATATTTTATTCATCCTGGAGGCACCAAGATGTATCGTGATTTACGACAACACTTTTGGTGGCATGGAATGAAAAGAGAGATAGCACGCTTTGTAGCTAAATGTTTGGTATGTTAGCAAGTAAAGGTGGAGCACCAGAGAACAGCAGGGTTATTGCAACAACTCCCGATTCCAGAGTGAAAGTGGGATCACATCACTATGGACTTCGTCACGGGTTTTTCCAAGAGTCCAAGTGGAAGAGATGCAGTATGGGTAATAGTGGACCGACTCACCAAGTCAGCCCATTTTTTGCCTTTTAGAGTTGGCCAATCTACAGAAGCTTTGGCTGACTTATATATGAGGCAGATCATGAGATTTTACGGCATACTAGTCAGCATTATATCAGACAGGGATTCGCACTTTATATCGCACTTATGGAGGATCATGCAAGAGAGTCTTAGAACTCGTCTGAAGTTCAGTACATCTTATCACCCGCAGACAGATGGGCAGTCAGAGCGTACTATTCAGACATTGGAGGATATGTTGAGGGCTTGTATGTTAGACTTTGGAGGATCATAGGAGGACCACCTACACCTTGTGGAGCTTTCTTACAATAATAGCTATCAGGCAAGCATCCAGATGGCTCCTTTTGAAGCATTGTATGGAAGAAAGTGTAGGTCTCCTGTGTGTTGGAGTAACGTGGGAGAACGTCAGATTCTGGGACCAAAGTTAGTAGTCAACACCGTTGAGACAGTTAAGAAGATAAAGGACACTTGCGAGCAGCGCAAGACAGGCAGAAACAATGGGCAGACCTTCATCGTCGTCCCTTGGAGTTTAAAGAGGGCGATCATGTCTTCTTAAGGATATCACCTACCAGAGGCACCATTCGATTCGGAGGGTGCGGCAAGTTGAGTCCAAGGTATATTGGACCATTTGACGTGCTAGAGAGAGTGGGAGAAGTGGCATATCGACTTACGCTACCACCTTCACTTGAGGGAGTACATAACGTATTCCATGTGTCGCAACTCAGGCGATATGTGGCTGACAGCAGTCATGTTCTCGACCATTCGGAGATCACCATTGGACCGAAATTGTCATATCAAGAGCAACCCGTGGGAATCCTTGATCGTCGAGAGAAAGTATTGAGAAACCAGTCTATTCCCTTGGTCCGCGTGGCATGGAAGCATGGCGCGCCAGGAGAATCTACTTGGGAGCGCGAGGACGACATGCACGAACATTTTCCGAACCTATTCGCAAACTTTACTTTGTTAATTTATATCTTATACCATCCTTGACTTTCTACCGTGGCTTAGTTTTAATTTCGAGGACAATTTTTTTTATAAGTTGGGTAGAATGTAAAACCCCTAATTTATAAACCATATTAATTTTTATTAATTATTTAATTTAATTTATTAGTAGTTATAAGCTAAATAGAGGAAATAGATTTTTTTTATTTTTATTTGAGGTGTTTGTGCATTTAGGGGATTTATGGAGCCATTATAAAATTTTCCTAATGTATTCCGTATAGGAGACCCTTTGGACTGTTGCTAGCTTAATGGTATGCACAAGTATAATTCCTATTGGATCTAACCCAAACCCCTTAGCCTCTACCCTACCCGCCTGAACCCACAACCCATTAAGCAAAATATCTTTAATAGCAGCAGCAAAAATCAACTTCTCTTTTCCCCGCGGAACCAACCTCTTTATCTATATATATATCCCATGCAGTACACCCTAAACCGAAAACCAAAACAAAAGAAAGAAGGAAACAGCAGCAGCAATGGTTTTTGAAACCACTAAATAACGCCCCACCGCCTCTTTATCTATATATATACTACCAAACTCTCCCAAACCCTAACCCCAATTCTTCCACCAAACTCAACACCGTCTTCACCGTATTTGGAAACGTTTGTTCGGAGGCCTTAGTTCCAGATCCCGTGTCCTTGACATTTGGACGCTTGCACTATACAGATTTCTTGCCAAGCAAGTATACCTTGCCATTGTTCTATTATTTACATTCCATATGATGCATGCATATTTTATTTCTGCCTATGTAGTTCATTTATTTTAACTGCTATATAAATTGTGCGTCCAACGAAACTTGGGTGCAACGACGGTGTCGTCGTGTTCTGTTTTTATTTATGTATATGCATTGGACCTACTTTATGAGACCACCCCATTATTATGAGGCATTTTATATTTCATTGGCCATGACACTATTCTTACACGAGTATGAGTCACATGTAGGACACGGACTTGCGTATTCGGCTGGCCACTGGTACGTATAGGTCGTGCGACGGATATGGATAACTGCCAATAGAAACTTTGTATGCTAGTAGACCTGGCAGTTATTTAGAGGTTTTATCGTGTCATGGATATGACATGCCTAGAGCATGGGGTGGGGAGAACAATAAGTAAGGCGTTTGGGCTCCTTTGCACTTTTCTCCTGTGCGCCCGGATTCTCCGCCGGAGAGACGGGTGGTGATGACCACTATATATTATATTATCAGGCGGCCTATGCCGTTCAAAAGACGACATGCTTTGTAGGCCCCTGGATCTCCAAGAGAACCATGCCAATCCTATTTTTGTCAGATAGCCCCCGTGTTGGAAAGTTGTTCTCAAACTGCATTAACTTAGACAAATAGGCGACCCCATTGGATGTTTATTTTTCAGTACTTATTGGAATGTTATTATGTATCTTGTTACGTCCCTCTGAGGACCTGGTCCCTTTCTAGATATAGATGAGCAGGAGTATCCACAGAAGTACGGACCTTGACCTGACGCTACTTACCAGACTGAGGAGGTCTTACCTTTGGAGTATCTGTGATTTTATTACTGCTGTTTAGAGATCCTTGTTGCTACTCTTTTAGAGAATTTTATATTTAGAGTTAATTATCTTCTCTCTTTAGTAGTTTCAGTATAGTCGTTTTGTAGTGAATTTGTTTCCATCCGACTATCAGACTTGATACTCATATTTGATATTCAGTTATTATTCAGCTCTTTATTCCTACTTATTATTTGTGCTGTGGATGAGATGTAGGTTGCGTGTGACTTGTTGTGACAGTATATTACCACTGATGGATTGGATATTCATGGACAGCGCACGTGTGTATATGGTTTCCATATATTGGAGTTCGTATACATACGGCTGGCGTGTTACGTATTCCTAGTCCTACGTATTTTAGGACTGGGGTGTGACAGTCCACCAGTGGCCCGTCTTGTACCAAAAAATATGCCAGAGATAAAGTTCTCCAAATTTATCAAATTTAGTGTCTACAAGTCCAGAACAACGATACGAACCCAACGAAACATCCAGAACTGGGTTCCGATGAGCCGATCACGAAATTGCCCGTCATGTGGAACCGTGGGGCCCACGAAATGACGTTTCATCAACGTTCTCAGAATCGAACTAAACTTGGGTCACAGGACCAGCGTAACACTACGAATCCGATGGCACAAAGATTTATTACGAAACAACAGGCACACACAAAATTAGGACGAGTGTCAAAATACGTCGATATTTTGCTTTTCGACGGATACGCATTGATTCCGGTGTGCACGCACATCCAAATCAAGTTCTGCGAAAGTTCATACGTCTACGTTGACGATACGTGTCTTTCGGTACAATCGGTACACGACAAGGTTGCCCGGATTGATGGGACCAACTCCATATCGGAAAGTATCATGGTTTTATAAAATATTTTTTCTCAAGAATTGGAACTCTAATTACTAACAATAGAATACAAACTAAAATATTCTAATTGAACACACTGCAACAGGGTTAAGTATGGTTCATACTCGAAGAGCCGGTTCAAGGGTTGGTTGCGCGAGGAGGGAGATATCACTTCGTGAATCAGAAAGGTTGAACTCAGTTTCTGAACACGGGTTCGAGCCGCGGTTGCTCGCGGCTGCGGGGAGGGGAGGGGCCAGGACAACGGCGGCTTGTTGTGGCGGGTCAGGGAGGTGGTGGTGCTGGAGGTGGTCGTCGTGGTGGTACTGGACGTGGAGGTGGTAGTCGAGGGTGGTGCTGGTGATGGCGGGTGGATGTGTGAGGGTGGTGAGGATGATGGCGGGTGGAGGTGTTGGTAGTGGTGGTCACGGTGGTGCTGGCCGTGGAGGTATTGGCAGTGGTGGTACGAGGTGGACGTGGTGGTGAAGGTGGTGGTGGCTGCTTCGGTCGCTTGGTGGTGGCGCTGCGGGTGCACTTGGCCGGAGTGGGTGCAGCGGGGGTCGAGGAACTGCTGCGGGTGGAAGTAGCAGCGGATGACCGAGGGGTTGGCAGCGGCGGCGGCGGTTGCTCCGGTGCAGGTGGAGGTGAAGGAGGAAGCTGCTGTGGGCGGAGGCAACAGAAATATGGCCGGAGTAGTCGCGGGTGGAGGCCGGAATATGGTGGAGGCCGGTCGCGGGTGGTGATGAAGGAGCTTGGTCGGAGTGTTTGAAGAAGAAGAAATGAAGAAGGAGAAGAAGTGAAGGAGGAGAAGTAGTGAAGAAGAAGAAATGGGGAGTGCTCGGCTGTGAAGGAAGAAAGAAGGAGGAAAGAGAGGGGGGGTCTAGGCTTCTAGGGATTAGGGCCGGCTCATTGGGAAAGGTGTGAGGATGAGTGATTTTATAGGAGCATGTGTGATGGTGATGAAAAGGGCATTTTGAATCAAGGGCCTTGATTCATCATGAAACAATTGTTCAAAACAAAAGGGGAGAGAGAAAGTGACTTGACCGGTCCAAGAGAGGGTGGGGGGTTTCTTCATTGGCCTTGACCAATAGAGTGGTGATACCTAGCATCCTATTTGCAAATAAGCCCCTTAACTTTTGGATATTTGTACATGAAGGAAAAGTGATGGAGATTTGATGTGGGAAGTGGTGTTTGGTGTTATATAGGGTGAGGGGGTATTGTGTGTTTTGCATGGGCTTCATGAAAGGGGTATTGGGTTAAATTGGTATTAGTTTAAGTTGGTATCCCCAATTTAATTAAATAAAGTATCATGTGCTCTTAAATTAAATGGAGGCACATGGGGTCTCAATTAGGAGTGACACAAAGGT
>JAYESA010000013.1:173142027-173399061 GCA_036927795.1 Iris macrosiphon | reverse complement strand
GATGTACTTGATAAGACAAGTACGAGAATACATAGGGTCTCGATATCCATGTCTATGTGACGTTACACAACTCCGCGTACGGGGTTGGCACCCGACTATAATCGGACGCTAAGCACGTCACACGGCCCTAGGGTTGAGCATGTACAATAGTTATAATGTATATATTCAAAGAAATAATTAACAACTGCAAGTTTGGCAAGGTACACTTGCCTGATATTTCGGCTCCAATTATAACTCTAGCAGCAGTGAGATTTGCAGGCAGTACTCCGGTTGCTGAAATAAACATCACCATCAGATCCAAAAAATATCAATCAGCTAGAAATGCCTGTCCTTGAGTCCAATTTGGAGACAAGGGCAAAAATAATAATTTTGGGTCAAAACGGGGTCCACATGTGACCCGCTTCGCACCGAAAAATGTGTCAGGGACAAAGGTCTCCAAATTCGTCCAACTTAGTGTTAACAAGTCAGGAACGATGATACGAACCCAACGGAACTTCCAGAATTGGATTTCGATGAGCCGGTCACAAAATCGTCCGTCAAGTGGAGCCTGTGGGGCCCACGACACGCGATTTCGTCAACGTTCTCAGAATCGAACCAAACTTGGGTCACAGGACCAGCGTATTGCTACGAGTCCGATGGCACAAGTTTCGTTTCGATCCGACGTGTGTACAAAAAGTTAGGACGCATTCCAGAAAGGGCGAATACGGGACGGTGTCCGCGGAATCCGAATCGACTTCTGCGAAATTCCGCACGTCCGTATCAACGGCGCGCACGTATCGGTGAAGACCGCACGCGACCAAGTCGTCCCGTTTGGTGGGGCGTACCCAGTTCAGGGGTGAATTAGGGCGTTATTTTTCCTTTTTTTGGATCGCGGTTCGCGATCGCCACAGGACGCGATGCCCCGAGCGAGTTGCACGGGCACCGAGAGGGTCACGCAGGGTCCGTGATGCAACTGACGGAAACGAAAATGGGTAAACAAGCAGGGAGATACGCGTACCTGAACAGGGTCTGGAAAACTGAGAATTCACCATGTCCGACACGTGTCCGATACACAGAGACCTAGAGTTAGGGTTCAGGGGTGGTTGTTGCCGGAGGACGGCGAGGGGAGGCCGGAGGCGGTCGAGGGCAGCTGGGGGCGGCGCTGGCGGAGGCGGCGGCGACGCGCGGGAGGAAGGAGCTGCTGCTAGGGCTCGGGTGAGCCGTGCGACGCTGGCGCGGGGAGGAAGGAGCTGGGCTCGGCTGAGGCGGGTGGGGATGGCGGCGAGGCGAGGAGGGCGGTGGCCGGAGGGCGGTGGCCGGAGGCGGAGCCGGTGGTGGTTCGCGGTGGTGGCGGGGGAGAAAATTGGCCGGAGAAGAGAGGGGTTAGGGCTCCTTTATAGGGGAGGAGGAGAGGAGAGGGGGCCGAGCGGGGCGGGCGTCGTGGCGGGGAAGGCGGAGGCGAGGGGAGGCGTGGCCGGGTGGAGCGGAGCGGGCGGAGCGACCGGCGGATCCGGCAGGAGACACGGGGGTTCGACCGGGTCAGGGGAGAGGGGCTCGAGGGCGGGTGCGGGCGGGTCGGGTTCAGTCGGGTGGACCCGACCCGACCCGCTAGGCCGGTCGGACCGGTCCGGTCTGGCTGAACCGGGTTCGGCCGGTTCAGTCCGGTTTGAACCCGGTTCAGTCCGGTTCAATTGGGTTTTTAATTTAAATTTATTTTAAAAATAGTTTTTAGGCTTTTAAAATATTTTCGGGGTCCAATAAATTTCCAGAAAATTACCCTAAGTCCAGTTTTTAATTTTACACCATAAAATATTATTTCCATAATATTTTAATATATTTTAAAAATATTTAATTTTATTTAATGCCAAAAATACCTCGTTTTTAATTAGTAAAAATTTCCAAAATTTCCAGAAAATTCTGAAAAATCCAGTTTTAAAATCTTGAAAAATCAGGGGGTTTACACAGATCTCTCTCGAGATATCTATAGATAGAGACGCAAGAATATTATACCATAAAGAAGCTATCATATCTCATTTAAGTTGGACCAGCCTGTTTCTGGGGTTCCATACCTTGAGTCTTTATGTTCATAATGACGTCATGCTCGCTTTTGGTACTCCGAAAAAACAAGCAAGCCGTGAGCAAGTAACAGAGATCCAGATAAATAAACATTAGGGAAATCCTCTATTAATTTTAGAAGCATTGGACATTTATTATTATTCCTCCCATATCAACTGAACCATACAACTTCTCATGGTTCAGTTGTATGGTGTTTGTTGTATTGTGCCCCTTGAATTATGATAAATAAAGTGAAATGCAACTCAAATCTAAAATTCCAATTCAAATATAACTTAATTTTATGACTTTATCATAGGTTTGTTGTATTGTGCCCCCAAAGATTATATTGTTAACTCTAAATCTGAAATTTCATTGAAAGTCTACATTTTCCAGCAAATCTAAAAATTTATGAAATTTGTTGGTGTTATAGCCTCAAATGATTATGTAATTTGAATTAGACTTTTTTAACAACAATGTATGCATTATAGTTGGAAAACTCAAAGTTCGAGTGGACCAATTACTAATTAACTTAGAAGATTTTAATTGTAAGTTTGTGGGAGAAAATGAGAAGGTACAAGATTCAAAACTCAAATTTAGAGAAATATCCATGTATTCAAACATGGGTAAAGTGCAAAAAAAAATTCTTAGATTTAATTTTTTGCAAATTAAGACTCTACGTTTTAAAAAGCACTTTAACATTTCAATTAGGCTCATGTGACACCCTAAAAGAGAATTTCTGTTAACGGACGTCAAAAAGTTATATTTTTGTGCTGTGTTGACCATTGTACCTCTCATTTACTCTAATAGGAAAAAAATTAAAAGAAGGAAAAATTTTCCAAACATTACCAATTTACATATCTTTGTACTTATCATTATCTTATTTATTAAAAAAAAATTTTACTATACATTTATCATTAACAAAAAAGTTAGGAATTTAGTATCGATTTCTTTATTCATTTCTATTTACTTACCATAATTACATGTTCCTTGGATTATCAATCTAGTTGAATTTAACATTTCTAAAGATTATTAAAATTAAAATTTTGGGGGTTTACAATATTTATTTTCTTTTTTCTTAAAGAGCTTCTCCACAATAACTTACGGGACAAACATACGGGATTAGAAAATATATGTACGTTTGTCCTATAAATTTATTTCTCTTTTAAAAACTAATTCTCTAATTTTAAAAAATAAAGCTATCTCTATCTTAAAAAATAAGACTTATTTATCTAATAATTTTTAAATAAAGATAGATTTATTTATTTTTTAAAAATAGAGATAGATACACTATTTTTTTGTTTTAATAAATAGAGGTAAATTTATTTTTTAAAATAAATCTAAATATAATTTATATTTAAAAACAAATCTACAAAATAATATAACTTTAGAAAAAACTATATCTTTAAAAAAATATTAAAAATATAATATTAATTTGTTTTTCAAATTTTAATATTAATATTAATTTCTCTATCAAACTATTTATGAGATGATTAAACCAAAATCAAATCTATTCTATGGGGGGAAAAAATACAAACAAAGTTCATACTTATATTTCTCTTTCAAAATTTTCTTTTAAAAAATAAATAAATCTCTCATTTAAAAAACAAATTTATTTCTATCTTAATATATATATATATATATATATATATATATATATATATATATATATATATATATATATAAAATATTATATTAAAAGAATAATTTTAATTTTAATTTTAATCTTACTATTAATAATATTATTAATAATAATGTTAATGTTAATTTTTAATATTAATATTAATTTGAATATTAGTTTTAATTTATTTCAATTCTAATTTGTTAATGTTAATTTATCTTAATATTAATATTAATATTAATATTAATATTAATATTAATATTAATATTAATATTGATATTAATATTAATATTAATGTTAATGTTAATGTTAATTTTTAAAGTTAATGTTAATTTGTTAAAATTAATATAAATTATAATATTAATGTTAATTTAATTTTTTAATACTAATATTAAATATATGTTTTCTAACGGCGTATGTACATTCTCATGTAGGCAAAGATAAAATTAAAATTCTTAAATATATTAAATATCTAAAAAAAGGCTAATTAACGTTTAGATCCTGAATTCTAAAAGTCTAAACTAGTATAAAATTCTGGTTCTAAACATGAATTCTTAAAAAAATAATTAAAAAACAAATTCTTCAAAAAAAAAAAAAAATTTAATTTAGCCATTTAAAAATGGCTTAGAAATGGTTCAAAAATTAACCGTTCAAAAATAAGACGGTTAAAAAATTTTTAAAACCATGTTATTATCTATACTAATATATTAGGGGGAGGGAAGGGGGACAATCGCTATTAAACCCTCGGTTCATAAAATAGCACTAATTTTTTTAATGCAACTTGGAAACCCCCGGTTCATATACAAATTAATATAACCCCGCGGTCACACCCAATTTGGTTTCTACCATTAAATGACGTCAAAAAAAGTAGATATGAGATGGCAATTATACCCATCTAAAACCTAATGTTAAAGTGTTTTTAAAAGTCCCCCAAAATTTAAATAACTTTTTCTATTTTTTTTTTAATAAACATCGATTATAAAATTAACAGCTTTTAGAATTTGGTACAAATATTTTTTTTTTATTTCTAGACAAATTTTGAGTGGAAAACATATTTCCATGTTTGGTTTATGTTATAAAAATTAACAGAATTTGGTAAAATTAACAGCTTTTAGAATTTGGTACAATTGATATTAATTTGAACGTAACTATTTTTTTCGAAAAATTCTGACGAACCGAGTGGGGGGGGGGGGGGGGGGGGGGGGGGGGGGGAGGGAGGGTTCCACCCTCGGTTCATAAAATAGTGCTAATTTTTTTTAATGCAACTTGGAAACCCCCGGTTCATATACAAATTAATATAACCCCGCGGTCACACCCAATTTGATTTCTACCATTAAATGACGTCAAAATAAGTAGATATGAGATGGCAATTATACCCATCTAAAACCTAATGTTAAAGTGCTTTTAAAAGTCCCCCAAAAATTAATTAACTTTTTCTAATTATTTTTTAATAAACATCAATTATAAAATTAACAGCTTTTAGAATTTGGTACAAATATATATTTTTTTATTTCCAGACAAAATATGAGTGGAAAACATATTTCCATGTTTGGTTTATGTTATAAAAATTTATTTCTGAAAATTGTGAATACTTGGATAAATAATTTATCCACAAAACATGAAAATTGTATCCCTTAAAAATATGTGAGAATATTTTTTTTCCAAACAATAACAAAATTAGTGTTTTTCAAAAAAAATCATGTTTTCATTTTTTAAGAATTTTTTTTGCTATTTTTTTTCTTTTTTATTTCTACTTTTATCCTATTTTATTTTATTTTATTTGAAAATATTTATATGGTAATAACCTATAATTATTTGTATACAAATTAATATAAACTAAACCGTCTCTATAATAATATATTTCATTTATGTGTATATATTAATATATTAATTTGTATATATTGCTTTGTTATTATCTATATTAATTTATATAGAATGACAGAGGTAACAGCTACCAACTTTCACTTATAACGGAAATATTTTGGGTATTCCATAAAAAAAAAAAATTGCAACTTACGGTTACTTCAAATGACTAACACGAGAGGGATATTTTAAGCAATTCAACTATTACGGGAGGATTTAATTGCTACATTTGTCTAGTGAGTCTTATTTTGTTAACGAGACAAATCTAATAAGAAATTTTTTGCACTTTAACCATTCAAACATCCAATACATATTTGTTGATAAAGATGAATAAAAATAGCAGACTTAAACTCAAGTTTGTAGAGAAATTGATAAATTGTAACTGGATAACCCATATTTATTGATATAAACATAGCCATACTCTAGATCTGAAATTTCACTAAAAGTCAAAACTTCCAAGCAAAACTAAAAAAATATGACATTTGTTGTGTTATAGCCTCAAATGATTATGTAATTTGAATTAGACTTTTTTTAACAACAATATATGCGTAATAAAATTCATATTGTTAACTTAGAAGATTTTAATCGCAAGTTTGTAGGAGAAATGAGAAGCTACAAGATTCAAAACTAAAATTTAGAGCAATATCTATGTATTCAAACATCCAATACATATTTGTTGATAAAGATGAAAAAATACCAGATTTAAACTCAAGTTTGTAGAAAAATTGGTAAATTGCAATTGGATAAACCATATTTATTGATATAAACATAGCCATGATGAGAATTACAAAGTTAACTGCATTAAATTACTTTAAAAATTAATATACATAGAGACAATATAGACAAAAGAATATGAGCAATTCTTTCATTTTATTTGAGAAACCAGCTTGTTGATACACAGAACAAATTTGGGGAAGAAAAGTTTAAATATGGAAGAACAAGTTTTTTATTTGGGAAAGAATATTGGGATTAAATTGTATCATTAAATTGCATTTATGGTGATTAGCTATATATGGTGATTGGCTAGCTATATATGGTAATTGGGGTATTGGGATTAAATTATATTTATGGTGATTGGCCATGTGACTTAGGCCCCAAGTTGATATGTAGATGTATATATATGTAACATCATGATGAATGAAATACCTAGAATATTATCTCCTATCACTTCTTCACATGGTATCAGAGCCTGATGGCTAGGGCACGTTTTCTTCGAGCGGCGGCGGCGACATGACGAGCGGAGGCGGCAGCGGGACTTCTATGCCAACGGCATCGCGGATCGATCCCACATTCCCGTATTACCTTGGTTCTACTGACAATCCGAATAATACAATTACGAAAGTAGTGTTTCATGGGAAGAATTATGAGGAATGGTCGAGATATATTCGGCTTTCTCTACGGTCGACAGAAATTTGGGTTTGTTGATGGGTCTATCAATAAACCTTCGGAGAAGGATCAATTGAAGGATTGGTATTGCGTCCAATCAATGTTTCTGCAGTGGATTTTACATACTATCGACGCTTCGGTGAAGAAGATGATACCCTACTTTGAGGAGGCGAAACTGTAACGACCCGCTCCGCATCTATGCGGATAGCCGATTGAAACGACACAAGTGCGATGACCCGACCAGCTTTACTTAGTGAGAAGACTTGCTTGAGGCAAAGGAATTCCAGACTTGGCCCTTCAGGAGTTCAGACTTAGACTTTCAGAGGTTCGCTCGGAGTATCGCTCAACCAAGGCGAATCATCGCTAAGGTGGGTGGCTACGATGAACTTGTCTTTGCTTAGCCATCATACTTAAAATATGGTTGATATATGATAGTCGCTAGAAGAATCACCCCGTGCATGCTAATAAAGAATTCAACACATCTAGCTAAGGGAATAATCTCATCTGATACATCCTTGTATAGAACATGGAAGTAGATCGGTTGAACGGAATGGTAGGCTCGCTTTACAGTTCTTATAATTTCACTTTGTAGTGTTGCTCTTGATCCTTATATGTTCTTTGAAGTACATTGCTCTATATGTCTTAAAATGCTCATCACATAGATTCGGCCTCGGTACAGAAGCACAACATAGATTCTAGTTAACTTACCTGTGGCAAAAGGCTATCAAAATAGTCTTTCCAAGCCAAATAATAGAAACATAGAAAGTCTTCGGGACCGTTGGGTCACCAAGGCAACGCCCAAAATGGGAGCTGCAACAAGAAGTAAAACGTCAGTATAAATGGTGCATGAAAATAGAAACACACCAGATTTGGAGATCTCTGAAACGAGTAAAATGTGTAAAACACTGTGTCAAGTAGCTATGTTCATTCAAGGTCTTAAAGTGTAGCATATAATAAAAGCTTAGTGTTGATCGTCAATGGTCATGGACAACCTGTGCACATGATTCAGGTTCCTGCAGACGGTACGTCGGTCGCGCCAGGGCCGATCCGAACCGGTCAGGAATATTTCAGATAGTCGTTGCTTCCGACGGGAAGGCGTGTAGCGGGGCTCACTACCTGCGTTGTATTCCATTCCCGTCCCGAGAATGTACCTTGTCCATGGCGGCTCGTCAGGTCATAAGACCAAGTTTGTGTCTTTAGTATATTGCATACGTGGCGGCAACCCACGTATGGGCTTGTAGGAACTTGTGGCAAGTAACAGATATAAAGTAACCAGAAGTTTGAAACACATTTGAGTAGTCTAAGTAAAACATGTCTATACAGGTATAGCATGCCGGTGTAAAATGAGTATAAGACATATGAGTAATCTGCACAACCTGAGTCACAAAATGATAAGAGTATTATAAACTGTGTATATCGTGCACTTGGTTTAGAAATACGCTCGTAGCATACATGTGTTCGTTATGCGATCTTGGGGTTTTATATATCTATATTCGTGCTGGGTTTAACTTGGTTTTATACTTGGGTAGGGAAGGACAAATGGTAAGTTGGTAAGTATTGACGTGTTTCTTGTATATCGCACGGCGCACTGCCACACGAGATAGGCTTTGTATCTTATGCATGAAAATGATCCTAAGGCAAAAATAGCAAGATAACTTAATAGTTGGTGCACGAAACTAATATAACGTGTTGGATTTGTCGAGCGGGCGAGAAGCCTCCCCACCAGTGCATTTATGTACTGATAATCCACCAGATTGCTTGCAGGGTGCGGAAGAACCTCGTTAAGTACGGAATATCCCCTCGTGCGCGCTAAGGCGTAGAGTTCGCTCTGGAGCCTTGGAGTGTTGCGTCCGGAGCTGAAGCACATATACAGGACATAATGTTGGAACATCACCTATGTATCATCCCAAGTTGTAAGTTGTTTGGCACGTCTTTATTCTTAGAGAGAGAGAGCTTGAGTGACTTGTAGGCCTAGCGCCGCTTGTAACCTTATTCAATATCAATAAAGAGTTTGTTTTACTTTAATACTTGTGATATTCAATATTTTTGCTATATCGACTTGGTGAACTAGTTATCAACAGCCGTTCCGGTATTTGCCTTACGCGGGCGTAACTCCAGGCTCGCACGGCATCACGTCCTAATTTTTGTTTTGGTGTTGCTTTCGATTTGCTTGGTTTTTGTTGTTGGCTTTATCGCTTGGAGCTTTGGTCCTTGGGGAGTTCGGGAAGAAGGATAGGCAAGGATTCTAACCCGGTACTCGTGGAATTACAGGTCCGGGTAACTGACGTTTGATCGTCTCTAGGCGGGACTCCTTCTTTCAGCACTTTTCTTAATCGGTGGGTAGTTAGAACCCTTCTTTCCTACTTCTTCACGTCCATATCTCTAATGTTTCAAATGCTCAACCGATGATGCCCGCCTGAACGCCTAAAAAATCTTTAGCCATAATGCAAGCCAAGCCACTAAGAAAGGAACATGGGAATTGTAGAGTAACTTGTATATTCATGAACACGGTCTAAACACGAGCTCCAAATACATGCGGAAGTTGTGGTTCAAAACTAAGGAACTGCATGATGGAATGCGGCATCTGAAATATTGGTTACGGCATGGTGCGTCGGAGAGTTTGGACCCACGGAAAACCAAAATCGGAACACGACTTTAAGAAATATAAATTATTGTATAAGTATATATATTGTTGCTTTACTTCTTCTGTTTCATCTCATACATTGTATGATAATTGAACTATTCATGCATTTGCATGGTCTAGGACAACTTGTGCACAAGGTTTATCATTTCCTCGAAAAGGTATTTTGGGGCACTGGAACCGTATCGACCCGGAGGAAAATTTTGATCGTGCTAGTCGCGATGCATTGCGGGACCTTAAGCAGGACTTGCTACTCGGGCTGATAGGGCGTGCCGTAATGCCTTGGATAAGTCCCCATGGTGTTGATCACACCAATGACCGCATATAGATAGAAGCGG
The DNA here is from genome assembly GCA_036927795.1 of Iris macrosiphon. NCBI lineage: Eukaryota > Viridiplantae > Streptophyta > Magnoliopsida > Asparagales > Iridaceae > Iris > Iris macrosiphon. Next base: position 173,389,181 of record JAYESA010000013.1, on the reverse strand, counting down.
TGGTAGATTAGAAGCAACCTACGTCAGTCAGTTCATTTTGGAGGCGTAGATTTTTCAATCTATACAAGGGCATAATATACGGACGACAAGGCTTATCTGATGGAGTGCGTCCTACCTTTTGAGTTTTCCTTTTGTAATGCAAACCAAGTAGCCGAGAGGAACATCAAATGTAAACTCTATGTAAATTACTCTGAATTATCAACAAAAAATATGTTTTCTTCCTATACCTTGTATTCAACTATCTGTGAATGTGTTTTCTAACTTGTGTTTCAATAATTTCCTATTACTGCACGTTCTTGTCTTGTGCGAGCGCAACTACAGGCTCGCACGACATCACGCTCAAGCGAGGACGATCAGTTCCGCAAAGTATCCAGGCGAGGACGATTGACCCTAGCGGGATCGAGGTGTCACGCCCCAGTCCCAAAATATCGAGGGACTAGACATGTGGCAATGACCAGCAGCACACACCGATGGACAAACCCAATTTAATGGACCCATCAGGATGTACTTAAGTTGTAGTACAACAATAACGGTCTATTAATCTTATCCACAGAAGCAATATCAACAAAAGGAAATATAATCATCATTAAGTCACAAGTAAATAAATTGGGGAAAAACCTGATAACAAGTCTGATACAATTGTTCATTTAAACAAGAATGTAAATAGCATCAAAAACTAAGTATAGAAGAAACATATACTCAGGAGAAATCCTCGACAAATACCTCGTCCTCGGTTCCTGGTTCTGCTCTAATGTATGCACTTGTTCCTGCTTCTGCTCGTGCTAATGCTCCAGTCCCGTATATCTCGGGATAGATCTCGTCTGCTAATCCTGGGAACATAATCCGGAATCCAGGTCCTCAGGGGACATAGCAAGGTACAAGAATAAATCATGCCAAAAATAATACAGTGCAACAATAAATGAAACAATAGGGTAAACTATGCAACCATCTATGTGAAACGCAAGTGAGAGCATCACTAGACTTAGGCTGAGACTACGACAAGATCTGTGTCGGGGAGCCTGTAGTAGATATACTATATAATTTACTATGTATTGGGCCTACGGTACCATAATATATATAAAATCAGCCTGTAGCCTGTGTGTCTCTCCCCACCCAATGTAATCATACTTCTCATGTCCACAATGTCTCATGTCCATGTCACGCAAGATCATAACTAATACAGCAAGTCATATGATAGTTAAGCACATACAATATCTAGGTCATGAATCATGTAACCTATACAGAATCACCATGAATATCTCAGAAAGATTCTGTCTCATGAATAGTGTCAGGTGTCCTGGGTTATGACGTACTTGATGATGCAAGCACGAGAAAGTATAGGGTCTCGATATCCATGTCTAGGTGATATTACACAACTCTGCGTACAGTGTTGACACCCGAATATTATTCTGACGCTAAGTAATATCACACGGTCCTAGGTTGAACAGATATAATATCTAAATAAATCAAGGAAATAGGTAACAAGAACTGCAAGGTTGGTAAGGTACACTTGCCTGGGGTTCTGACTCCAACTGTAGCTCTAGTATCAGCGGGATTTACAGGTACTCCTCCGGTTGCTGAAATAGATATCATCATCAGATTCAGAAAATATCAAATAGCTAGAAATGCCTGTCCTTGAGTCCAATTTGGACACAAAGGCCAAAATGACAATTTCTGGTCAAAGCGAGGTCCACATGTGGCCCGCTTCGCACCAAAAATGTGTCAGAGACAATATTCTCCAAATTTGTCAAACTTAGTGTCAACAAGTCCAGAACGATGATACGAACCCAACGGAACGTCCAGAACTGGATTCCGATGAGCCAATCACAAAATCGCCCGTCAAGTGGAGCCTTAGGGCCCACGATACGTGATTATGTCAACATTCCCAGAATCGAACCAAACTTGGGTCACATGACCAGCGTATTGCTACGAGTCCGATGGTATAAGTTTCGTTTTGATCTGACGTATGTACACAAAGTTACAACATATTCTGGAATAGGGCCGATACAGGGCGTTGTCGACGGATACGCGTTGATTCCGGTGTGCACGCACATCCAAATCAACTTCTGCGAAATCCCACACATCCGTATCAAAGGCGCGCACCTTTCGGTGAAGTTCGCACACGACCAAGTTGTCCCGTTTGGCGGGGCGCACTCAGTTTCGGGGAAAAGCAGGGTATTAATTTACCTGTTTTTGGATCGCAGTTCGCGATCACCACAGGACGCGACACACCGAGTGGGTTGCACGGGTATCGAGAGGGTCACGCAGGATTCGCATCACAACAGACAAAACAGGACAGCAAAGAGAGAGAAAAGGCTACCTGAACAGGGCTACGCAGAACTAGGATTCCTCGTGTCCGCGAGGTGACACGACTCGACACGGCGGTGGCTAGGGTTAGGATTCTGGCGCTGTGCTGCGGCTGGGGGCGCCGGGGCTTCGTCGGAGGAGGGGCTGCTCGACGGAGGCAGCTCAGGCGGAGGCGGAGCTGACCGGGGACGGTGTTGGTGGCGGGCACGGCGGCTGGTCGTCGATACAAGGCTGGGTCCAGCGGGGTGGAGTCGATGAGGGACGGCTGCTCGTCGACAGGAGGCTGCCGGAGAAGACGGAGGAGATGGCGGAGGCTGGAGGAGAGAGGGGAGCTCGGCACGGCGGATCTCGGGCGGAGGCGCTCGGGGACGACGTGGCTAGGGTTACGGGGAGAGAGAGGCGGAGCAGCGGAGTGGCCGGGCTGCGCTGGGCTATAAATAGGAGGAGCAGGGAGGGGGAAAAGCGGTGGCGGTTGAGCGGGACAGGCGGAGCGGAGCAGCCGGCGGTTGCGAGAGCGGGAAGGTCGAGGGTGCCGGGGACGAGATGTGGCGGCCGATAATTGAGTCGAAACGCCGGGTCGGTTAGGGATTAGGTTTTCGGGTCGGGTCCGGGTCCGGGTCGGGCGGATGGGATCCGACCCGATCCATTAGGCAAGGGTGCGGGTTTGGGTTTCGGGTTTCGGGTCGGGTTTAGATCCGACCCGCTAGGGTTAGGGTTGGTTCATCTAGACCGGATCCGGTCCGGTTCGGGTTGGTTCAATAGGAAATAAACCGGGTTTATTCTAGGGTTTAATTTGGTTTAATAAATAATTAGTTTTTAGGTCTTTAAAAATATTTTCGGTGTCCAATAAATTATAGGAAAATTATCCTATGTCTAATATTTTATTTTACATCCAAAAATATTATTTACATAATATTTTAATATTGATTAACATTATTTAAAAATTATTTAAGTCCAAATTACCTTGATTTTAATTAGTTAAAAATTACAGAAAATTCTAGAACATTGTAAAAATTGATTATTAAAATTCCTGAAAAATCAGGGGGTTTACAATCTACCCCCTTAAGAGGATTACGTCCTGGCAATAAAAGAATAACCGGTCAACAGAGATGACATGGTTGCAAGCATTGTTCGAAGCACATCACGATCAAGGAGAATCAAGAATGAGGGTTTAAGCAAAAACACCTAGGGAATCATTTCCCTAAGCAATGGAAGTTATACATTTTCCTGAGTGGAGAAAATTTAGAAAACTACAGTTTATAGAAACTATATTATCAATTATAAAATATACTAGGTTATTAATTACTAGCAACATCAAAACTACCAGGTTAAGGCTAAGGTCACGAACCAATAGGCACGAACTAAAGCAATACTAGAATAGATAGCTATAAAATAACTTACGCGCATTATCTACTCCACGAGTCTGCGCGTCCTACCAGGTGATCGCAAAAGCTTGTCTGCGTCCTTGCGGTCGATTCCTCTGCTGCTGTTGGGCCTGCTGGAAAAGTGCTGCTTGTGGTGCCAAGGGTGGTCTCTGCTGATATCCTCCTGGGGCTGGTGGTCTGACTCCTCCAACTCCCGTCTGTGGTACTCCCAATGCTGGATAGACTGGCCTTGGTGCTGGTAAAATTTGTCTTTTTAACATAAGTGCTCCCTCTCGATGCGGAGGATAATCCTTGGCTAAGTGTTGATCGGTTCCGCAAATCAAGCATAATTCCAACTTGCGTCTGCATTCCCTCTCAATATGGCCTACCTTGCCACAGTATTGACATGTAGGTAGTATTTACAGAGATGCTCTGGGTGGCTGGTGCATATGAGGTCTCTTTGCAGCTTCTTCTTGTGGTGTTCTGGCTAGTGCTGATGTGGAAGACCGTTTCAGACTGGTCTATCTCCTGGTGACGCGTTCCATGCGTCGGGCTGCAGCAAGAACGTCCGAGTAAGAAGTAGGTGCAACGGATCCGATCAGTCTCTGTAGCTCGAAGTTTAGTCCGTCGAAGAACTTGTCAAGCCCCAGTCCCAAAATACCGAGGGACTAGACACGTGGCAATGGCCAGCAGCACACACCGATGGACAAACCCAATTTAATAGATCCATCAGGGCATATTTAAGATATAGTACAACAATAAGGGTCTACTAATCTCATCCACAGAATATAATCACAGATCAAATGCCAGAATAATGCAAATAAAATAAACTGACATATCTCAATAAAAGTGTCTCGGAGAACAATCAGAGAATAAGTCTGATACATCAACGCAATAGACAGGAAATAAAGTAACTAGAAACAGCAATAACTGAGTATATAAATCCAATACTCAGGAGAAGTCCTCTGGCACGATCTCGTCCTCGGGTTCTGGTACTACTCCAATGTATGCACCTGTTCCTGCTTTTGCTAATGCTAATGCTCCGGTCCCGTATACCTCGGGATAGATCTCGTCTGCTAATCATGGGAACATAATCCGGATCCAGGTCCTCAGGGGACATAGCAAGGTACAAAATAACTCAAGCGAAAATAAATCAGTGCAGCAATAAATGAACAATAGAATAAATATATAACCAGCTAAGTGATATGCAAGTTGAGAGTTTTAGTCATACTCAGGCTGAGACTACTACAGGATCAGTGTCGGAGAAACCCATAGCAGTATTCTCTCGAAGGGCCAGTACGGTACCAAAGCTCTGTGTCAGAGTCTAAGGCACTTCCATTAAAATATTATATATATATATATATATATAATCAGCCTTTTGTATGGTAAATCTCTTCCCGCCCAATGTAATCTCACGTCACAATTTCACGATGTCTTATGTCCATGTCACGCAAGACCATATCTAATGCAACAAGTCATAATAGAATCTAAGCATGTATAATGTATATGTCATGAACCTGTATCCTATACAGAATTACCTTTAATATTTCAGGAAGATTCTGTCTCATGAATAGTATCAAGTGTCCTGGGTATAATGTACTTGATATGGCAAGTACGAGAATGTAAAGGGTCACGATATCCATCTCTAGGTGATATTACACAACTTCGCGTACGGTGTTGGCACCCGACTATTAATAGGACGCTAAGTAAGTCACACGGTCCTAGGTCAAGCATGTATAACAATATAATTGAATCAAGAAAATATGTAACAAGACTGCAAGATTGGCAATGTACACTTGCCTGGGATTTGAATACCAACAGTTGTCCCTGTATCAGTGGATCCTGCAGGTACTCCTCCAAAAGCTGAAATAAATATCACCATCATATTAAAAAAATATCAAATAGCTAAAAACGCCTGTCCTTAAGTCCAATTTGGACACAAGCGCAAAATGACAGTTTTTGGTCAAAGCGGGGTCCACATATGGGCCGCTTCGTACCGAAAAACGTGTCAGGGTCCAAGATCTCCAAATTCATCAAACTTAGTGTCAAAAAGTCCATAACGATGATACGAACCCAACAGAACTTTCAGAATTGGATTTCGATGAGCCGATCACAAAATCGCCCGTCAAACGGAGTCGTGGGGCTTACGATACGCGATTTTGTCAACGTTCTCAGAATCGAACCAAACTTGGGTCATAGGACCAGCGTATTGCTACGAGTCTGATGGCACAAGTTTCGTTTCGATCCGACGTGTGTACACAAAGTTACAACATGTTCTAGAACAGGCAGATACGGGGCTTTGTCGGCGGATACGCGTTGATTTCGGTGTGCACTCACATCCAAATCAACTTCTGCGAAATTTTGCACGTCCGTATCAATGGCGCGCATATTTCGGTGAAGACTGCACGCGACCAATTCGTCCCGTTTGGCGGGGCGCACTCAGTTCCGGGGTGAAACGGGGTGTTGATTTTCCTATTTTTGGATCGCGGTTCGCGATCGCCACAGGACGCGACATACCGAGCGGGTTGCACGGGCATCGAAGGGGTTACACAGCCTACGTGTCACAACTGACGAAACGGAAAACAGAGCAACGAGGAGAGAGAACGGGTTACCTGAACAGGGCTCTGTGGAACGGGATTCTCTCATGTCCGGGTCGACACGACACAGGGGGACACTGTGTCCGATCTAGGGTTTAGGGTTTCTGTAGATTGCCGGAGACCCGCCGGGGGAGGTGGCTGCTCGCCGGGGCTGGGTCGACAGGCGGAGGCGCTCAGGCAGAGCTCGTCGGCTTGAGGAGGCTCAGGCGAAGGGTTCGTCGTCGAGGTCGGGGCTGGATCTGGAGGAGAATGGGGGCGGTGGCTAGGTCGAGCGGCGGGTCGAGGGGAGGAGACGGTGGAGCGGAGAGAGGGAGACGGAGGAAGGAGGAGGGAAGTTAGGGTTTCGTCGAGCGGCTATGGTGGAGGACGGCGAGGGAGTCGTCGGGAACGAAGGGGCTGCGGGGTGTGTCCGAGCGGAGGAGACGGGAGAGAGGCTAGAGCTTTGGGGAGTTCGTCGGTGGAGCGAGGAGGAGGAAGGCGGAGAGTTTAGGGTGCTAGGGTTCTGGTTCTGCTGTCGGAGGAAGGCGGAGAGTTTAGGGTGCTAGGGTTCTGGTTCTGCTGTCGGAGGAAGGCGGAGGAGAGGGAATTAAATAGGCGGAGCTAGGCGGCTCAGCCGGGTTAGATTAGGATTCCGGTAAGGGTTCCGATTAGGATTAGAGTTTTGGGTCCGGGTCGGGTCAGCGGGTCGGGCGGCGGATCCGGCCTGATCCGCTAAGGCTAGGGTGCGGGTTTGGGTAGTCGGGTTTCGGGTCGGGTTTAGATCCGACCCAACCCGCTAAGTTTGGGTTCGGTTCATTTGAACCGGGTCTGGGTTGGTTTAGTTTATTTTGAACCGGGTTTATTTCTAGGGTTTAAATTCGGTTTAAATTCGGTTTAAATAAACTTAGTTTTTAGGGCTTTAAAAATGCTTCCGGGGTCCAATAAATTCCCTAAAAATTATCCTATATCTAGTTTTTCATTTTACACCATAAAATATTATTTTTGTAATATTTTAATATTAATTAACATTATTTAAAAATTATTTAATTATAAAATACCTTAGTTTTAATTACAGAAAAATCCCAAAAAATTACAAAAAATTATGAAAAATCCAAATTAAAAATTCCTGAAAAATCAGGGGGTTTACAATCTACCCCCCTTAATAGGATTGTGTCCTCGCAATCAAAGAATAACCGGTCAACAGAGATGACATGGTTGCAAATATTGTTCGAAGCACATTACGATTAAGGAGAATCAAGGTTGAGGGTTTTGAGAAGAACACATAGGAAAAATCATTTCTCCAAGCATTAAAAGTTATGCAATATCCCGTATGAAGGAGATCTAGAAGACTACAGTTTAGAAAACTAGGTTATCACTTAAGAACATACTAGGTTATCAATTACTAGCAAGTTAAAACTATCAGGTTAAGGCTAAGGTCATGAACCAACAGGCACGAACTAAAGCAATACTAGAAACAAAAAACTATGAAAAATTACGCGCATTAGCTACTACATGAATCTGCGTGTCCTCCAAAGTCATCGCTAGAGCTTGTCCGCGTCCTTGCGGTCGATTCCTCTGCTGCTGCTGAGCCTGCTGGAAGAGTAGTGCCTGGGGTATCAAAGGTAGCCTCGGCTGATTCCCTTCTAGAGGTGGTGTTATGACTCCTTCAACTTCCGTTTGCGGTGCTCCCACAACTGGACAGGCTGGCCTCGGTAGTGATAAAGCTTGTCGGTTAACCATTGGTGCTTCTCCTTGATGCATCGTGTAACTTCTGGCTAAATGTTTGCTGGATCCGCAAATCAAGCACAGTCTCAACTTGCGTCTGCACTCCCTCTCAATATGGCCTACCTTGCCACAATAGTAATAAGTAGGAAGGAATGAGGCTTTGGGTGCTGCTCTCGGTGGTGGATTCATCTGAGGTTGCTTTGCAGCTCTTTCCTGCTGTGCTTGGTCTGGTGCATGCGGCCACTTCTGGCTGGACTCTATCCTGGTGATGCTCTCCATGGCCCGTGCTACAGTAAGAACGTCCGTTGCAACGAAGCTGATTAACTTCCGTAGCTCTGAGCTAAGTCTATAAATGAACTCCTCCGTTTGGCTTTGCTGAACCTTCTGATAGGCTTGCATCATCGTGTAGTACATTTGGAACATCTGTTGTTCGTCCATAGCCTGCCTTTGTGGAACGGTAGGCATCGGTGGAGTAAACTGCATCGATGGTGGAACGTCATCTTGCTGGATTCTCGTGGCATGCTGTCTTGCTTGACTGCGTTGTTGTGATGATTGACCTTCATCCACTAGTATTACTTCATCTTCGTTGGTTACCACAACATCTCGTGGTGATCTTGCAGGAGTCTCGTTGTTTGATCATGAATCCATAACTCTGCAACCAAAATAAACAATAAGAGGCGTACAAGAATCAAGGCAGGATGCAAGTCAAGAAATAAATTCGAGTCCGATATAGATATCAAGAACGTTTCAAGCAAGTGGATGAGATCCTAAAACTTATCCTATTCTTATTGCAGGCTTGTTCGATCCCTAAGTTGAACCGAACAATTTAGTCGTTGACCTGTATGGGCCACCACAAAAACCATGTCACGCCCCAGTCCCAAAATACCGAGGGACTAGACACGTAGCAATGGCCAGCAGCACACACCGATGGACAAACCCAATTTAATGGATCCATCAGGGCGTACTTAAGCTGTAGTACAATAATAAGGGTCTACTAATCTCATCTACAGAAGATAATCACAGATCAAATGCCAGAATAATGCAAATAAAATAAACTGACATATCTCAATAAAAGTGTCTCGGAGAACAATCCGAGAATAAGTCTGATACATCAACGCAATAGACAGAAAATAAAGTAACTAGAAACAGCAATAACTGAGTATATAAATCCAATACTCAGGAGAAGTCCTCTGGCACGATCTCGTCCTCGGGTTCTGGTACTACTCCAATGTATGCACCTGTTCCTGCTTTTGCTAATGCTAATGCTCCGGTCCCGTATACCTCGGGATAGATCTCGTCTGCTAATCCTGGGGACATAATCCGGATCCAGGTCCTCAGGGGACATAACAAGGTACAAAATAACTCAAGACAAAATAAATCAGTGCAGCAATAAATGAACAATAGGGTAAATATATAACCAGCTAAGTGATATGCAAGTTGAGAGTTTTAGTCATACTCGGGCTGAGACTACTACAGGATCAGTGTCGGAGAAACCCATAGCAGTATTCTCTCGAAGGGCCAGTACGGTACCAAAGCTCTGTGTCAGAGTCTAAGGCACTTCCATTAAAATATTATATATATATAATCAGCCTTTTGTATGGTAAATCTCTCCCCACCCAATATAATCTCAAGTCACAGTTTTACGATGTCTCATGTCCATGTCACGCAAGACCATATCTAATGCAACAAGTCATAATAGAATCTAAGCATGTATAATGTATATGTCATGAACCTGTATCCTATACAGAATCACCTTGAATATTTCAGGAAGATTCCGTCTCATGAATAGTGTCAAGTGTCCTGGGTATAATGTACTTGATATGGCAAGTACGAGAATGTAAAGGGTCACGATATCCATCTCTAGGTGACATTACACAACTCCGCGTACGGTGTTGGCACCCGACTATTAATCGAACGCTAAGTAAGTCACACGGTCCTAGGTCAAGCATGTACAACAATATAATTAAATCAAGAAAATATGTAACAAGACTGCAAGGTTGGCAATGTACACTTGTCTGGGGTTTGAATACCAACAGTTGTCCCTGTATCAGTGGATCCTGCAGGTAATCCTCTAAAAGCTGAAATAAACATCACCATCATATTCAAAAAATATCAAATATCTAGAAATGCCTGTCCTTAAGTCCAATTTGGACACAAGGGCAAAAATGACAGTTTTTGTCAAAGCGGGGTCCACATGTGGGCCGCTTCGTACCGAAAAATGTGTCAAGGTCCAAGATCTCCAAATTTGTCAAACTTAGTGTCAACAAGTCCAAAACGATAATACGAACTCAACGAAACTTTCAGAATTGGATTCCGATGAGCCGATCACAAAATCGCCCGTCAAGCAGAGCCGTGGGGCCCACGATACGCAATTTTGTCAACGTTCTCAGAATCGAACCAAACTTGGGTCATAGGACCAGCGTATTGCTACGAGTCCGATGGCTCAAGTTTCATATCGATCCGACGTGTGTACACAAAGTTACAATGTGTTCCAGAACAGGCAGATACGGGACGTTGTCGGCGGATACGCGTTGATTCCGGTGTGCAAGCACATCCAAATTAACTTCTGCGAAATTTCGCACGTCCGTATCAACGGCTCGCACGTTTTCGTAAAGATCGCACACGACCAAGTTGTCCCGTTTGGCGGAGCGCACTCAGTTCCGGGGTAAAACGGGGTATTAATTTTTATGTTTTTGGATCACGGTTCGCGATCGCCACAGGACGCGACGCACCAAGCGGGTTACACGGACATCGAGGGGGTTACACAGCCTATGCGTCACAACTGACAGAACGGAAAACAGAGCAATGAGGAGAGAGAACGGGTTACCTGAACAGGGCTCCGTGGAACGGGGTTCTCTCGTGTCCGGGTCAACACGACACAGGGGGACACTGTGTCCGGTCTAGGATTTAGGGTTTCTGTAGATTGCCGGAGACCCGTCGGGGGAGGTGGCTGCTCGTCGGGGCTGGGTCGACAAGCGGAGGCGCGCAAGCAGAGCTCGTCGGCTTGAGGCAGCTCAGGCGAAGGGTTCGTCGTCGAGGTCGAGGCTGGATCTGGAGGAGAATGGGGCGGTGGCTAGGTCGAGCGGCGGGTCGAAGGAAGGAGACGGTGGAGCGGGGAGAGGGAGACGGAGGAAGGAGGAGGGAAGTTAGGGTTCCGTCGAGCGGCTATGGTGGAGGACGGCGAGGGAGTAGTCGGGGACGAAGGGGCTGCGGGGTGTGTCCGGGCGGAGGAGACGGGAGAGAGGCTAGGGCTTTGGGGAGTTCGTCGGTGGAGCGAGGAGGAGGAAGGCGGAGAGTTTAGAGTGCTAGGGTTCCGGTGCTGCTGCCGGAGGAAGGCGGAGGAGAGGGGATTAAATAGGCAGAGCTTGGCGGCTCAGCCGGGTTAGATTAGGATTCTGGTAAGGGTTTCGATTAGGATTAGGGTTTTGGGTCCGGGTCGGGTCAGCGGGTCGGGCGGCGGATCCGGCCCGATCCGCTAAGGCTAGGGTGCGGGTTTGGGTAGTCGGGTTTCGGGTCGGGTTTAGATCCGACCCGACCCGCTAAGGTTGGGTTCGGTTCATTTAAACCGGGTCTGGGTTGGTTTGGTCTATTTTGAACCGGGTTTATTTTTAGGGTTTAAATTCGGTTTAAATAAACTTAGTTTTTAGGGCTTTAAAAATGCTTTCGGGGTCCAATAAATTCTCAAAAATTACCCTATGTCTAGTTTTTTATTTTACACCAAAAAATATTATTTTCATAATATTTTAATATTAATTAAAAATCATTTAATTACAAAATACCTTAGTTTTAATTACAAAAAAATCCCATAAAATTATAGAAAATTGTGAAAAATCCAAATTAAAAATTCCTGAAAAATCAGGGGGTTTACAGAACTTCTCAGCCTTCTCTTCTTCTGTCGCGATCAAGGTAGGGGCGAAGCGACTTAGACGAATAAACTCCGCGTTGTATTCTTCCACTGTCATACTGTCTTGAGTGAGGCGATTGAACTTGTCCCGAAGTTCTGATCGAGCGATAGCTGGAATGTACATCTCCTGAAAGATTCTGGAAAACTCTTCCCAAGTGACTCGGTCTGGTCCGAGCCGTGTCTCCTCAGATAGACACCAGTGATGTGCATTGTCTGTTAATTGCATTCTGACGGCAGTCATCCAACATTCTCTTGGAAGCTCAGCTGCTTCTAATTGATGTTCAGTGTTGGTGAGCCACTCATGAACTTCAGTGGGTTCCTCCTTGACTGAAAAGGTACGGGGCTTCAGCTGGCAAAAATCGATGATAGAGCCCGTCGTTGGCCGTCGTACTGGTAGATCTGCCTGCTCCAGGGCAGTTACTAGGCTGTTCCTCAAATACTCTGCCTCGTGACGCTGAGCCTCTTGTTGAACCTGTTGCTGGGCTTGCATCATTGCATAAAACATTTGGAACATCTGCTGCCCATCCATGACTTGTTCTGGTGGGAAAACAGGCATTGGTGGAACGAACTGCGAAGGAGGTGGGATATCATCATGCCGGAACCTTGAAGTATGTTGGCCCGCTTGATTGCTTTGAGCTGATTGTCCTCGGTCTTCTGGTGTCACTCCTTCATCATAGGTGACCACAGCATCGTGCGATGTACCTAAGGGATTCTTGTCACAGGTTCTCGGATCTATTACTCTGTATCAAAAATAAACTTATAAGAGGCGCACATTAATCAAGGCAGGATGCAAGTCAAAAATTAATTTGAATCCGATATAGATATCAAGAACGATTCAAGCAAGTGAATGAGATCCTAAAAATTTATCCTATTCTTATTGCAGGCTTGCTCGGTCCCTAAGTTGAAACCGAAGCAATTTAGTCGTTGACCTGCATGAGCCACCACAAAAACCATGTCACGCCCCAATCCCAAAATATCGAGGGACTAGACACGTGGCAATGGCCAGCATCACACACCGATGGGCAAACCCAATTTAATGGACCCATCAAGATGTACTTAAGTTGTAGTACAACAATAAGGGTCTACTAATCTCATCCACAGAAGCAATATCAACAAAAGAAAATATAATCATCATCAAGTCACAAGTAAATAAATCGGGGAACAACCCGATAACAAGTCTGATACAATTGTTCATTTAAACAAGAATATAAATAGCATCAAAAACTGAGTATAGAAGAAACATATACTCAGAAGAAATCCTCGACAAATACCTCATCCTCGGTTCCTGGTTCTGCTCCAATGTATGCACTTGTTCCTGCTTCTGCTCGTACTAATGCTCCAGTCCCGTATACCTCGCGGGATAGATCTCGTCTGCTAATCTTGGGGACATAATCCGGAATCCAGGTCCTCAGGGGACATAGCAAGGTACAAGAATAAATCATGCCAAAAATAATGCAGTGCAACAATAAATAAAACAATAGGGTAAACTATGTAACCATCTATGTAAAATGCAAGTGAGAGCATCACTAGACTTAGGCTGAGACTACGACAAGCTCTGTGTCGGGGAGCCTGTAGTAGATATACTATATAATTTACTATGTATTGGGCCTACGACACCATAATATATATAAAATTAGCCTGTAGCCTGTGTGTCTCTCCCCACCCAATGTAATCACACGTCTCATGTCCACAATGTCTCATGTCCATGTCACGCAAGATCATAACTAATGCTACAAGTCATATGATAGTTAAGCACATACAATATCTAGGTAATGAATCATGTAACCTATACAGAATCACCATGAATATCTCAGAAAGATTCTGTCTCATGAATAGTGTCAGGTATCCTGGGTTATGACGTACTTGATGATGCAAGCACGAGAAAGTATAGGGTCTCGATATCCATGTCTAGGTGATTTTACACAACTCTGCGTACAGTGTTGACACCAGAATATTATTCGGACGCTAAGTAAAATCACACAGTCCTAGGTTGAATAGATACAATATCTAAATAAATCAAGGAAATAGGTAACAAGAACTGCAAGGTTGGCAAGTTACACTTGCCTGGGGTTCTGACTCCAACTGTAGCTCTAGTATCAGCAGGATTTGTAGGTACTCCTCCGGTTGCTAAAATAGACATCACCATCAGATTTAGAAAATATTAAATAGCTAGAAATGCATGTCCTTGAGTCCAATTTGGACACAAAGGCCAAAATGACAGTTTCTGGTCAAAGCGAGGTCCACATATGGCCCGTTTCGCACCGAAAAATATGTCAGAGACAATGTTCTCTAAATTCATCAAACTTAGTGTCAACAAGTCCAGAACGATGATACGAACCCAAGGGAACATCCAGAACTGGATTCCGATGAGCCGATCACAAAATTGCCCGTCAAGTAGAGCCACGGGGCCCACGATACGCGATTTTGTCAGCGTTCTCAGAATCGAACCAAACTTGGGTCACAGGACCAGCGTATTGTTACGAGTCCGATGGTGTAAGTTTTGTTTTGATCCGATATATGTACACAAAGTTACAATATATTCTAGAATAGGGCCGATACGGGGCGTTGTCGACGGATACGCGTTGATTCCGGTGTGCACGCACATCCAAATTAACTTCTACGAAATCCCACACGTCCGTATCAAAGGTGCTCACCTTTCGGTAAAGTCCGCACACGACCAAGTTATCCCGTTTGGCGGGACGCACTCAGTTTCGGGGAAAAGCAGGGTGTTAATTTTCCTATTTTTGGATCGCAGTTCGCGATCACCACATGACGCGACACACCGAGCGGGTTGCACGGGTATCGAGAGGGTCACGCAGGGTTCACGTCACAATAGATGGAACGGAAAATGGGGCAGCGATGAGAGAGAAAAGGCTACCTGAACAGGGCTACGCAGAACTAGGATTCCTCGTGTCCGCAAGGCGACACGACTCGACATGGCGGGGGCTAGGGTTAGGATTCCGGCGCTGTACTGCGGCTGGGGGCGCCGGGGCTTCGTCGGAAGAGGGGCTTCTCGACGGAGGTGGCTCAGGCGGAGGCGGAGCTGACCGGGGACGGCGCTGGTGGCAGGCACGGCGGCTGGTCGTCGATGCAAGGCTGGGTCCAGCGGGGTGGAGTCGACGAGGGACGGTTGCTCGTCGACAGGGGGCTGCCAGAGAAGACGGAGGAGATGGCGGAGGCTGAAGGAGAGAGGGGAGCTCGGCATGGCGGATCTCGGGCTGAGGCACTCGAGGACGATGGGGCTAGGGTTACGGGGAGAGAGAGGCGGAGCAGCGAGGTGGCCGGGCTGCGCTGGGCTATAAATAGGAGGAGCAGGGAGGGGAAAAGGCGGTGGCGGTTGAGCGGGGCAGGCGGAGCTGCGCCGAGGAGCGGAGCAGCCGGCGGTTGCGGGAGCGGGAAGGTCGAGCGGTGTCGGGGACGCGATGCGGTGGCCGGCGGCGGAGTCGAAACGCCGGGTCGGTTAGGGATTAGGTTTTCGGGTCGGGTCCGGGTCCGGGTCGGGCGGATGGGATTCTACCCGATCCATTAGGCAAGGGTGCGGGTTTGGGTTTCGGGTTTCGGGTCAGGTTTAGATCCGACCTGACCCGCTAGGGTTAGGGTTGGTTCATCTAGTCCGGATCCGGTCCGGTTCGGGTTGGTTCAATAGGAAATAAACCGGATTTATTCTAGGGTTTAATTTGGTTTAATAATTAATTAGTTTTTTGGTCTTTAAAAATATTTTCGGGGTCCAATAAATTCCAGAAAATTTACCCTAGGTCTAATATTTTATTTTACATCCAAAAATATTATTTACATAATATTTTAATATTGATTAACATCATTTAAAAATTATTTAAGTCCAAATTACCTTAATTTTAATTAGTTAAAAATTACAGAAAATTCCAGAACGTTGTAAAAATTGATTATTAAAATTCCTAAAAAATTAGGGGGTTTACACGAGGCGTGACAACAACATCTACCAATCGAGCATCCAGATGGCACCATACGAAGCACTTTATGGACGGAAGTATCGATCTCCAATCTGTTGGGATAAAGTCGGCGAGCGACAGGTACTCGGATCAGAGCTGGTGGAACAGGCCATTGAAAAAGTTTGCTTGATTTGAGAAAACTCTGCACTGCGCAGAGCCGACAAAAGAGCTATGCCGATGCTCATCGTAGATCCTTGGAGTTTATGGTCGGGGATTATGTCGTCTTGAAAGTGACACCAATGCATGTAGTGATGCTCTTCGGTATTAAGGGCAAATTGAGTACCAGATTTGTTGGCCCCTTTGAAATACTTGAGCGAATGGCAGCTATGGCCTATCGGATTATACTACCCCCCCACCCTGGCTGAAGTGCATGATGTCTTCCATGTCTCTCAACTTCGGAAGTACGTGCATGTTCCGAGTCATGTGGTTAGCTTCGATCAATTGGAACTGCGCACGGACTTATCGTACTCAGAGGAGCCTGTGCAGATTTTGGATCACAAAGAGAAGGTACTGCGGAACGTACGATGTCTTTGGTTCGCGTGTTATGGCGGAACCATTCAGTAGAAGAATCAATATGGGAGATGGAGTCGGAGATGAAGGAGAAGTACCCTTCATTGTTCGTTCAATCAGAGGTAATACCTTGTTCTTAAGTTTTGGGACGAAAATTTTTCTTAGTGGTATATTATGTAGTGCCTCAAATTTTGATCCGACCGGGATACACACTATACAATTGGGCTTGTGGCTAGTCTATTTGAGTCATAGCTTGGTATTTAGAATCTTCGGCATCCTCTTGCCACAGACAAAATGTGATGATCCTTTCCAACTCATGGATAGGCCTCTATTGTTACGAGTCCAATAGTTTTTGTATTTTGTTGTTGGTTTTCTTGATGTCGCTTTGGGATTTTTGTTTTGGTGTTGCTTTCGATTTGCTTGGTTTTTGCTGTTGGCTTTCTCGCTTGGAGCTTTGGTTCTTGGGAATTTCGGAAAGAAGGATAGGCAAGGATTCTAACCCGGTGCTCGTGCTATTGTAGGTCCGCATAACTGACGTTTGATCGTCGCTAGGCGGGACTCCTTCTTTCAGCACTTTCCTCAATCGGTGGGTGGTTCGGACCCTTCTTTCCTAATTTTTTACGTCCATATCTCTAATGTTTCAAACTTTCAATCGATGATGCCCGCCTGAACGCCTAGAAAATCCTTAGCCACAATGCATGCCAAGCCACTAAGAAAGGAACATGGGAATTGTAGAGTAACTTGTATATTCATGAACACGATCTAAACACGAGCTCCAAATACATGCGGCAGTTGTGGTTCGAAACTAAGGAACTGCATGATGGAATACGGCATCTGAAATATTGGTTGCAGTATGGTGCCTCGGAGAGTTTGGACCCACGGGACACCAAAATTGGAACACGGCTTTGAGAAATATGAACTCTTGCATAAGTATATATATTGCTGCTTTACTTCTTCTGTTTCATCTCATGCATGGTATGATAGTTGAACCGTTCACGCATTTGCATGGTCTGGGACAACTTGTGCACAAGATTTGGCATTTTCTCGAAATGGTATTCCGGGGCACTGGAACCGTATCGACCCAGGGAAAATATTTGATTGTGCTAGTCGCGATGCATTGCGGGACCTTCAGCAGGGCTTGCTACTTGGGCTGACAGGGCGCGTCGTAATGCCTTGGATAAGTCCCCATGGTGTCGATCACACCAATAACCACATATAGATAGAAGCGGTGGTGGATTGGAAGCAACCTATGTCAGCCAGTTCATTTTGGAGGCGTAGATTTTTCAATCTATACAATGGTGTAATGTACGGACGACAACGCTTATCTGATGGAGCGTGTCCTACCTTTTGAATTTTTCTTTTGTAATGCAAACCAAGTAGCCGAGAGGCGCATCAAATGTAAACTCTATGTAAATTACTCTGAATTATCAATGAAAAGTATGTTTTCTTCCTATACCTTGTGTTCAACTATCTGTGAATGTGTTTTCAAACTTGTGTTTCAATGATTTTCTATCATTGCACGTTCTTGCCTTGTGCAAGCATAACTCCAGGCTCGCACGATATCACGTCCAAGCGAGGAGGATCAATTTCGTAAAGGATCCAGGCGAGGACGATTGACCCTAGCGGGATCGGGACGTGATAGCAGTGACTGTGATGACTTCTTTGGATATTTGGCATCAGCGACTTGGGCATCCTTCTGATAAAGTAGTAAAGTCACTTCATGTTGTTAGTAACTCTAGTAGTTCGGTAAATAAGGCATGTGAAGTTTGCCATATGGCAAAGCAAACTCGAGGTATCTTTTCTGTCAGTAACTCTTGGACTGTTGCAATTTTTGATTTGATACATTGTGATCTTTGGGGGCCGTCTCTTACGCCTTCTTCGTGTGGAGCTCAATATTTTTTGACGATTGTGGATAATTTATCTCGTGTTATTTGGGTATTTTTGTTGATTAATAAAACTGAAGCATACAAGATGTTCTCGTCATTTTTTTCTATTATTGAGCGGCAATTTAATTCCAAAGTTCGCATTGTGCGAAGTGATAATGGTACTGAGTTTAATTGCCTGCGCGACTACTTTGCATAGAATGGTATTTTGTTTCAGACATCTTGTGTAGGTACACCTCAGCTGAATGGAAGGGTCGAACGAAAACATAGACATATTTTGAATGTGGCACGTGCTTTACGTTTTTAGAAAAATTTGTCAATTTCTTTTTGGGGTGAGTGTATTTTGTAGGCTGGTTATTTGATCAATCGAACTCCTTCGATCCTTCTTAGTTTTAAAATCTCCTATAAAATATTATTTGGTGCTCCTCCTTCTTATGATGAATTATGTGTTTTTGGTTGTCTTTTCGGCGGTACTATTCTGTTTGAAACTTTTGCCCACAACCAAAAAGCTAAGATGGATAAGTTTGCTCCTCGCAATCGAAAGTGTATTTTTGTGGGATATCCCCATGGCACGAAGGGTTGAAAATTGTATGATCTAGCTACTGGTGATTTTTTTGTCTCTCGAGATGTTAAATTTTATGAGAATGAGTTTCCCTATTCTGTTGAAGATAATCGTGGTGAAATGGCTCCTCATGACCTGGCGCCCCTTGTCTTGGGCGATAATGCTTTGGGGTTTGATCTACCTCATATGGATGAGATGGTCGTCGTGGAGGCTGAGGCCGCCGTGGAGGACAGCGCGACTAAGGCCGAGGCCGCCGTGGAAGATACGGTAATGAAGGCTACCGTGGCGGCTGTGATAGTAGAGGATGAGGCGGCGATGGTGGTGTCGAATGTTGAGGGTGCACTGGGACGTGGCATGCGTATCAAGATTTTGTTTGTGAAGCTCCGTGACTTTGTTACAAATACAATACAAAAGTTGTCTCATAGTCCTCCCTCTCAACGTTCCACCACGTCAAATCACTCCTCAAGTACTCCTTATCCTATAGCACATTTTTTAAATTATGACCGATTTTCTCTGGGACACATGAATTTTCTTGCAGTTGTAACTGGAAGTACAGAACTGACCTTCTTTAAAGATGCGGTTAAAGATGTAGGGTGGCGAGAAGCTATGCAGAAGGAGATACAAGCGTTGGAGGATAGTGGTACATGGACCATGGAGATGCTTCCGGCTGGAAAACGTGCTCTGGGGAGCAAGTGGGTATACAAGATAAAGTATAACTCTAATGGGAGTGTTGAGCGACTTAAAGCCCGTTTGGTGGTTTTTGGAAATCATCAGGTTGAAGGGATTGATTACACTGATACTTTTCCTCTTGTTGCAAAAATGGTTATTGTTCTTGCCTTTCTAGTTGTAGCCACAGCAAAGAATTAGATGTTCACAATGCCTTCCTACATGAAAATCTTCTCGAAGAAGTGTATATAAAACTACCACCTGGTTTCCAAACCAAACACCCTGGTCAGGTATGTCGTCTTTGAAAATCTTTTTATGGGCTTAAACAGGCACCTCATTGTTGGTTTGCGAAGTTGGCATCTTTTTTGCGGGAGTACAGATTTTGCCAATCGTACTCTGATTATTCGCTTTTTACTCTTCATAAGGGCGATGCTCAGATAAATGTTCATATGTATGTCGACGATTTGATTCTCTCTAGCAATAATTTTGCTGCTCTTACTGCCTTTAAGAATTATTTGAGTATATGCTTTCAGATGAAGGACCTTGGGGCGTTAAAGTTTATTCTTGGTATTGAGGTAGCTCGAAGTGCGGAAGGTATTTTTCTGTGTCAACGGAAATATACACATGACATTATCTTTGAGACAGGATTGTTGGGGGCGAAACCCGCGAGCTTTCCCATAGAACTATATCATCAACTGGAACGCTCTACAAGTCTACTTTTGTCTGATGGAGAAGCATATCGACGGCTTATGGGACGGTTGATATATCTTTCGTTTATTCAGCCGAATTTGGCTAATGTTGTTCACATCTTGTGTTAGTTTATGCATGAGCCCCGGCGTGATCATTGTGATGCGGCTTTGAGGATTGTTAGATATCTGAAGGGTTGTCCCGGTCAATTCGCTCTGACTGTGATTTGAGGCTCCAGGGGTGATGTGATTTTGATTGGGCGAGTTGTCCCATCACACGACGCTCTTTGTCTGGTTGGTTGATTTTTCTTGGTGATTTGCCCATCTCTTGGAAGACGAAGAAACAGGTGACGGTGTCCCGTTCTTTGGCCGAAGGGAGTACCGTGCGATGGCGGCGGTCACGTGTGAGCTTAAGTGGCTCAAGGAGTTGCTTGGCAGTTTGGGGATGCAACATTCGTGTGCTATGGATTTGTTTTGTGATAGTCAATATGCTTTACATCTTGCGCAGAACCCAGTTTTTTATGAGCGCACAAAACACATTGAGGTGGATTGTCATTTTTTGAGGGATGATGTTCTTGCTGGAGTTATTCACTCATCTTATGTGCCAACGGATGGGCAACTGGCGAATGTTTTCACCAAAGCTTTCGGCAAATGGCAATTTGAGTTTCTTTTGCGCAAGTTGGACATTTTTGACTTGCATGCTCCAACTTGAGGGGGATATTAGGATTAAATTGTATCATTAAATTACATTTATGGCGATTAGCTATATATGGTGATTGGCTGGCTATATATGGTGATTGGAGTATTGGGATTAAATTATATTTATGGTGATTGGCCATGTGACTTAGGCCCCAAGTTGATATGTGGATGTATATATATGTAATACCATGATGAATAAAATACCTAGAATATTATCTCCTATCACTTCTTCACAAAGAACAAGAGAAATAAGTGTTGTCGTTTTACTTTCAATTTGGTTTTAAAAAAAAAGATATTTTCATCTATCAACTAAATGTTTACTCAACTTTGGCATATTTAACAAGACTCTTGACTCTCTAAAGGAAGAAGAGGGCTCCATGATGAAAAAAATTATGTCAGAAAAGTTTGATGGCAAGTGTCAAATGCTGTCAGGGAGTTTCCATATAATTATCCTTCTTAAATATGGTGAGTCTAACCGTGAACTAACAACAGTAACATAGTGAAACTATTTAAAAAAATTAAAGCTAAGTTTACAACCAAATTGGATTGTAAAACTTTAAAACCGCCACGTGGCGGTTGGTAGGACCAATTACCAACCCTCATGTGGCGGTTGTAAAGACTTACAACCAAGTTTGGTTGTAAGCATAGCATTGCTCATTTTAAAACTTCAAGGTATCATCATAAACAGAAAAGAAAAAGAAAAACCACAGTATTATAATGAATATAGGTCAAACTTCGCAGTATTAAAGAAAATAAGCCAAAACAATTAGTTATGAGACATATTGGGTATTTACCGTGAAAATTAATATTCACAAATATTCTCTTTTTACTTTTTTTTTCTTTAAAGTTTGTAATAATAGTCATGAAATTTTCAATTATATATACAATATCATTCTTTATTATTGAATTATTATCATAACTTCCTCCATTCCTCCTGTAAAATTAAACTTTACATCTTATTTGAAGAAAATATGAAAACAAGGATATGCGAGTTTTTGATATTTTAAAATTATACATATTAGTACTTGTATATAACATTTGCTATGTTGCAGGAATAGAAACATGGACAAAGGATGCGATCAAATAAGTACAATACAATCTCTTATGTCGTACAAATATAAACACGGATACAGATACAGATACAGATACATATACTATACATATGTCATTTTCTTGTGCCCTTGCAACATTGAATATTTGCAGACATGCACAGGGTAGTTGTGTGCGAAGACATAACTTCAGGATAGTGACTTGCTCATAAAAAGAATATGGGTATTGATTTGCAAACTGATGATAGTTGAAGTGTTTTTTTAAGTCATTAATTTACTATAATTGCACAGATTTATGAAAAATACAGAACTCTTTGCACTGGATTTTGTTTGGTCCTTGACAAATCATCTTTTTCTTTTCTTTTGATGAACATTGCAATTTAGGGAAGATGATTGTTTACTCCAAATCCTCCCTTCATTAATTTGTATCGAGTGCAAACCATTCGAAGAGTTGCATTATTGTGGTTATCACATACCTGCGCGACATAAAAATGAAATATAGAGGACACCTTGCTAATGGGCATTCCAGTGCATGAATTTACCCTCAATATGAGCCTTGAGGCTGTTTCCGCAACCCAAACAATGGTCTCCAAAATACAAGAACAAAAGTTTGTTTCTCTTTTTATTAATTTCTTCTTGATTCTTTGAACAACACCCCATGTCGACATTTTAATATCCCTAATTGATCCTTGATCATTGCCATTGCCAGAAGATAGTTTCAAGGTCAATGAATCACTGCAGTTTTAAGGACCATTGCAATTTTTTTTCCTTCCAATCCACATGTTGTGTATATTGATACAAAAATGGAGATGCAAAATTCCTTATCAGCATACATTCATTGACAATGAAGTCTGCAGTTTTAAGAACCATACAACATACATTCATTGACAATGAAGCAAACTGCAGTTTTAAGAACCATACAACATACATTCATTGACAATGAAGCAAATTGCAGTTTTAAGAACCATATAGTTAAAAATGCATTTTTTTTTTCCCTTCCAATCCACGTGTATATTGATACAAAAATGGAGATGCAAAATTCCTTACCAGCATACACATTCATTGACAATAGTCAAAATTTCGATATGTGAATACTTTTTGCCAACCAAGTCGGATACAAAAGTTCCTTTAGAACTGACAATGACCAAGCAAACCAAAAAACATCCCAGGTAGAGGCAAGGTTGAGTAATGCTACAGTTACAACCAAGTTTGGTTTTAGAACTGCAGTAAATACTACATAGAAGCAAGGAAAGTGCTACCAACCATCATTTCAAACTGGTACAAACTTAAGAGAGAAGAAAACTAACACACAACACTTCCACAACTCAATGTGAATGGATATAATTCACAGAACATGGAATCCACTAAAGCTTACTCGCCGTCCGACTCATCGTCGTTCTTGTAAGAAACCAGCGTGTCCACTTTATGTATCTACATCAAAAATCCAAGTAGTTAGGGGAAAAAAGGCCTAGTTATCCTAATGGCATCACAACTTCATGAATTGCTCTTTTGAAGCACTTTTCGTCGATTTTGAAGCACATCGCGACCTTTAGAAGCATATCCGTGTAGTACAAAAGCGCAATTTAAATACTTGTATTGTCATATATTCTTTTGAAGTGGTCTCGATGTGCTTCAAAACCAGCGTGTCCACTTTATGTATCTACATCAAAAATCCATGTACTAGTTATGGAAGAAAAAGGCCTAGTTAAACTTCATGAATTTCTCTTTTGAAGCACTTTTCGTTGATTTTGAAGCACATCGAGACCTTCATAAGCATATCCGTGTAGTACAAAAGCGCAATTTAAATACTTGTATTGCCATATTTTTTTTTTCGAAGTGGTCTCGATGTGCTTCAAAACCTGCGTGTCCACTTTATGTGTATCTACATCAAAATCCATGTACGTAGTTATGGAAAAAAAGGCCTAGTTACCCTAATGGCATCACAACTTCATAAATTACTTTTTTGAAGCACTTTTTCGTCGATTTTGAAGCACGTCAAGACCTTCATAAGCATATCGTGTAGTACAAAAGCGCATTAAATACTTGTATTGCCATATATTCTTGTGAAGTGGTCTCGATGTGCTTCAAAATTGATCGAAATACAAAAAAAAAAATCTTTATAAAGTTTGGATGCCAAAATCGAGCAGTTAAGATGCCAAAAATGCTGAAAGATATAGTTGGGGTGCCATAATGATGATAATTTAGTATTTTTTTAAGCACTTTTCGTTGATTTTGAAGCACATCTAGACCTTCAGAAGCATATCGTGTAGTACAAAAGTGCAATTTAAATACTTGTATTGCCGTATATGTTAGAAATAGTGTCGTTTACTTATTGAAAAGTTTGTGAATAAAATAAAATTAGAGTGATGTTACCGGCCTCTGGGGAAGTCGTGCACGAAGCACTGCCCTAAGAGTTGATTCGGGATCTATGTGCAGACGTTCCCGAAGCTCCTAGTGGTAAAACTCCCGCACTACCGGTATCTCGTCGCCACACACGACTCGGAGAGAACGACCAGGACTTAGCTATGCCCAGAGCTCAGAGACGACGAAGATTTGACAGAATCGAATGTTGGCAGCAAAAGTTTAGAGAGGAAATTTTGGATAGAGTTTACAAAGAAATCAGTCCAATATATAATACTAATATGTAATGGTCTGAATTAATTCTCCTATTAATTCAGCCGTTACACAAAATAAAGAATGAACCTGGACACAATAACGGTTCAAAAATAATTTGTAACGGAAGAATTTAATTTTCTAACGTTCAAAAAATTAAATGAAAATGAAGAGGAGCAAAAAGAATTTTAGGGTCCCAGCCCGAACCCGAAGAGGAAATCGAATCGGCATTCGGCGCCCGCAGATGTGGGCGCGTACCCGCACCCGTTACGCGAACCGAACCGAACCGAGCCGAGCCGGGCGGCGGCGGCGGCGCGCGCGTGTGGCCCAAGGGGTTCCCCACACAACAACTTAAGAGAGCAAAGAAGAGAAACTAATATATGTACACAAGAAAGCTTTGGCCCATCCGATGTGGGACTAAAGAAAGGAAGAGGAAACTTGAGCTTTTGAAAGCAAAGCAAAACCAACAGTATATTCTTGTGAAGTAGTCTCGACGTGCTTCAAAATTGATCGAAATGCACATATTAAAAAAAAATCTTTTATAAAGTTTGGATGCCAAAATCGAACAGAAAGATATAGTTGGGGTGCCATAATGATGATAATTTAGTACCTTGGTATCAAAAGAATGCAGCTTGACCATTTGGGGGTTCTTGATCATCTTAGCATCACTCTCGATCCAAGTAAAGGGAACCGCAACCTCCTTGTCGGTGTAGGCTAGCACATCAAACACGCCTACAACAAGTGCATCATCAAGTTATTAGAACCCCCTTAAGAAAAAAAGAGCATTTCTAGAAAGAAGATTGACCAAGAAGGAAAACCGTTACATTCTTGGTCGAGACAAGGCAAGTAAGTGATGCAAGAAGCGACCTGCCTCATGATCGCTTGGATCTGCCTCTTAGTCGAGACAAGGTTCGCGTAACTAACGTTTGATCGTCGCTAGACGGGACTCCTTCTTTCAGCATTTTCCTTAATCGGTGGGTGGTTCGGACCCTTCTTTTCTAATTTTTCATGTCCACATCTCTAATGTTTCAAACGTTCAATCGGTGATGCCCGACTAAATGCCTAGGAAATTCTTAGCCACAATGCATGCCAAGCCACTAAGAAAGGAACATGGAAATTGTAGAGTAACTTGTATATTCATGAACACGATCTAAACACGAGCTCCAAATACATGCGGAAGTTGTGGTTCGAAACTAAGAAACTGCATGATGGAATGTGGCATCTAAAATATTGGTTGCGGCCTGGTGCCTCGGAGAGTTTGGACCCATGGGACACCAAAATTGGAACACGGCTTTGAGAAATATGAACTCTTGCAAAAGTATATATATATTGCTGCTTTACTTCTTCTGTTTTATCTCATGTATTGTATGATAATTGAACCGTTCATGCATTTGCATGGTCTGGGACAACTTGTGAACAAGGTTTGACATTTACTCGAAACGGTATTCCGGGGCACTGGAACTGTATCGACCTAGGGGGAAATATTTGATCGTGCTAGTCGCGATGCATTGCAGGACCTTCAGCAGGGCTTGCTACTCGGGCTGACAGGGCACGCCGCAATGCCTTGGATAAGTCCCCATGGTGTCGATCACACCAATGAACACATATAGATAGAAGCGGTGGTGGATTGGAAGCAACCTACGTCAGCCAGTTCATTTTGGAGGCGTGGATTTTTCAATCTATACAATGGCGTAATGTACGGACGATAAGGCTTATCTGATGGAGCGCGCCATACCTTTTGAGTTTTTTTTTGTAATACAAACCAAGTAGCCGAGAGGCGCATCAAATGTAAACTCTATGTAAATTGCTCTGAATTATCAATGAAAAGTATATTTTCTTCCTATACCTTGTGTTCAACTATCTGTGAATGTGTTTTCAAACTTGTGTTTCAATAATTTTCTATTACTGCACGTTCTTGCCTTGTGCGAGAGCAACTCCAGGTTCACACGGTATCATGTCCAAGCGAGGACGATTGGTTCCGCAAAGGATCCAGGCGAGGACGATTGACCCTAGTGGGATCGAGACGTGACAGTAGTGACTGGGACGGCTTCTCTGGATATTTGGCATCAGCGACTTGGGCATCCTTCTGATAAAGTAGTAAAGTCACTTCTTGTTGTCAGTAGCTCTGGTAGTTCAGTGAATAAGGCATGTGAAGTTTGCCATCAGGCAAAGCAAACTCGAGGTATCTTTCCTGTCAGTAACTCTCGGGATGTTGCAATATTTGATTTGATACATTGTGATCTTTAGGGGCCGTATCCTACGCCTTCTTCGTGTGGAGCTCGATATTTTTTGACGATTGTGGATAATTTTTCTCGTGTTGTTTGGGTATTTTTGTTGATTGATAAGACTGAAGCATACAAGATATTATCGTCATTTTTTTCTATGATTGAGCGACAATTTAATTCCAAAGTTTGCATTATGCGAAGTGATAATGGTGTACTGAGTTTAATTGCTTGCGCGACTACTTTGCACAGAATGGTATTTTATTTCAGACATCTTATGTAGGTACACCTCAGCGGAATTGAAGGGTCGTGTCACGCCCCGATTTCGTCGAATCGTAGGGGCGTCCCCCGGCGTGACAGCCGTGTGGGCCTGTAGTTGCGCCCGCACAAGGCTATTTTGTTTTGCATAACGAGCACATATTCAGAGAACGCAGGTAAATTGAAATACAGATTTGAAACATGGAAAAGTTCTTTTTTTATTGATAATGAACATCTATTACAAACTCTTAAACGAGTCAGCTAAATTGCCGCACGGGCTTACAAAAGTGTTGACTCAAAATGAGATAGCAGTCATGTACATTACATCCCTTTACTAAACTTCAAAACAATAAAGACCTCCGGGCTGGATGACGGCCTTCCCACGGAGCTGCATTGTGTATTGAGTTGCAAGCTCCTTCTTCAAGTACTTTAAAATTTGACACGATCAGGATGTGCCTACAGCTGGACTAGATCGAGAAAGACGACTTCAGCACCTCGCTCGATTCTCCTTAGTGCGGGGAACCTTTTTCAACGAGGGTCAGTATGTCAAAATATACTGGTGAAGGCAAGCTAACCCAACTATACCAATCAACACGTTGTTTTAATAAAGCATGCATATTATTGTGGTCTTTCTATCTTGCCTTAGTTCATTTACAAGTAAGCAGCATATAGAATTTACTGAAATAAACTTGCCACCATTTGGTGGCTTTTACCTGCCCGTCTGAACTACCTGCACAATACTTACCATACCTTCCCTGCCATGAAGACACAAGTTAGTTTGCAATAGGTTTAAATACACACGAGGATCACTGGCTTGATTTCCATAATGGACTAGTCAAGGACAAGGATAGCATGTAACGAGAACACATTATGTGTTGCAAGCTATCCAGTCCACACACGATTGACTACACACGAAGTTCCGCCCAGATCGGATCGGTGCCAGTGCCCCAGCGACCGTCCGCAAAACTTATACCCTTGTGCACAAGTTGTCCATGATCGAACACACGATGTTTACTTAATTTATCACTTCATGCAGTTGAGGCAACACGAGTACAAGACAAGCAGTAATGCATGATTCATTTTGCATAGCCTCCCTGAACAATTATGCGCATACAAGGTGGGTTCCATACTTAGCACAATTTATAGAAGAAGATGCATTCTAACTAAAATTAAAGCATGTATAGAATATTTGAAACGAGCAAGCATACAAAAAGATAACAGTTCACGTGTTTGATTGACAAGCATAATAATCCAAGTCTATTCCTATTTTATCTTGTAGTCTTTTAGTTATTACTTGGTATCGTTTGATCGGGGCAAAGAATAATGCAAGATTTTAGGTGTGAAGAATGGGAGAAGGGCTAGCTAATCGGGATGGTAGCCACTCACTTAATTGGTTGGAAGGGAGAAGGAAAGAAGCGCTTCAAGACTCCGCTCGTAAGCCGCCTACTGCTCGTTCACCTGCATTGTACGAACAGCTCGATCAATACCTCTTCCTCTCTTTCCAATCTCTGAATTGAAGTGCAGCTCAATGAACAAAAACAATAAAATCCATCAAAACCGTTCAAAAAAAAACAAATAAATCCGAAAACCAACTCAAAGCACGAAAGCAACAAGCGACAGCAAAATCTGAGGCAACAAAAGATACAGCGGAGAGGTCCCTCCTGACTCTGTCGCTAAGTCGATCTCGGGGGCACGGTCCACTGAATATGGAAATCGATTCCGAAGAAACAAATCCATAACGAGGACGAGTTCTTGTTTCAATCTATCCCGATCGAACGATACCATCTTGTATTTCTTAGCCGTGCTCCTCGAATAGGAGGAACGGGGCGCCACAGGTCGAACGAAAACATAAACATATTTTGAACGTGGCTCGTGCTTTACGTTTTTAGGAAAATTTGTCAATTTCTTTTTGGGGTGAGTGTATTTTGGAGGCTGGTTATTTGATCAATCAAACTCCTTCGAGCCTTCTTAGTTTTAAAACCCCCCATAAAATATTATTTGATGCTCCTCCTTATGATGAATTACGTGTTTTTGGTTGTCTTTGTTTTGCCCACAACCAAAAAGCTAAGATGGATAAGTTTGCTCCTCGCAATCGAAAGTGTATTTTTGTGGGATACCCCCATGACAAGAAGGGTTAAAAATTGTATGATCTAGCTACTGGTGATTTTTTGTCTCTCGAGATGTTAAATTTTATGAGAATGAGTTTTCCTATTCTGTTGAAGATGATCGTGGTGATATGGCTCCTCGTGACCCGGCGCCCCTTATCTTGGGCGATAATGCTTTGGGGTTTGATCTACCTCATATGGATGAGATGGCCGTCATGGAGGCTGAGGCCGCCATGGAGGACAGCGCGACTGAGGCCGAGGCCGCCGTGGAAGATGCGGTAGCGAAGGCTACCATGGCGGAGGCAACCGTGGCGGTTGTGAAAGTAAAGGATGAGGCGGCGGTGGTGGGGTCGAATGGTGAGGGTGCACTGAGACGTGGCATGCGTACCAAGATTTCGTCTGTGAAGTTCCGTAACTTTGTTACAAATACAATACGAAAGTTGTCTCATAGTCTTCCCTCTCAATGTTCCACCACGTCCAATCACTCCTCAGGTACTCCTTATCCTATAGCACATTTTTTGAATTATGACCGATTTTCTCTGGGACACATGAATTTTCTTACAGCTGTAGCTGCAGGTACAGAACCGACCTTCTTTAAAGAGGCGGTTAAAGATGTAGGGTGGCGAGAAGCTATGCAGAAGGAGATACGAACGTTGGAGGATAGTGGTACTTGGACCATGGAGATGCTTCCGACTGAAAAACGTGCTCTGGGGAGTCGGTGGGTATACAAGATAAAGTATAACTCTAATGGGAGTGTTGAGCGGCTTAAAACCCGTTTGGTAGTTTTTGGAAATCATCAGGTTGAAGGGATTGATTACACTGATACTTTCGCTCCGGATACAAAAATAGTTATTGTTCGTGCCTTTCTAGTTGTAGCCACAGCAAAGAATTAGAAACTACATCAGATGGATGTTCACAATGCCTTTCTACATGAAAACCTTACCGAAGAAGTGTATATAAAACTACCACCTAGTTTCCAAACTAAACATCCTGGTCAGGTATGTCGGCTTCAAAAATCTCTTTATAGGCTTAAACATGTGCCTTATTGTTGGTTTGCGAAGTTGGCATCTTTTTTACGGGAGTACAGATTTTGCCAATCATACTCTGATTATTCGTTTTTTACTCTTCATAAAGGCGATGCTCAGACAAATGTTCATGTATATGTCGACGATTTGATTCTCTCTAGCAATAATTATGATGCCCTTACTACCTTTAAGAATTATTTGAGTACATGCTTTCACATGAAGGACCTTGTGGCGTTGAAGTTTATTCTTGGTATTGAGGTAGCTCGAAGTGCGGAAGGTATTTTTCTGTGTCAACGAAAATATACACTTGACATTATCTCTGAGACGGGATTGTTGGAGGCTAAACCCGCGAGCTTTTCCATGGAACAACATCATCAACTGGAACGCTCTACAAGTCCACTTTTGTCTGATGGAGAAGCATATCGACGGCTTGTGGGACGGCTGATTTATCTTATTTTACTCGGCCGGATTTGGCTTATGTTATTCACATCTTGTCGCAGTTTATGCATGAGCCCCGGCGTGATCATTGTGATACGGCTTTGAGGGTTGTTAGATATATGAAGGGTTGTCCCGGTCAAGGCATTCTTCTTCGCTCTGACTGTGATTTGCGGCTCCGGGGGTGGTGTGATTCTGATTGGGCGAGTTGTCCAATCACATGACGCTCTTTGTCTGGTTGGTTGATTTTTTTTGTGATTCGTCCATCTCTTGGAAGACAAAGAAACAGGTGACGGTGTCCCGTTCTTCGGCCGAAGGGAGTACCGTGCGATGGCGGCGGTCACGTGTGAGCTTAAGTGGCTCAAGGAGTTGCTTGGCAATTTGGGGATGTAACATTCGTGTGCTATGAATTTATTTTGTGATAGTCAATCTGCTTTACATCTTGCGCAGAATCCAGTTTTCCATGAGCGCACAAAACACATTGAGCTGGATTGTCATTTTTTGAGGGATGATGTTCTTGCTGGAGTTATTCGCCCATCTCATGTGCCAACGGATGGGCAACTGGCAGGTGTTTTCACCAAAGATTTGGGCAAATGGCAATTTGAGTTTCTTTTGCGCAAGTTGGACATTTTTGACTTGCATGCTCCAACTTGAGGAGGGATATTAGGATTAAATTGTATCATTAAATTGCATTTATGGTGATTAGCTATATATGGTGATTGGCTAGCTATATATGGTGATTGGGGTATTGGGATTAAATTGTATTTATGATGATTGGCCATGTGACTTAGTCCCCAAGTTGATATGTGGATGTATATATATGTAATATCATGATGAATAAAATACCTAGAATATTATCTCCTATCACTTCTTCACAAAAAACAAGAGAAATAAGTGTTGTCGTTTTACTTCCAATTTGGTTTAAAAAAAATGATATTTTCATCTATCAACTAAATGTTTACTCAACTTTGGCATATTTAACAAGACTCTTGGCTCCATGATGAAAAAAATTATGTCAGAAAAGTTTGATGGCAAGTGTCAAATGCTGTCAGGGAGTTTCTATATAATTATCCTTCTTAAATATGGTGCATCTAACCGTGAACTAACAACAGTAACATAGTGAAACTATTTAAAAAAAATAAAGCTAAGTTTACAACCAAATTTGATTGTAAAACTTTAAAACCGTCACATGGCGGTTGGTAATTGGCCTCTTTCTCTCTCTTCCCCTACCCCACATGGGGAGAGAGGACCAATTACCAACCCTCATGTGGCGGTTGTAAAGACTTACAACCAAGTTTGGTTGTAAGCATAGCATTGCTCATTTTAAAACTTCAAGGTATCATCATAAACAAAACAAAACAAAACAAAACAAAACAAAACCACAGTATTAAAATGAATATAGGTCAAACTTCGCAGTATTTAAGAAAATAAGCCAAAATAATTAGTTGTGAGACATATTGGGTATTTATCATGAAAATTAATATTCACAAATATTCTCTTTTTACTTCTTTTTTTCTTTAAAGTTTGTAATAATAGTCATGAAAATTTCAATTATATATACAATATCATTCTTTATTATTGAATTATTATCATAACTTCCTCCATTCCTCCTGTAAAATTAAACTTTGCATCTAATTTGAAGAAAATATGAAAACAAGGATATGTGCGTTTTTGATATTTTAAAATTATACATAATAGTACTTGTATATAACATTTGATATGTTGCAGGAATAGAAACATGGACAAAGGATGCGATCAAATAAGTACAATACAATCTCTTATGTCGTACAAATATAAACACGGATACAGATACATATACTATACATAACTTCAGGATAGTGACTTGCTCATAAAAAGAATATGGGTATTGATTTGCAAACTGTTGATAGTTGAAGTCATTAATTTACTATAATTGCACAGATTTATGAAAAAATACAGAACTCTTGTCATTGTTGTCATAACCTTTGCACTGGATTTTGTTTGGTCCTCGACAAATCATCTTTTTCTTTTCTTTTGCAATTTAGGGAAGATGATTGTTTACTCCAAATCCACCCTTCATTAATTTGTATCGAGTACGAACCATTCGAAGAGTTGCATTATTGTGGTTATCACATACCTGCGCGACATAAAAATGAAATAGAGGACACCTTGCTAATGGGCATTCCAGTGCATGAATTTACCCTCAATATGAGCCTTGAGGCTGTTTCCGCAACCCAAACAACGGTCTCCAAAATACAAGAACAAAAGTTTGTTTCTCTTTTTATTAATTTCTCCTCGATTCTTTGAACAACACCCCATGTCGACATTTTAATATCCCTAATTGATCCTTGATCATTGCCATTGCCAGAAGATAGTTCAAAGGTCAAAAAAAAAAAAAACTTCCATACCTCTCTGTGCCCCTTTCATTTTTTTTCCCTTCCAATCCACCACATGTTGTATATAATGATACAAAAATGGAGATGCCTTATCAGCATACATTCATTGACAATGAAGCAAACTGCAGTTTTAAGAACCATTGCAATTTTTTTTCCTTCCAATCCACATGTTGTGTATATTGATACAAAATTGGAGATGCAAAATTCCTTATCAGCATACATTCATTGACAATGAAGCAAACTGCAGTTTTAAGAACCATACAACATACATTCATTGACAATGAAGCAAACTGCAGTTTTAAGAACCATATAGTTAAAAAAATGCATTTTTTTTTCCTTCCAATCCACATGTTGTGTATTGGAGCATACATTCATTG
This sequence comes from Iris macrosiphon, assembly GCA_036927795.1. Lineage (NCBI taxonomy): Eukaryota > Viridiplantae > Streptophyta > Magnoliopsida > Asparagales > Iridaceae > Iris > Iris macrosiphon. The sequence continues at coordinate 173,355,872 of JAYESA010000013.1, read as the reverse complement.
ACAATGAGTCAAAATTTCGATATTTGCCAACCAAGTCGGATACAAAAGCTCCTTTAGAACTGACAATGAAAGTGCTGCCAACCATCATTTCAAACTGGTACAAACTTAAGAGAGAAGAAAACTAACTGGACTATCTGCAACAATCACACAACACTTCCACAACTCAATGTGAATGGATATAATTCACAGAACATGGGATCCACTAAAGCTTACTCGCCGTCCGACTCAGTCCGACTCATCGTCGTTCTTGTACGAAACCAGCGTGTCCACTTTATGTATCTACATCAAAAATACATGTACTAGTTAGGGGAAAAAAAGGCCTAGTTATCCTAATGGCATCACAACTGAATGAATTGCTCTTTTGAAGCACATCGAGACCTTCAGAAGCATATCCGTGTAGTACAAAAGAGCAATTTAAATACTTGTATTGCCGTATATTCTTTTGAAGTGGTCTCGATGTGCTTCAAAACCAGCGTGTCCACTTTATGTATCTACATCAAAAATCCATGTACTAGTTATGGAAGAAAAAAAGGCCTAGTTAAACTTCATGAATTGCTCTTTTGAAGCACTTTTCGTCGATTTTGAAGCACATCGAGACCTTAAGAAGCATATCCGTGTAGTACAAAAGCGCAATTTAAATACTTGTACTGCCATTTTTTTTTAAGTGGTCGCGATGTGCTTCAAAACCAGCGTGTCCACTTTATGTATCTACATCAAAAATCCATGTACTAGTTACGGGGAAAAAAAGGCCTAGTTAAACTTCATGAATTGCTCTTTTGAAGCACTTTTCGTCGATTTTGAAGCACATCGAACCTTAAGAAGCATATCCGTGTAGTACAAAAGCGCAATTTAAATACTTGTATTGCCATATATTTTTTTTGAAGTGGTCTCGATGTGCTTCAAAACCAGCGTGTCCACTTTATGTATCTACATCAAAAATCCATGTACTAGTTATGGGGGAAAAAAAGGCCTAGTTAAACTTCATGAATTGCTCTTTTGAAGCACTTTTCGTCGATTTTGAAGCACATCAAGACCTTCAGAAGCATATCGTGTAGTACAAAAGCACAATTTAAATACTTGTATTGTCATATATTCTTTTGAAGTGGTCTCGATGTGCTTCAAAACCAGCGTGTCCACTTTATGTATCTACATCAAAAATCCATGTACTAGTTATGAAAAAAAAAGGCCTAGTTAAACTTCATGAATTACTCTTTTGAAGTGGTCTCGATGTGCTTCAAAACCAACGTGTCCACTTTATGTATCGACATCAAAAATCCATGTACGTAGTTATTGAAAAAAAGGCCTAGTTACCCTAATGGCATCACAACTTCATAAATTATTTTTTTGAAGCACTTTTCGTCGATTTTGAAGCACATCAAGACCTTCAGAAGCATATCGTGTAGTACAAAAGCGCAATTTAAATACTTGTATTGCCGTATATTCTTGTGAAGTGGTCTCGATGTGCTTCAAAATTGATCGAAATGTACACACACAAAAAACTTTATAAAGTTTGGATGCCAAAATCGAGCAGTTAAGATGCCAAAAATGCCGAAAGATATAGTTGGGGTGCCATAATGATGATAATTTAGTACCTTGGTATCAAAAGAATGCAGCTTGACCATTTGGGGGTTCTTGATCAGCTTAGCATCACTCTCGATCCAAGCAAAGGGAACCGCAACCTCCTTGTCGGTGTAGGCTAGCACATCAAACACGCCTACAACAAGTGCATCATCAAGTTATTAGAACCCCCTTAAGAAAAAAAAGAGCATTTCTAACAAGAAGATTGACCAAGAAGGAAAATCGTTACATTCTTCGTCGAGACAAGGCAAGTAAGTGATGCAAGAAGCGACCTGCCTCATGATCGCTTGGATCTCCCTCATTATTTCCTTGTCGCTCTTCTCCCTGAAAATCCTGTTTCAATCGGGAGCCACAGGTGTCACTATATATTTCGAAGATGTCGAACAACTAATGCATGGGTCAACTACTCACCCCTTCTCGACAACCTCGGCATCGGTCTCTATGTTGAAGTTCCACCTCTCGAGGACCTCGGAGGAGGCCTTGCTCATGACCACAAGAACAATCCTCTGCAACTGGCCAGCTTCCAGCCACTCTGCTCAAACACAGAACCCGACATCGAGATTAATCCTATAGCAAACTGAAAAATAAATTACGTTTCAACAACTACTTCTTCTACCGGAGAGTTGAGAGGTGAGGCTGGCGATGAAGGACTTGACGCCCTCGTCCTGCGTCAGGAGCATCGACAGCCCGTACTTCTTCACCTTCGCGAAGCTCTCCTCCGGGTACACTCCCCTGTTGTACAAAATGCTGTTGCCAAAAAGTAACCCCTTTTTAGTCGGCTGTGTCCTGCTGTGTTTTATTTTGGAGTGTTCGTGTCGTGTTGCGACGTAAAGAAGACACGACACGGGAAAATGGTCTAGACCAATTTATGTGTGCACTCCCCACCTGTTTGCTGCGTAGCCGAAGAACTCGCTGACTATGGCGGCGGAGCCCTTGAGAGTGATGATGTCCTTTGTGAGTGTTCTTGAAACCATTTCTCTTCTTCTTCTTCTTGCTTTCTTTCTTGCAAAGGAATTATTATTAGTCTTCTATGGAGGGGAGAGAGAGAGAGAGAGAGATTGGTATGAAATTGGTAAGAAAGGAAAGGAAAGGAATGGAATGGAATGGAATGTGAAGGAGAAAGGAATATAACGGCTAGTTGGTGAATTTTTTGAATTATTGTTTCCAACGGTCGGGAAGTAGTGAAGAGACCACTTGGTTTGATTTGAAAAGTTTGGATCCGGATCGGGTTTATGTAGGACCCGACCCGAACGCTATAAACCATTCGGAACTTTTGCGTGTAAAATAAATATTTTAATGATATTATTGAAAAACAGTTCAATATTTAAATTAAAATTTGTTAAACGATTTAAATAGTTTTGATTTTTTTTAAATTATTTTTTTAATTTAGTTTTTGAACCGTTTTAATTTTTGTTTTTAAATATATATTTGTGCGGAAGAAAAGAGAGACTTACGATTTTTTTACCGTGTTTTTTTTTAATAAATGATAGAAGATTTACAAACGGACGGCTAAATTTTGAGTCGTTTCTAAACTACGTTATGTTATATTATAATAGTAGAGATGAGTAAATCAATTTAGCAGACTTGTTATCGGGTTTCGGGTTTGTCGAAGCTATATCCGAATCTCAATTGTTAAGGATTTTGGGTTTACTTTTGCAATCAAAACTTAGATAATTCTAAAATATTTGGTGCCTCAATTGATATTTCACTTGGGCCTTGTTGAGACAAGTATTATCTACTCCGACCCCAAAATAATTAGTGCCAAAGTCTAGACCTACAAAATTAGATCTAAAAGGATATTGATTTGGGACGATCATGGGCTTTTAAAAGCAAGACCGGGACAATGCTAAGGGTCGACCCTGAGCTCATGGGGTCCAGGACGAGCTTTCAAAATGGGCTCCCGTGCATGATCTATCTAATATAACAAAAATTTATTGTTGTTACTGAGATTTGAACTAAGAACCTCTAAAGTGCAAGACTAATATGTTAACCACTACACTATAATTATTTTATATTAAGGATGGCCCATGATACATATAACTACTATTTTAGATACAACCATATTTGTGTGTCATGTCTGCCCCGACTTGTACTGTTGGTGAACAACAAGATGTGACAGCCTATGTGTTGATCATGTATGGGACCACCGCATTAATATTATCAACACATAGACTGCCACATCATGTGTCCAAGTAGCATTATTTTTTGGTCGATTGTCGACGTCGATGCTTGGAGCTGCTTGCTGGTGTCGCTCTAGAAAGACGTCAAAAGGGTTCTGGTTTCAAAAGCGGGGAAAAGTAAAAGAATTTGCATCAAGGAACTTGCCAAGATGTCGAGTAAATTTAAATGACTGATCACGTAAAATCTTACCTGCACTTTTCTGTTGGCTTCGAAAATTTCAGGTTGTTTCTCGTTTAAGAAAGGAGTGAACTTATTATTCACCGCCAAGAATGACACAAAAAAGTTTGTAACCCAACAATGTTATATAACTGCAGAAAATAAGATCCTTATAAAAAAAAAACTCCAAATCTCAATCTTCTTATTACAAGAGCAAAATGCAGGTGTACACTGCTTCAATGTGATAGTCCCAAAATCTAATACCGGAAATCTAAAACCTTGTAAATGAAGTTATCAGATATCTGGAGAATCCATTTCAGTCTGTTGGATCCGAAAAGAACTTGTTCACTGACGGCATTATCTCAGGGGCCTTGTTGCGGACAAATTTTCGAAGACCATGTTGCGCGTACTTCTCTCCCTCTTCAAAGTTCTCAAGAATTCCTGCAGCCCTTTTTTCTTTGGTAACCCTGTCCACAAAAATCTTGATGAGTACACACAATCAAAGATCTGTAATTTTTTTTTTTTTTGGGGTTAGAGAACTTTTGTTCTTTAATTGCTCATAAACAAAATAGTTTTGACCAAAATAAATAGCTTTCAATTGCAAGGATATTGATGAAGGAATTGCAATTTGAAATAAACATATATGAATCCTACTAGAAAGCAAGTATACTCCAAATTGGTGTTATATCGTATCCATGTAAGGGATACGTATAAAGGATACGTTTTGGCTTTACTACATGTGCACCCTAAAATAGACTAGGATGCCAAATCAGTGTGCTCTGTGTGTGTGTGTGTGTCTTTGCCGTGTTGTACCGTATATGTATTTTGCGCAAGATAGTTGATGACTAATATAGTATGTAATGCAACTATCACATGCAATCTTGTACTACAAGCAAGTCTTAATATTTTGAATTTGTTAACAAGATATTATTTTGAACTTGTCAATGCATTCATGAATCTACTACATACGTTATGAACATCATTGACTAGCATCTAAAAACCAATTATGCGCATTGATAGCATAATTATTGTTATGCACCTAGCTTCTGAGCACCACATTTCACATAAAAGAAAGTGAAAGCATCTTCGGGCTAGGCAGGACTTCCAGTGGAGCAAACAAACCACGGATAGCCGATCACATACATCTTCTAATGCAGATGAAAGGCGAAGGATTCGATCCGGTCACCCCACCCGGAAAAAGGGGAAACCCATCTTTCCCAGCCGGTACGCTGCCGATCTCCCACAACTCAAATATCCCGAACCGACTCGAATGGAATGCTAGCGTTCTGTTTGATTTGCATCCGACACTTTGGAAGAGGGGTTGGCCGTACATGAGAAATCAATATTGCTGAGATCGGACGGCTCAGGAATACAAAATCGTCGTCTGCCGGAATGGAAGAAAGACGTTAAAATGCAGGGGAAGTGGTCAGCCAGCCCGGGAGAGATTGGCTCTGAGGGCCCGAGATACAGTAGAACGTCATTCAAAAGTGGATCCCGATATTTGAGAATCTCAATAAACATCATTGACTAGCATCTAAAAACCAATTATGTGCACTGATAGCATAATTATTGTTATCGAGTTCATAGTATCTCCTTATACTCCTTTAGTCTCACATCCAATATGAACTGAAGTGGGAATCTCACATTCTCCTATAAATATTGTTTGTCATTTTAATATCAAAACGAGAACTGGGAGAACTAAATTTGATTTAACAAACTAAGAGAGTACAAAGAAGAGTCCTGGAAGACAATCTAAGTACAAATTTATTTTCTGGAGGGGTGACGATGGAGGGTTAGGAGTGTAGCAACTCTCTTTTACTCCGTGGACGATCCGATGCAGAATCTCTTCTCTCCCTTGAGTGTTGATTCGCAGATAGCCAGCCAGCCTCTTGCATGGGGGTAGTACCCTACTATTTATAGTCATATTTGTTGCCGCATGGATGTCGGGCCGCATGGGTGGCGAGGTTTGCCACGTGTCCCCTCTCAACGGAAGGGTGTTGCAGCTATGCACGGGAATCCGGACTCCGCTGTCACGTGAACATTTGTTGGGATTTTTTTGTTTAGCTGAGTATCTGGACGGTTCTCAACTGTGTAGGCGCGACTTGGTCAAATGGACACGTGGCCGCTATCTGGTTGGAGAGGACCACTCAGTTGTAACAACAAGACTTGGCCGATGTGGAATCTGGGACACATGTGGCCAAAGAAGCAGGGGACGCACGGAGTCTGGAACGCACAGGGCCAGAGATGCATGGACCGCATGGAGTTTGGAACGCATGGGCCAGAGTCGTTGGGAAACATGGAGTCTGGGACGCATGGAGTCTGGGACGCATGGGATCTTTTTGTTGCGTTGTCCACGTGGCTCTGCACCATCCTTGGGACTTCTGTCTCTTAGTGTGTTCTCGTCCTTCGAGGCGATCAAAAAAAATTATTTTTGTCAAGATTTTGTGTCAGGTGCCTTGTTGTCATGCCGTCATGTCAGGTTGACATGCGGCCAGTTGTCAGGATGCTTGTTTGGACCGCATGGGTGTCCCTTTTCTGGGCTGCATGGTGTCCATGTGATCCATCTGTTGAGTTTTTATTTGGGGACGCATGGACGTCGGTCGCATGGCTGCATCTTTTTCATGCTTCTACAAGACCCCCTTCAAAGTTTTCAAACTGATAAGTTTGAAATACTTTGAATAAGAAGCATGGATGGGGTATGTTCGGGCTGCATGGTCATTGAGCCGCATGGACGAACGGTGCCAGGCTGTCAACTATGCATTTAACTGCCAGATTTGCCTTGACCCTTGAGTGGATTCTTTTCGGATTCCGAGCCAGCCTTTCACACGGATCCCAATACTGACGGCTGTAGGAGAAAGCCCAACCAAGCGTAGCTGTCAGCGGATGAGGGTAGAATTCGAAGGGTCTATTTTTGTCTTTTGGTGACCTATAAATAAGGATTTGAGGGAAAGAGAATTCTTGCTTTTGATGAGTTTTGTCTTCCATATCGTCTCTGCCTTTTCTTCCTCCGCGTCCGGTCGTCTCCTCAGAGCGTCTGCCATAGCCCCGAAGGTCTCATCTTCTTCCAAGAAGGCCGTCGTCAAGGAAAAATGCCATACCTCGTCATCTAGGGCCAAGGACGAGGCCTCATCCTTCCATCATGACATTCAGCCGCCCATCCCCGGTAAGGGTCGGAGGAGGAAAACTCTGGACACACTGGCATTTAGCACCCAGTCCATTATACATGTCCTCGTATATGACCAGGTCGCATGCCTTATGCGCGGGTTTCCCTTTGGCTTCATGCGCAAGTCTTGACTCGACCGCATGGACGCCCTATCGTGGCTTGGCCGCATGGAGGTTCTGCCATGAGTTGGCCGCATCTCTCCTTTCGTGACTTGGCAGCATGGAAGTCCTGTCATGACTTAGTTGCATACAACTTTTATGACTCGGTCGCATGCCATCTTGATGTCTCTAATTATTACTTTTTGTTTTGTAGTGATTTTGTCCGTGGCTCCGTCGGGAGATGTGTTGATTAGGTGGGCTCATGCTGCCTTGGGCGTTAGGCTCGATCATATAGTGGCCGATGTTCAGGTTCAGATCAACAAGGATCAGCCTGAGGCGAGGCTGAAGTTGATAGCTAGCCAGTCTTGGTTCTACTTGCTCAGCCAACTGAACTCCTTGAGGATCGACGACTCTCATTTGAAGCCAATCTTCCTAATTGGGGACGTCCTCACCATCTCGGATCCCAAGGTAGTGATAATTAAAGGGACCTGGAATTTCTCCTACAGTGGGACGAAGGTGCATATTCCTGCGATGGAGCGCCATTGGCCCTTATCAGCTTTCAACGTGGTACCCCTTCGAAGGAAGACGCCGGGCAGCCTAATCCCGGACCAGAACGGAACCCAGGTCAGCCGCATATGTTTCAACTCATAACTGAAGGGAGCAGCGGCGAGGAAGGAATCGTTTTCCTACTTCGTTCGTAGGCTAGCACCTGGCACTTTCTCTAGCGAGATGGGGTTGAATGTCCGATATTACGAAGCGGACACCTTCTTAAACCAGCTTGTAACCAAGGGGACTTATCCCAAGGACAAAGTGCATTTGCTCAACTGGATGCGTCACTGGCCCTCTTGGGTTGGTTTGACGCAGTGGGTATTAGAGAGGTATAAGCAGACCCTGAAGGCAGTCGACCTCTACTACGCCGTACGAGATTCTTGTTATGGTTTGGATAAGAACCTGCCGCTGTTTGTGGCTTTGGCTGAAATGTATAACCGTCGTACCGGGACTTTCTTTGCTCCCGGCAGAGAGATGGGGCTCGCTCTCCATGAGATGTATGATGTCTCGCGGTTGCCCTGGGGTGATGAACCATATGTTGGAACAGCAACATCCAGGGTTTCTTGAGGAGTTGGAACAGCAACTCCAGGGTTTCTTGCTGTGTACCGAGAGGTTATGTCACCATAGCACTTGCCAGCAAGTTTCGAAGAAGAAGGACGAGCTCGGAGGAGAATCTGCCCCACATTAAAGCCTGGACCAGTCACCTCTTCGTCATTGATGCTTCGGGTCATGTCACCGTTCGGAGCCCTCGCACTCGGAGAGGTGTTGATTACCAAGTACGCAGCACCAAGAGGACTGTCGCCACTGGTGAGGGATTTAGTAGTCTGGGTGATAGCTTCAGTTATTTTTATCAGGATACCCAACCCTCGTCTAAGAAAGCCACCTTAGTTAGATTTTTGATGATATGGTTGCGGACCTGTGTAGTCTCAGGAGGCTCCGGGTCGATTGAGAGGGTTAACCGCAACCTCATCCTCATCCTCCCTGCTGTGAAGTTGGTTTTCGGACATAAGCTCGCCTTATCCCAACGATGGTCTGCAGCATCCATCGTGGGCTTCGTGCTTTCACAAGCAAGGTGATGGCCCGACCCCGAAGGAGATTTCAACCAGGTCGAGATGCCTTATCACTACCTGATGGGTTGGTTGTTGATGCATTACCCATCTTTGATGTGTCCTGGTGCTGAGGGGACTGCGACGGAGGCTGACGCGTTTATTTACCGATATGGTGGGATGCCCTGGGTTCATACTGAGGTTCCCGCTTGTCGGCATGCGCTCGCTCGTATGGTTGACTATTCCTTCTTCGTTTCAGTCCCGAAGTTTACAGACGATGAGGTGGACCGGGTTCACTGTGATGGTGGTGTCGATAACCAGATTTTGTCCCCGAAACTCTTCCACTGGTTGCTCACTATCCGGCCTTCCCACTTGGTGTATCGGAACCGGAACCTCTTCCTGGAACCCTACCTACCGAGTAGGTTTGTCCGACAATTTAGATACAACCAACTATTTTTACGCAACCCAAGCTCATGTCTCGGTTTCGAGGGTAGCGTTCTCGATGGAGCTCGAGCCTGGGACTATTTCTTCGCGACCAACACCCAGGTCCAGTTTACTCTGCCGGAGCAAAGTTCCGGGTCGTATCAGCCATGCAGCGGCTGTTTTCCATGTGGCCGTGAATACACCTCCCTTTGGCCTTGATCGGGATACCAGCTTCATTGTTGATACTAAGCTAGGTACCCGGAGGAGGGAACCGTCGAGAAGTCGGGGGAGAGACAAAGGAAAGGACGTTGCGGCCGATTCTGTCTCTGTTACGGGGGAAGAGGAAGCTTCTAACCACCCTTCGCCTCTCGCGAACTATCCGACGAAGCGTGTGGCTTTCCCAATGCGAAGCCCTCTACCTAAGAGGAGGCGCCAGGGATATAGGAAGCAGGTTGCTAGGAAGTCCCTGAAGCCGACTGGGGAAGAAGAAGAAGAAGGAGAGGAAGAAGAGGAGGAGGTGAGACCCTCCACGGTGGATTCTGAAGCAGTCCCCACTTTGGACGCTGAGGCAGTATTTGTAGACCCTCTCAGTTTAATCCCTCCTGCTTCCTTGTACAGGTATTTCGGTACTGATTTGTTTGATAATGTGCAGACTCGAGAGGAGAGGGATCGTCTGCGACGGGCAGCTGTCTCGGCAGTCTCTTACCAGGAGTCTGAGGATGAGACTTTTCATGAGTGTGTCGTGGATGCCTCGGAGCCTGCACCTGAGACTTCGGGGTTCCAGGAGATGAATGCAGGCATGTTAGAACCTGCCTTTGGAGCGTCGGGGACCCAAGAGACGGGTGCAAGCGTGGTGGAACCCTTTACGCCGTCTGGGCACGTCTCTGTGGACGATGTGGAGGCTGTCGGGAGGGCTATGAATACCCTGGGTGAGCCGCAACCCCCTCCGCCTCCCTCTGGTACGTTCTCCCGTCTGTTTACTCATGAAGAGGCGTTCTGGCTTCAACTTTACATTCTTCGGACGAAGTTGATCACTGGTTGTTCTAGGTCTACAGGGTCAGCCCCTCTGGTTGTTCTAGGTCTACAGGGTCAGCCCCTCTGGTTGTTCTAGGTCTACAGGGTCAGCCCCTCCCTTGGTAAGGGTGAACGTAGCGGCTGAGGAGAACGTGAAAGAGGAAGTCGGCGGGCTTGTCGCGAGGACGCCTAGTCTCCGGGGGAAACGAGCCTACTGTTGACTCCACTCGGGTGATAGTCCCTTCTCCTGCAATGGTTGTGGGTTCTTCTAGCGCGGTGACCGTTCACCCAACGGTTGACGTTGGGGGTTCTGCAGTCGTGGCCTCCCTGGTTAGAGAGTTGACCGGCGGTTCTAGGGAGGCCACTCCAGATGTTCCCAGTGTAGTTGTGGCTGGATCGTCATCTGGGGCTGGTGCGCCACAGACTAGAGATGGTGTGCAGGCAGGTGTTGCAGCAGCAGGGTGCTCTGGTACTCCCGCCCTCGGTTGTCCCTTCAGCCCACTCTAGCTTTCTCAGCTGCTAGGTGTCCGGTCATTTGAGAAGGCTATGAAGAACTGGAACATGAGTCATACAACTGGTCGTTCCTCTGCCACGTGAACATTTGTTGAGATTTTGTTGTTTTGCTGAGTATCTAGGCGGTTCTCAACTGCGTAGGCACGACTTGGTCAAATGGACACGTGGCCGCTATTTGGTTGGAGAGGATCACTCAGTTGTAACAGCAAGACTTGATCAACATGGAATTTGGGACACATGTGGCCAAAGACGCACGGGACGCATGGAGTCTGAAACGCACGGGACCAGATACGCATGGACCGCATGGAGTCTGGAACGCATGGGCCAGAGTCGCTTGGGACGCATGGAGTCTGGGACGCGTGGGCCAGAGACGCATGGACCGCATGTTGTCTGGGACGCGTGGGCCAGAGACGCATGGGATCTTTTTGTTGCGTTGTACACGTGGCTCTGCACCATCCTTGGGACTTCTGTCTCTTAGTGTGTTCTCGTCCTTCGAGGCGATCAGAAAAAATTATTTTTGTCAGGATTTTGTGTCAGGCGTCATCTTTGTTGTCAGGACATTATGTCAGGTCGACCTGCGGCCAGTTGTCATGATGCTCGTTTGGACCGCATAGGTGTCCCTTTTCTGGGCTGCATGGTGTTCATGCTATCCATCTGTTGAGTTTTTATTTGGGAGCACATGAACGTCGGTCGCATGGCTGCATATTTTTCATGCTTCTACAAATATAAATATGTATTTGTTGAGATTGTCATTCCTTCACTCTTTGATGTACTGTCTTAAAAGATGAATGCAATTCCCTATAGCAAATTGTATCATCTTACCGCTTTGTCTAGACTTTTTATAGTCTATGAGAACTTGGAGGGTGCTCCTTTGTTGCATGAGCTTAAACTGGGAACTTGAAGTCCTTGGTTGCATGAGCTTACACTGCAATCCAAAAGGTAGATCTACTTACTTGCCAACTAGCCATCAAGATTTTATGGCATGATTCTCTCATGCTCATAGCTACCTTGACTGAGAATCTTGCACCAACATAGAGGGTGGTTGTTAGATCAACAACCGGTCATAAAATTGTCAAATATTATAAGAAGCTTTCTTATGCTCCATAGCCGACCATATTCTGATGGGAGAAGGCTTAGATGATGACGATGACGGCTTACTTCATATCAATGAAACTACACCCATCTAGTTGAGCCTCGTATGGTATCAGATCACAAACTTTCTACCTACTATGAAATACTTTCACCAAGAAACGCAATCCTCCATCACCATGGGAAACCCATAACTCTATCTCCGTAGAAAACCCTTACTCATGTTGAAAATAGTATTTTGGTTCTAATTAAATCCTGTTTAGCATTAAGGTTTAGTTAGTATTAGTCTTATTATGAGTTTATGTACTAAAGAAAGATACTGATTAACTTATTCCTGGTCTATCTTCTATTCTCCATATACAAAGGGCTATATTTTGAGAAAACCAAACAATAGTACCAGAGCTAGACAGGAAAACCAAGGTTGTATCAGAACAAAAGTTCCTAATCGTATGTACTGTCGTCGGAACCAGAAGGTGTTTTCGTTGTTGCATGAAAGTTGCCAAGCTATTGTGGTTGTTCGAGTTGCATCAAGTTCTTCAGGAAATATGAAAGTAGATGTATGCTTCAATTACCAGAGGCAGAGCCTCGACTCGTCAAAGATAATTACGAAACTTGGAGCTTTCAGATGAAGGAATTACTGATCAAAGGCAAGTGGGAGATTGCAGAGAAATGCTATGAATAGTAGCGATAATTCACAGTCAATGGAGTCATAGAGAGGATACTAGATCTCTTCTACCAAAGAGTCGAAGATACGTTCGGAACAATTTTAGGCACTGAAACATCAAAGTTGGAGAGAGACAAAAAAAATAAGATGAAATATGAAGATACACGAAAAAGAAGAGAGAAAAGATATTCAACCAGAACAATTATGTGAAGAGTTAAAGCCCTCAAGTAGTTATCAAACTATGGTGATAGTGAACTTGAGCATTGAACAAGAAAAAGTCCGTTGCATTACAAACAACTACCTTATCAAAATGAACTTGTGATCAACTGATCAAGATACTAAACTGGAGATTTAGATTTGTCAACACACCATAATCTTAAAGAATTCCAAACTATGGGACCTTTGCAAGGTCATAGAAAAAGAGTTAGCCAACAGAAAATAAAGTAATGGGAAACTTCTTAAAATCAAAATCAATTTGGTAAGAGGCCCTAATGGTTCCAAAGAAGAAAATGTAGGGGTAGTCGACGGGATGACCCAGGCCATGGAGAATCTCGAGATTCACGACATTGATGAGGAAAAAAAAATGGAAGCACATATGATGAAAAATATCAACATACAGGAAAAAAATATCGACACCAAAGATTTCAGAAAGAAAAAGTCACAGGAGAGCAGAACTTTGTGGGATGACCCAGGCCATGGAGAATCTCGAGATTCGCGACATTGATGAGGAAAAAAAAATGGAAGCACATAAGATGAAAAATATCAACATACAGGAAAAAAATATCGACACCAAAGATTTCAGAAAGAAAAAGTCACAGGAGAGCAGAACTTCGTGCAAGAAAGGTAAACAACTTCTTACAAAATATAAAGAACCGATTAAAAAACAAAAAGTTAAAAGTTGATTTCTTACAAAAAGAAGAAGAAGCTTACTAATAATCATGATATGAAAAGGGTATTGAAGATAACGAGAGTTGGTGTTGAAAATGTCAAATTGTTTGGACCGAGCGGAGTGTATGTGTCATGTCCGACACATATTCGTCACTAACAAGATACGATCGATGTGTCACCCCTTTTGGAGTATATGTGCTTTCTAGCTCTCAACTATAAAGATGTTCAGGCGAAGTCAATCTTAGCTAGTTGCATCATTCAAAAAGACTTATCTGTATCCAACAAGATACTTCGATGATACTAATGTCGGATACAGTCATGATACTCATTTGGGTATGGTCCATGTCTAGGATACAAATTGACCAAAAAACATAAGTGAAAGCAATTTGGCATGGTTCCGCTCATGCCAATCAAGATATAAAAGTTAACATTTCTATAGCGATGGGTCCTTCCAAAAGCTGTCTAGAACTTCACTACTATTGGCTAGGATGGGATTCATCCCCCCAAGAGGTCTTGGGTTCAAACCTTGGGGAAGCTCCTTAATTCCCAATTGGTGGGGGAATTAAAGAGGCAGCCACGTGCGGGACGGGTTGTGAGCGGGTTGTAGGCCTTTGGACCGGGTTGTGAGCCATTCTGTGGCCAAAAGCTATAATAAATAATTACTATATATATGTTTGTGTGTGTGTGTGTGTGTGTTTTCACCTGGATCATATCCGTATCTATGCGACCATACCCAACATTCTAAGGAGAAGTAAACCTAGCATCGATCCGGATATCAAGCTCAATCACTAACCTAATAATGAGCTCATATACTCCTGTGTTGTGAGTCTGTGGCATCCTCTAAGATCAAAAATAACACCAACACATCCTGTGAGTTTGTCGTGTCACTAGATTGCTTCTAATTTACTTTCGTATAAGCTTGAAGGTTTATAGACGTATTGGATAGTCCGTGTTAGTATGATTTAGACTCAAGCTCCTTATTGTGGTAATAAAGTATGAGCAAACAAATATATTACACATTGAAATATTAAATCTTCAGGGCATTCTTCTAATAAAAATAGCATACATCATGTCTTCTCATTGGGTTTTCCTCCCAACCATTTTTCAAGGTCATAGATAGTTTTTGTTCTTGTACTCTCAAGTTGTATATTGAGAGTATCAAATAAAGATTATAGGATATACAATCCCCTGTGTATGCTTATGGTCGTAAGGACTCAAATATCATGTGGCTCAAACTCTCGTCATACTTTCTACTTTCCATATGCTTGTCAGACTCATCAAGGAATTTCTTTACAAACTTGCCTTAGTCACTCTTCAAATGCAAATATTTTCAAACCAATTTTCGACTGAATATGAATCCAACTGGAGGGAACAACGAAATGGACTAAACCACAAATGAAATGCAACAGAAAACACAACAGTTGTTGTTCTTCATTGCAGCCCAATCTCCCTCGTCTTGGATTCTATCTCCTGTGCCATTACAAGGTGAATAAGCATCTCTTTCTTGATCTCTACTTGTCCACTAAAGATGCAATATAGAAATCATAAAATTTGTTGTTCATGGGGACAACGAATCGTAAAAACTGATATTTACACTTGTCTAATGCATCTATTCTTCCTAATTAACTATACTACCCAATCTCAAAGATATTGTCAACCAACTTTAGTAAGTTTATATACTATAAAGTGAAATTTCACATTTGCTGGCTACAACATCATCCATGCATGTACATGGGGCAGGTGATTATTCAAAACTAACAGTACCTCACTTCAGGGTTAGAGGAGATGTTCCTTATCAGTTGAAATCCACAGATACCAACGGCTGTACCAACAGCTAAAAGAGTGGATAAACCTACAAACCAAAGAAAATTGACACATTAGAACTCACATCAAAATTTAATAAATATATTTGGCAATGTATTAACTATTAACCACACCAAAATTGTGTCCCTTTTGGAACTGTGAAGAAGCTTCGTGCCAGACAGACAGGTCCTTACCGAGTTCTTTACAAGGTTGACGACTGAGGAGCTGGAGCAGCTCAGTCGAGATATGCTTATGGATTATCACACTGACATTTAGGGGTGAGCATTCGGTTAATTCGGTTCCAACCGAACCGATTAACCGAAAACCAAATAAGCAAAACCGAAACCGAACCGAAGTGTCCATAACCGAACAAACCAAATTAAATTGGTTTGGTTTTCGGTTTATTCGATTTTTCGTTTATTTGCGCTTTTTTTTGTTAATATATATAGTAACTAAATATACCTAAATATATTTAGTATATACCTATATATATATTATATATATATATATATATATATATATATATTAACTAAATTTTCTTATTCGGTTTTTGGAATTGACTGAAACCGAAACCGAATAAAAAAATTTAGTATTTTCAAAACCGAAACCGAACTGAATTTTTTAAACCGAACCGAATCTCTTATTCGGTTCGGTTCGGTTTTTGGTCCAAAACCGAATAATGCTCACCCCTACTGCATTTACCAGATGGTGAATCTTTGAATCCAGGGAGAGTTAATAGAGATAAGATAACAGAGGCAGACCTATTCCTCACAGGACGATAGTTCAGCAACCCTAGTTTGAGCCATTGTGTTGGGCCAACTAGGATTTTATTTTTTATATTAGGATTAGGTTTTATTATTCATTTTAGGAATAGGGTTTTTGTTGCATATAAATATGAGGCTCTTGTAAAGTTCTTATTCATCTAATGTTTGAATGAAATGATAATTAGAGAGTATATTGTTGATGGTGATAAACGATCAAATAAACCCTAGTTTCCATGTTTTATTCGTCTTCTCGTTGTTGCACTTCTCGTGATCATTAGTCCATCATCATCTTCATCAAAAAGTCCATTCAGCCATTTCAGTCCAGATTTAACCATCGTTCATCGTGCGTGTGTTCGACTTCTCTGCGAAGGATTCATGTGAGAGTTCTTTTGATTCCAGTGGAATGGAGGCTCATCATCTGATGACGACTTACATTGTTCTTGTTTCGGATCCACTCTTTGGGTAAATTTGTTCTTTATTTTTCGTTGCTATTCGATGTTTTGAATATTTTCCTAGAACTTGCAACTTGTTAGATTTATTATTGCTTACTAGATTATTACTTGTGAATCGACTGAATGTCGTGACTTGAACCTAATTTAGGATCCAGTTTAGACTTGTCCTGTGCCGAAATATGGGTTTATGAACTCGATCTCTCACCAACAACTCAATCAACTCAAAACCTTAATTATCATTCAATGAATAAAATGTTCCAGCAGCCTCATATATAATTTTTAGGAAACGGGAAACCATATTCAGTAACCCTAATCCTAATATAAATAGTAAAAATCCTATTTGACCCAAAAAAAGGCCCAACCAAATGGAACTTCAATACATAAATAAACTAATAATCCAAGTAATACCAAACTCGGAGTCGCTGAACTCTTGTCCCATGGCAAATAGGTCCGGGGTCTCTATCAAGGTGAAAGAAATGAAGTTATTCCTATAAGAGGTTTAAGAAAAGAACAACCAGCAAGCAGGACTAGAAATATCAGTTCTCTGTAGGAGAAGAACGCAAAGTATGTTGCACAGACACAGCAAAATGGTGTATGTATCCATATCGTGTCCGAACCCGTGTCCATATTTATTCAACATAGGTAATTACCTTTGTACCCCGTACCCATATCGTGTCCATATCCATACCCGTGTGCATATTGTGCAACATAGACACAAACTCAATATTTAATGGGTAGAACAGAGTTATCATTCCAAACAAACATTAAACATTCTTAAAATTACGTCCCTTTGCAGATTATTCTCTAAGTTGTATTCTTGCACATAGATGGTTATTGTTGTCCGTTTCTTTGATCAATCCACTAACTAAACAACCAAAATGTCCTTTATCCGAAATAAAATTGTTAGAATATAAATTGAAATCGTTTGAAAATGTTTATAAGAAAAAGCCACTTCTACTTTAAATTTCTTCTAGACTCTATAAAAGCACATTACAGTTTCATATACTTCACCTACCTAAATCTTATCAAGCCTCCTCTCGTATAAAAAGGTCGGCTGTGGAGCATAAGAAAACCTCGTATAGAGGATTTGACAAAATTCTTAGGACCGGATGTCAACATCGATCAACCCCCATATATACGAGCATATTGATAGGGCCATGTGTTAGCAGCGTGGTACAAATGAAGAATAATAGCAATCACAAACACAAGATTTAACGTGGTTCGGGGATTTTCTTCGACTTTCAGGACCGCACCCAAGTTATTTTTATTATTCCGTATTGTTCTAAAAATCGACCTAGGCGGCGCATGGTGCCCGCCGGATGTCCACCTAGGCGCCCACCTCGGCCCCGACCCCGACTATGTATTTTTTGGGGGGTTTATGGACTTTTCAGGAATTTTAAGTATATATTTTATTTTATTTGGGGGGGGGGGGGGGGGGGGGGGGTTTGATTATTGTTATTTTTTGAACTGCGGCCGCATAGGCGGAGGCGGACGAGGCGCTAAGCATCATGTGCCCGTCCGACTTGCGCCTAGTGCCTTTTACAATCTTGTTATTTCGAGAGAGTTACGATCACGAGAGATCAGGGTGAGGAAATCTGATCAAAGCTCCACGATCTCTAACACCATGCCCTAAACCCTAGGCGGCTTAAAAAAGAAAACGTAGCCACGAACCAATTCCGAAACATGGACTTACGACGATTAACTATCAAAATATTTCTTCTACTCCCTCCTATTCATATTCATATACACGCCGTCACACGGACAATGAGCATACGTAACCACAACCATATGTGCTTAAATAAAGAGAAGAGTACGTATATATAACAGCAATATCGATTGATACCTATGATCCATAGATGATAGATCACTCATCCAACAATATAGAAACCAACACAACACCCAGAAGTAACCATTATCATCATCAACACAACACGTCAAAGAAGAGATCAAAGTTGTATGACCATATGCAAGAGAGAGAGAGAGAGAGAGAGAGATGGTAGCACACCTCTGGCCTCAGCCATCTCTTGAGTGCGGAGGAAGAAGCCATTGTTGTTGCAGAAAAACTCTATAGATGGAAGAAGAAGAAGAAGAAGAAGGAAGAAGAAGGAAAAGAATGAGAAAACGAGAATCAAATGAATGTGAATTTAAAGGGGGTTTCCGTGTATGAGTAGGATTTGGACTCCGTTTATTTTGGAAAGTTGGTCAAGAAACGTCGCCTCCCCATGTCATTGAAAGCCGTGTCAAACAGTCCTAATAAATATTTCAACTAATTTCGAGTAATTTTTTTTAGTGAAAAATTTATTAAAAAAAATAGATCAGTTCCAAATCTTTTTTTTTAGTACCTTTATACAAGACTTTCTTTTTCTTCTCTCTCTGAAAAATCTTTACTATTAACTAGTAAATTTAGTTTAAATTTTTAGATATATTTGAATTAAATTATATATATATAATATATATATATATTGAAAAAATAGATAAAAATTGTCAAATAGATAAAAATGTCAATTATTATTGAAATATTAGATAAAAATTTAAATTATATTAAAATACTTTAAATATGATTTGAATATATTTTAATTAAAATTTGTTATATATATGCTTGTAGAACTTTTGATATATGTTTAGATAATATCGTATTTTTTAGTTTAAATATAATTTAAATATTGGATATATTTGGATTTGGTATATATATGTTTATAGGAATTTGGATATATGTATATTTAGGTAACTATAAGAATTTTAAGTATTTTGTTTTAATTTTTAAAAAAAAAAGTATGGTTGTAGTTTGAAGAATTTGAGAAAAAATTTATATTAATTACGTGAGGATATATATAGGCGACGGCTCATTTTGAGTTTTTTTATACACATCCACATGCGTTACACCTAACCAAAAAACTCATATTACTAAAAATTTAGATAAAATTTTAAATTATATTAAATAGTTTACATATGATTTAGATATACTTTTATTAGAATTTGTTATCGATATATTTTTAAAACTTTGGATATACGTGGTTTGAATATAATTTGCATATTGAATATATTTTAATTAAAACAAAATTTTATAGATATGTTTATAGCCTCTGAAAATATTTTCAAGTAATTGGAAAGATTTTATTAAAAAATTAATTATTTTTTTCTAAGCGTATACATAAAGAATTTTAAGAGTTATGATATACATACGACTTAAACGGCTCATTTTGAACCATTTTTTAAACCCTTTATAATAATTGAGATAATAGTAAACGATAAAGTGGCTACAAATGTATATTATCAATTAATTAATGAAAAAATACAAAAATATAATTCCAAAGCTAACACCGAACTCGAGTGACCATTTTGGTTATCTGGGAGAGGTATAAGATTCTATCTGGGTGGCAGAATATCAGTGGATCGTACAAAGTCATGAGCGTTACGTCGGGTATCGTAAAAAAAAAATCAAAGATAACTTTTGAGATGTCCAGTGATACGCAAGGGACTTTGTGCACGCTGCGTTGCATGCTATTTGGACCCAATTGTCTCACACCTCCCCCCACGGTTTGATCCCGAGACCGTCTGCCTAGCCAGGGAGGTTATACCTCTTTTCACTGACCACAAGAGTCGTTGAGTTCGGTCAAAGCCAACTTGTAACCATAATTAAAAATTAATCTAAATGAGCCACAATTAAAAGTTAACAAAAAAATATCCAGTCATACTATCTAACTACCTATTCATACTAGTAATGTGATTGCACATGCGTACAAAAAATATTATAAAATAAACATAAATTTATTATAAAAAAGGATATTCTTATGAATTGAACTCAAACAATTAAGAAAAATATCTCCCACCTTAACCACTTTAGTTATAGTTATTTAGTTATAAATATATCATATTGGGTAGTTAAATGCTTGGTTAAGTTGTAAACTCCCAGATTTTTCAGGATTTTAAAAATGAATTTTCGGAATTTTTATAAAATTTTCTGTGATTTTTCAGGAATTAAAATAAATATTCTTCTGAATTAAATATTTTTAAGTATTAAAATATTATGAAAATAATATTTTTGGGTGTAAAATAAAATATTAGACATATGGTAATTTTCTGAAATTTATTGGACCCCGGAACTATTTTTAAAGACCTAAAAATTAATGTTTTAATTAAACCAAAATAAACCAAAATAAACCCGGTTTATTATTAAACCAAACCAAACCAAAGATGAACCGAACCAACCCAACCGATTTAACCCTGAACCGGACCAACCCTATTGGATCGGGTCGGATTCGGATTCGAATTCGAACCCGACCCGCTAACCCGCAACCCGACCCCTATCTACAGAAATCTCTAACCGACGAATCCCGATAGCCGCCCGCTCGTCTTCGGCCGTTCCCCGGCCGCTGCATAACCGCCGCGCCTCCCCCGCTCCCCGCGAGCGTCCCGCGCCTCTCCGCCTCCCGCACCTCTCCACCTCCCTAACCGCCGGTCGGCCGCTCCTATAAATACCCCGACTGGCCCCCTTCACCTCACCACCACTCCACAGCCACCGCTCCACCGTGCTCCGACAACCTCCCCGACAATTCCCCGGCAACTCCCCGACGACCTCCGGCGACCCACAGGCCGACCAAGCCGCCGCCAGCAAGCCCGCCGGCCGAGCACAGTCGCGGCGTCCCCGCGTACGCGTTATATAGTCGATTCCGAGCCATCATTCCGGTGAGTTTTTCTCTCTCCTCGCTACCTCATTTTTCGTTCTGTCGACTCGTGCTCGAACCCTGCGTGACCCTCTCGATACCCATGCAAATTGTTCGGGGTATCGCGTCCTGTGGCGATCGCAAACTGCGACGCAAAATCAGGAAAATAATCCCCTTTTCTGAAAATTTAAAAAATATTCCGAACTCCCCAGTTCGCGACCGTTTTGCGACCAACCTGTTAAATGTTTTCAAAATCCACCTAAAAAATTATTCAGACCTTATGACCAAGTTTTAAAACCCTATTTTTGTGTAATTTATCGTGTTGCAATTTATATTTAATTCGAGGGTAAAAATGACCAAAAACTTGGTTATTCAAATACCCTGATTTTTTAGGAACTGGATGCGCTCCGCTAAACGGGACGACTTGGTCGTGTGCGAACTTCACCGATAGGTGCGCGCCATTAATACGGACATGTGAGATTTCGTGAAAGTTGATTTGGATGTGCGTGCACACCGGAATCAACGCGTATCCGTCGATAACGTCCCGTATCGGCCATGTTCTAAAACTCGTTGTAACTTCGTGTATGCTCGTCGTTACGAAACTTGCGCCAACGGACTCGTAGCAATATGCTGGTCCTATGACCCAAGTTTGGTTCGATTCTGAGAACATTGACAAAATCCCGTATCGTGGGCCCCACGGCTTCACTTGACGGGCAATTTTGTGATCGGCTCATCGGATTCCAGTTCTGGACATTTCGTTGGGTTCGTATCATCATTCTGGACTTGTAAACACTAAGTTTGACGAATTTGAAGAACATTGTCTCTGGCACATTTTTTGGTGCGAAGCGGGCCACATGTGGACCCCGCTTTGACCAGAAACTGTCACTTTTGACCTTGTGTCCAAATTGAACTTATGGACAGGAAATTCTAGCTATTTGATGTCTTTTGAACATGATGGTAACGTTTATTTCAGCAACCGGAGGAGTACCTGCGGATCCCGCTGATATCAGAGCAGTAGTTGGAGTCCGAACCCCAGGCAAGTGTACCTTGTCATACTTGCAGTAAATTGATTCATATTATTCTCTTGTTCTATTTATGTGATATATATGATCAACCTAGGACTGTGTGACATTACTTAACGTCCGAATAATATTCGGGTGTCAACGCCGTACGTGGAGTTGTGTAACGTCACCTAGAGATGGATATCGAGACCCTATATATTCTCGTGCTTGCATTATCAAGTACGTCATACCACAGGACACTTGACACTATTCATGAGACAGAATCTTACTGAGATATTCATGGTGATTCTGTATAGGTTACATGATTCGTGACATAGATATTGCATGTAAATTTGTAGTCTTCACCGAACTATGCACGTAATTTTATGGTGAAACAAATATCATCACAAAGCATAGCCAAACTTGGATCAAACCACCACCAGCACCACGAGAATGATGCATTGCCTCCAACGCTGTTGTGGCTTTGGAAAAAATGGTTGCCGCACTGTCACGCCCTAGTCCCAAAATACATAGGACCAGGAATACGCGACATGCCAGCTACGCATTCGACCAGACTCTGGTCTGACTCGATTACGTATAAGTTGTATAATAAAGGGCACTATCTAAAAATCCCATAAATGTAAACATCTATGTCTCAATCCACAATGAACAGAAATATACAAGAAAGAGTTGCATGTGCTAAAGTCGGCCGCCCAATAACACACAAACTCGAATAGACTCGAGAAGAAATATGAGTCTATAAAAACTAGGCTACAACAGCAGATGAATAATCAATATGAATAAAGTAACCATAACGCATGCTGATAGAAATGATATGAGTACCTGGTACCAAAGCCCGCAAGACAAGCAACTCCATCGACAACTCCAAATGCTCCGTAATCGTCTATGCTGCAAAACTGGCAGGGGACCAGGTCCTCAGAGGGACGTAACAAGGTACAAAAATACAGCATGCCAAGTATAACAGAAAGAAGCAAATGCAACGATGGTGTAATCTAGCATAACCAACTAAGTGAGACACAGTTTAAAGACAATGTTCGACGTGTGGGCTATCCAAAATAAAACCATAGTTCCGGACACGGAGACACACGGGACGTACCGTAGCTCCGGACAAAGAGTCACACGGGTGATATAACTACACTAGATACAGGATCACTACAGAAACAGTACATATACATATATAAGCGCGTGCAGAGGAGCCCAAACGTCTAGTAACTGTCTTTCCCATTCCAAGCGGTCAACGATTGTGCGTTGAACCTGAACCTCTATCTAACAGTCTCGTCACACAGAAATAACTCAACAGACGCGACCCTAAGGTCGTCCCAGTCTCCGGTCATGATGTCAGTATCAGGATACAGGAAATCTGGCACGATAACAGTGTATGAATGTGTCCTGGGGTGACGATATACTCAGGTACGTACATCGAAGTGTTACGAACATCTAGCATTCGTTACAAGACGTTACGATGAACGTCTGCACCCGGTTGTGATCCGGACGCGAAGTATCTATCGTAATCAAACACGCACACAATGTACATAATGAAACAATAAAATATCTGTAACTGAAATACAGGGTGGCAAGGTACACTTGCCTGCTTTCGGCTGCTGAAGATGGGGATCCGGTACCACGTCCGAGTCTGCAGGTCCCGTAGTACCTAGAGACGAGATACAGACTCAATCAATAAACTATCATGTGGCAAACAGGGATGTGACACACGTCTAAACATATGCTCAGACTCAGCTACAACTCACAGGGACACGACGCTAGAGGGTTGACCAAGGTTGACTAATGGTATGTTACATCTAATCTGTTTAATTACCTGTATAAAATCATCAGACAAAATCCTCAATCTTACTATATTCATCACAATGTTCAGTAGTTCAAGTATGTTTAATCCTCCAATTTTTCCCCAGGTCTTCACAGACGTTATCCCGCATATTTTAAACATCATCCTCGAATAAATTATATGATATTTATTAAACCCTCAAATATATACAATTATTTATATTTCACATTAAACTACTCCTCAATTTAATTCAACATTATTTATCAATCCCCAATGAGTGACTAAGGGTTTGATATTACACACTAGTTCACGATCAAAAACTTGCTCCTCAATGTTCATCAATGTTCCAATATCAGAATCTTATTTCTCAATAATTTAAATCTGTTCACCAACAATAATCAACTTGCATATTTTAATTAGGACGACACCTTAAAATCTCATATGGCGATTTAATCCTAACTTCATTATTTATGTCACAATTCCATCCATCATGTGTATATATTCCATGTCCTTAACCAATTCATTTTTAAACCTCAAATAATTAATTTAGCCTTTCACCAACCATGTATAATATGACCTATTTATTTCAATCCCAAAATAATTCCACATGCATATAAACTAACCCACTATCTTATCTAATACCATTATATATATAAACTAAAATGAACATAGATAAGGGGAGAGGTTCATATTATCGTCCCTAAAGATTTTTAGAGCCCCCATTTGATGCTTTAAATATACGAAATGCAGCTATGCACATTGTCATGTTGCCAAAAACTATCAATCCTGCTTGTAAAGCCACTAGTACGTCGAGAGACTCTGCGTTGTAAAAGAAATGCCATGTGCATGCACATAATGCACCGCCAAGAAGTAGAACCATTCCCCAGGAGAGGCCCTTCCATGTTTGGAGACCAGACTTATCCCCGTACTGCCACACCAGAACCATGGCGGAGATCCATTCTACGACGCTGGAGACGTGGATGGCCCAGGTGGGGAGGGAGAGAGCGTTGGTCGGTTCCTCGAGCGCGGCCAAGGCAGTAGCCGGAACGAAGGTGACGCCGGTAGCAGCCGGAGCGAAGGTGACGCCGGCAACAGCCGGAACGAAGGTGACCAAGGCAGCAGCCGGAGCGAAGGTGACGCCGGCAGTAGCCGGAGCAAAGATGACCTAGGCAGCAGTGCCAACAGCTAGTAGTATAGCTGAGAAGAAGGGGTTGTGGTTCTTCTTGGTCTTTGAAGAAGAGGGTTTGCGAGAAGAGGAGGAATGAAGAAGAAGAAGAAAAAAAAGAAAATGGGAGGAGGGGTTTCGGTTTGCATGGAGAAGAAGGGAGGAGAGAGAGAGAGGGGGGGGTGGGGGTTTCTCTAGGCATGGGGATTAGGGCCTGCATTGGGAAGAGGGGAGAAAGAGACATTATATAGGGAATTGTGGGTAGAATGGATGGTGTGGATGGGCCCATTTCAAACGAGTGGCTCAGATTTCTCATGGAGAAAATTTGTTCATTCCTAGGGAGAGTGGGTTGGGTTGAATCGGTCAAGGGTGAGGGTGAGCCTTCTTCATGGCTTGGGCCAATGAAGGGATGACACCTAATGCAATATTTGCAAATAAGTCCCTTAAATTTGGAAATTTGCACAAACACAAGAAATGATGGAAAAATGGTGGGGGAATTGGTGTTTATTGTTTTGTAGGGTGAGGGGGTGTTATGTGTTTTGCATGGGCTTAATTAAATGGGCATTGGAATTAAATGGGGATTAAAAATGGGATTAGTCAAGTTGGTATCCCTAATTTAATTAGATAAAATTATCATGTGCTCTTAAATTAAATAGTGGCACATGGGATCTCAAATAAGAGTGACACAAAGGTCAGGAATGATGTAGGCTTGGTGTCAGTCTTGGACCCTTTAATTGGTCTGACTCAACGGGTTGAGATGGTGTCTCAAAATTGATGGTAACGACACAGGTGTCCGACACGGGATTAAATATGGGATTTTGGATACGGGAAGTTGTGCAATTAATTTAGGGCACAATGGATTTGATTTTGAGAGACGGGAAAGTCCAGCGCCTAAATTGGCGTGTCAAGTCAAAAGTGCAACAATCTGTTGAAATTTATGGGCTGATGTTGGGCTCCGAATAATTCAACAACGGTAGTGTGCGCCGAGGTTTTAATTAAAATAGATCAGACTACTGCAATCTTACTCTAAACCTCAATCAACTGCTGCTATACCAAAATTTTCCATCCCATACCAGACTATCTATAGAAATAATTGAGGGGGTTTACATCCTTCCCAACTTAGAAAAAAATTGTCCCCAAAATTAAAAGTAAAGCACGATAATAGCTAAGAGAATTTAAAAGCAAACTAGTAATCAAATGCGGTACGTAAATTCGTACCTTGGTCCTCAAATAAATACGGGAAACGCTGCCGAATGGAATCTCCGCGCTTCCAGGTAGACTCGCCTGGCGAATGATGCTTCCATGCAACTCTGACCAGTCGAATAGTCTGACCTCTCCAAATCTTCTCACTGTGATCGAGCATCTCCACTGGCTGCTCTACATAAAATAAACTGGGCCCGACTGTAATCTCCGAATGATCAAGCACGTGGCTACGGTCTGCCACGTATCTCCTCAACTGTGATATGTAAAATACGTCATGCACTCCTTCTAATGATGGAGGCAATGCAAGACGATAAGCCACTTCCCCAACTCGTTCCAAGATGTCAAAAGGTCCGATGTACCTCGGACTCAGCTTGCCTCTGCCTCCGAATCTGATGGTACCACGAGTAGGCGATATCTTCAAAATACATGGTTACCTTCCTTGAACTCCAAAGGTCTGCAGTGCGCCTCTTTCCATTGTTTCTGTCTGTCCTGTGCTGCACGCAGGTGGCTCTGAATCTGCTTGACTTTCTCTACTGTTTGGGTCACCAACTCTGGACCAAGTATCTGACGCTCTCCCACGTCACTCCAACATACTGGTGACCTACACTTCCTGCCGTACAATGCCTCATAAGGTGCCATCTGTATGCTAGCCTGGTAGCTGTTATTGTAGGAGAATTCCACCAAGTGTAGATGGTCCTCCCAAGATCCTCCAAGTATCGAGCTGGGTCCGGACCGGTTCAGAGTCGACTTGGTTTAACAAAAAAAAAATAAAAAAATTTAAATTTGAGAAAGAAAAAATTAAAATAATTTTATTAATTTATCGGGCCTGACAGAATTCAGATATGCGAGGTGGGGGGAGGGTCTAACCTAATTGACCGGGTCTGGACGGGACTTTGACTGGGTCGATGGACTGGGCCGAGTCGACCGAATTGAGGCGGCTGAACCGGTTCAGCTCGATTTTTTAACCGGACCAGGATATCAGACTATTTCTTTGGATCCAGATCGAACCCAGGTTTCTTGGGGTCAACTCATTGATCAGACCTGGACTGACCCAAACAGGCGTTGATCGAGCGGGTTTTGGGCCGCACGGCTTAGTAAACACCGTGACTCTTAGATACACAATCTCAAATATAAACATTCATAAAATTAGGAAAAATAAGTTAATACATTTCTAATACAAAACTAGAAATAAATTTAATTTTGGATAACAAAGTAAAGGTTGTTTACTAATCATGAATTCGACTTGGACTTGGATTTCCAGTCGGATTTGGTTCATGGTCACCAAATCCCTTGTTTGGTTGAGGTCAAATTTATGACAGGAAGTGGGGATGGTCCCACAAAACAAAATCATATCTCTAGGAGAAATGACTCTTTCACATCCGCTTCTCCAGCTCATATGTGGGAGGATTTATGATAAAAAATGTATTCTAGTAAATATTTAGGTAACTCTAATTATCCATTAAAATAACTTAATATTAATTTTTTTGGTTAAATTTTTAATTAGTGTTAGCTATTAGTATAATAAATTTATTTATATTAATTTTTGCACTTTGATTTGGACTTATGTTGTATGACCAAGAATATGTTACGACATAGTAAATAAGGGCACAAAGGACATAATGTATATTTTGGTGTATCCATAGAATATCTCATATGTATTTGTTTAATTTGCTATATGTGTCCGACATAACAATACTATAGTTTTGGCGTATTATTACTTACTATATTTGGTCTAAGTTTATTTTGTTTATATAATTATTATCATAAATACCATAATTAAATATTATTTAAAATAATTTTTATTATATAATTAGGATAATTAATTAGTTAAACAAAATATTGATAAATAATAATTAATTGTTACTACTATTCATCTTTATATTAAACTATCACAACTAGTCATGTGCACATGATGTAAAATAGTTTAAATTAGGATTTATTTTTGATATAATTTAAACACATTTTATTTAGATTTTTTTATAAATATTTTTATATTTTAATTATGATTTGTTATAGATGTACATGAAGGTGGTTAGATAATATTAGGAAGTTATAGTTTGGTAGATAATATTTAAGCTATTAGTTATTATATATATATATATATATATATATATATAAGATTCTGAAATGTTTAAAACTATCGACTGGTTTCATATTATAAAATCAGCCTATGTTACAACCGTTGAATTTGGATTGCAAAGTTGTGATTACACGTGTATCTTTTAAGTAGATACTGTCATATTTAAATTCCAGTCTTGCAATCCAAACCTAACAGTTATAACATATGTTTATTCCATAATATGAAATCACCCGACTGGTTTTAAAATATTCCCCTTGTAGTGTCATGCTTCCAGCGGTCCACTATGTAATACATTCGGCTTGTGACTCAGTTTTAAACTGAGTATCGGAGAAACCTTATGACCTAATCGATCACGGACGAAGTGCAATGAACCGTTCCAACTCATGGATCAGCTTCTATTGAAATGAGTCTAAGAGTTTTTGTTGGATGTTTTGCTGCTTGATTTTGTGTTGATTTATGTTTTTTTATGTTGCTTTCGATGATTTGGTTTTCATAGTTCATTTTTCTCGCTTGCGTATTCATTTCGAATCGTAAGAGAAAGAGATTGAAGGATGCTAACCAAGTGTTGTTGCAATTTTTGGACGCATAACCAAGGAGTGATCGTTGTGTGAGGATTTTCCATTCTCTCATATTGATTCATTCGGTGAGTGCATTCAGCCCTTCGATGAATCCTTTTGTCTGCTCGCTTAATAAAAAGAATCTCTAGTCAACTCAGTTGCATGTCCTTAAGTTCAATGATGCCTCACTAACAAGATAAGCTAAAGAA
The DNA here is from genome assembly GCA_036927795.1 of Iris macrosiphon. Taxonomy (NCBI): domain Eukaryota; kingdom Viridiplantae; phylum Streptophyta; class Magnoliopsida; order Asparagales; family Iridaceae; genus Iris; species Iris macrosiphon. Next base: position 173,326,808 of record JAYESA010000013.1, on the reverse strand, counting down.
ATGAACTGCATGCTTGAAATATATAAAACTATTGCTTTACTTTCAAGTTAATATTACATGTCCCTTACTCATATGTTGCGTAACATGAATGGGTAAAGTAAACCTTTTATGGTTTGACAAGTGCTTAGTGCTAAAAGAAAAGAGACTAATAGTGCACCCTGAGGTACGATACTTGCGATCAAGTGGGGTGCAGCTATTAAATAAGAAAAGAGAAGATAAAAACGTGTGCTTGTGTTCAGAACTGTGCATAGAAATATTTTATCTGATAGATGTGCATGTCATGCATTGGTCTCGGACAACTTGTGCACAAGGTAATAGTCCCTCGAACGGTTCCAGGGGCACTGGGAATCGATCGGTCCGGAAGTGGTTGTGAGAGCACCCTGAGTGATGGTTTTTGAGATCTAGTGGAGTGTTGTGTCGATTAGTGCAGAGCGAAACTTCGTGTCACAGCTGCTAGTATTCGTATATGTTAGGGTAGAGCTGTAGTGGAGTCACAACTCCTAATATTCATGCGTAATATTGTAGAGCTGAACCTTGAGTCACCGCTGCTAATTCATGAGGAAGAACACACATGGTCCATTATGTAGTTAGTAAGCATGCTTGGTGCAACCTTCTTCCAAGCCTAACCGACAGATGCAAAGTCCCTTGAGATTATTAATATATGCAAATCCTGGCTAACTTGTATGTCTGTTGCAGGGATAACGATCGACCGTGGGTAAGAAATATCATATATGTGGTTTACTCTTTTGTTTATGTTTCTTTTCATGCATTGCTAAAAAGATCCTAGACAACTAGAAAGATCGCATAATAATAATTGCTAGCTTCACAAGTTTACTTAATGCGGATTATTGGGTGAGTTAGGTTGTGGTCGCTCACCAGTACATGTGGGGTACTGGCCCACGTTTGTGGACATCTTCAAGTTCAGGTAGTATGAGTGTGGCAAGCCTATTGAATCTATAGGAGCACATCCAATCCAGTGTAACCGTGCTCGCTGCTTCCAAGTTTCCTTTCTAGTTAGCAAGTTTCTTTTCCAGTCTGCAAGTTTCCTTTCAAGGTTTTTTAATTATTGTCCTAGTACAAGGATATGATGTATGGGCATTGTGTCTAGTTTTGGATTTCAAAGAGATATAACCAACTATGGCATAGTTGTAGCAGCCAAGCAAAGTATATTATAATCCAGTTTCAAGTATTAAATAAAGAAAGTATTTTGTGTTCCTATCAAGTGTGCTAATCTTTGGTTTCTGCAAATAATGTTATGTGCTTTATATATATATATATATATATATATATATATATATATATATATATATATATATATATATATATATATATATATATATTGTCTATTTTGTGTTTTGTGCATGTACTATGTATAGTGCAATGCAACTTAGGCTTGCACGGTATCACGTTCATGCGAGGACGATCGGTTCTGCAAGGCCCAAAGCAAGGACGATCGGCCCTTACATGATCGGGGCATGACAAATTGGTATCAGAGCCAGGTTTTACGTCCTTGACCTCTTCAAATATCGTTTACAAAAATGATATATGTTTTAAAGCGATTTTAAAAGTCACATATTTCAAAAATGTTTTCGAAACTATATAAGTATTTTGTTGGTTTTAAAGTCCTAATTCGAAAAAGAGTATAAAATCATACTATCTTATAAAATAAGTCCATAATACGTTATGAGACTGAAATAAACTACTTTCTTTTGTAGCCCGATTCCTAAAGCGAGTAATCTAGGGACATCGCACGCAGCGGACGTGAGCAATGGCCAAATAGACAGGCTGATTAGCATGCTTGAAAATCAACAAGAATAATTCGATGCCCAACAAGAATGATTTGAGGCTCAGTAGCAGAGGGTTGATGCTCGAGCCACGACACAACAGAAACAGCTTGACTCTTTGACTCGGATAGTAACAACATTGGCAGCCAATAGCAGCAATTCTGGGATAGCTGCAACACCGGTGGCAGCAACCGCAGAGCGATACCTCGGGAAGTGGGTTTAGCATGAGCTGATGAGCCTCAACAAGCGGCCAGGAAGTCTACCTTTAAAGGTGTTGAGTTTCTGAAGTTTAACCCTCCCGAATTCAAGGGAAAGAACTGCAATTGATAAGGTGATGGACTGGGTCACAAAGTTAGAAGGTTTGTTTGAGTTTACGGGGGTACCAGCGAACAAGAGGGTGGCTTGTGCCGTCATGCAGCTACGGTTATGCGCACATGATTAGTGGCAAGTCAAAAAGCATGATCTCGCCACAAGGTATCAGAATGGAAGGATCACCTGGAGAATATTCAATGATGCATTCCTGGAACATTACCTCCTACCAGCTATCAAACAGAGAGAGGAAGACGAGTTTACCGAATTTAAGCAAAAGAGCGTGTTTGTCGAATATTATAAGTCAAAATTCTCCAAGCTTACTAAGTTTGCTAGCTCGATGATTCCCAATGAGAGGGCCCAAACACATCAATTCATCAGAGGCTTGAACAACAAACTTAGAAAGGATGTGATGAATCAAAAATGTATGTCATACATCAAAGCTTTTGAGGCGGCGGTACAAAATGAACAGTTCAAGCCTCGGAATGTTCTGGAAAAAGTGTCGGGTAATCGAAACCCACCTGCGAAAAGATACCATGACAGAGAGAAAAAGGCCTACACTGAGCAGTACCATGGAAAAGAGTGCAGTTTCTGTGGTCGTCGTGGTCACAGTAAGGAAGTTTGTCATTCCTTTAACAGAGAATGCTTCAGGTATGGACAACAGAATCATGAGATCAGAGATTGTCTGAACCAGAGGGTCTCACCACCTAATCGAAATAATAATGTAGAGCGTGGGCAGGACCGAAATCCAGCGCCACCTTCCGGCAATAGGCGACTTGGTCGAATGGGGATGGCTATAATTTATAATATGAATATTGAGCACGATGAGATTAGTCACGCTACTGGTGAGTCAGATTTTCTTGACCTCTCGATGCCTTTGTTCTTGACTCCTTGATACCTTAAGTTTCGAGGACAAAACTTTTTCTCGGTGGGGTATTATGTAGTACCCCGCTTCCAGCGGTCCACTATGTAATACCTTCGGCTTGTGACTCAGTTTTAAACTGAGTATCGAAAAAATCTTACGACCCAATCAATCATGCACGAAGTGCAATGAACCGTTCCAACTCATGGATCGTCTTATATTGAAATGAGTCCAAGAATTTTTGTTGGATGTTTTGTTGCTTGATTTGTGTTGATTTACGTTTTTGTGTTGCTTTCAATGATTTAGTTTTTATAGTTCACTTTTCTCGCTTGCACATTCATTTCAAATCGTAAGAGAAGGAGATCGAATGATGTTAAACAATTATTGTTGCAATTTCAAGATGTATTACCTGTCACGCCCTGATCTCTCACTGGTAATCGGTCATCCCCGCTAGGCGGAAAATACCGTGCCAGCACTCCAGCGGGATGATCTTTCCCATCTGGGCGTGATGTCGCATGAGCGTAAGCTACGCCCGTGCAAGACCATGATCTGAATAGGCGGTAAGATGTCTAAGCCACAGAGTCACACAGATAGTCCGAGTGCAGCAAAATAAGAAACGAACAGGCGAATGGTAACAAGTTCACAGAGTCGTCAATAGCGAAAGATTTGCATAACACAAGTATAGAAGTAAAATGAGCTCTTTATTAATATTGAACAAGTATTACAAGCGGTGTTAGGCCGAGATTACAAGTCACTCAAGTCCCTCTCTCCTAAAATAGTAAAAGCCTGCCAAGTGGCTACATTTGTGGAATGATACATAGGTGATATTCCAATATTATGTCTTGTATATATGCTTCAGTTCTGTACGCAACGCCCCAAGGCTCCAGAGTGAACTCTACGCCTTAGCTCGCGCGAAGGGGGGTTTCCGTACCGAACGAGGTTCTCCCGCACCCTGCAAACAATCTAGTGGGTTATCAGTACATGAATGCACTGGTGAGGAGGCTTCCCGCCCGCTCGACAAATCCAAACACGTTATATAGGTTTCGTGCACCATCTATTAAGTTATCTTTCTAGTCTTACCTTAGGATCAGTTTTATGGCATAATGAAAAGCTTAACTCGTGTGGCGGTGCACCGTACGATATATGAGTAACACGACGATACTTACCAACTTACCATTCGTCCTTCCCTGTCCAAGGCAAACCAAGTTAAACCAAGCACAAACATATATAATAAAATCTAGGAGCAATATATAAGCAAACACAAGTGTCGTGAGCGAGGTTCTGTTTCAGGCGTACGAGTTACATGGATTACTCAGGTGTGTCGCAAAAGATTGCTCAGGTTATTCAATTTATGTATAGATGCCTTATACTCATATTCGTTCAGGTATTTCAGATTATTGGATGCGATACAATGACTCGCACGCAGATTGCCGCTAAGCGAGGATGACTTATCTTTATGAACATGAGGTCTGTGGCTTAGCCATAAAGGACCGATTTATAGTCTCATGACGGAATGGAGTACAACGCTTGATACAAGACGAGCAATTTAAGGCGAACACGTGATATAAAAGAGCCATTGTACGCTATCCTGCCGATTCAAACGACTATCATTAGTAGATGGCTAGTCCAAGGTAGTATGCCCTACCAAGGCCTAAATACCGAGTATTACCCTGCCCCAAAGATGATGTCACATACTATAACCAAAATTGACATGCAATACACCATTCATTCCTCCTAGGCCGGTACGATCTCAGTGCCCCAGTGATCGTCCGAGGAATCAGATACCTCGTGCACGAGTTATCCGTGACCATACAAGTTATGGGTCATTCCAGATTCACAACATGACATGATAATTCTTGATTCTTTTTCTGAACGAGCATTGCTACACGAGCTATGATTCTTTGCTTTACTTGACATGATTCTCATTCAGAGTTAAGCTTGACTTGATGCATTCTCCTGGTTCGGGAACTGCCTTGGAGACCGAACGGTTCCGGATACTTGCAGGTTCATATTGCATAGAAGAACTATTTGATAGTCTTCTGGCTAACTAGATGCATGCATAATACGGATAGTGTTACTTGATTGTGGCATAAATTCGTGTGGCAAGCATTGAAATGAGGCAACGAATGCAAACTATAATATAAGCACGCAAGGATGCATTTATGTGAAATATAAGCATTTATGTTGGCACGGTCTAAGGGGGTAGTGCGAGGAGTGAAGCCGTATAAGAACAAATCGAGCGACATAAACTATGGCGTGATGTGTAAACAAGTAAAGCAGTGCACTACATAGAGTATATAATGATCTCACTCGAGGCATAGCGGGGTTTACTTGCACAAAATAATGGTAGCATGTGAGGGTCCATTTATAAGTCAAGTTTTATTTCCATGTTCTAACACAAGCAATATAAGATATGATTATTGCCTTAGCTAGGTGCGTTGGATTCTTTATTAGCATGCAAGGGATGATTCACCTAGCGACTAGCATGTATCATCCATATTTTAAGTATGCTGGCTAAGCAAAGACAAGTTCATCGTAGCCACCCACCTTAGCGATGATTCACCTCGGTCGAGCGATACTCCGAGCGAGCATTTGAAAGTCTAAGTCTGAACTCCTGATGGGCTAAGTCTAGAAATCATTTGTCTTAAACGAGTCTTCTCGCTGAGCAAAGCAGGTCGGGTGATTATACTTGCACCGTTTGAATCGGATATCCGCTTGAACGGAATAAGTCGTTACATTATACACCACTCAGAAAAAGTCTCGTCCTCGAGACTTCCTGAGCGCAAACCGTTCTATCGCACCGTCGAATCTATCTTATGCATAGCAATTGGTACCACTAGATCCGTTCGAACATAATTTCCTACCCGTTCCTTATACTATGTTGCGTGTGTGTTGGGTCGGTCTTATTGAATGACTTTATTATTCAATCCAAGCTCTGACTCGGTCTCTACTACGCATTAGCGCAAAATATATATCGTTTAACGTGGGGTCTGGTAAGATCCATATTGAATAATGATCTAAGGTTGAGGCAAACTTATCCAAGTCGTTATACTCGTCCATGCCAAATCTAACATATTCACTCGTACTAGCATTCGAGATCAGTATATCACGAGTCTGGATCGTGCACATATTTAAAGCGTCTTTCAAACATATGCATATCAAACAACTTAGCGATAGTGAAGTCTTTGCACTCAAGTTTAATATATCACTGGGTCTTGAATCGTGCATACGTTCAAGGCATCCCTCAAATATATGCATTCAATCAAACTTAGCGATAGTAAAATCGGACAAGCTACTTGCAAAAATCTCAAGGGTCCACGTCTTATGAATCACAAGGATACTTCCAGCAGGGTCAATCAAAATCTAAGTAATTTCTATTCCAACTTAAACCATGTATTGCACTATTGTTAAGCACGATCTATTCGATCAACCGACTAGCGTCCATGTCCTATCGTGTATTCCGTTTCTGTCAAACATAACACATACTTACCATCCAAGTCTTATACTAAGTTTTTCAGCCCCAGTTCTATGGCTTGTTCAGGCAATACTCTAAAGTCGGTTACACAAGTTCTTTCACTCGGCATAGGGTCATCTGCCTAATTACTACGTCAGCTCACAAGGTCATAGGTACAAGTTCAAGCCCACGATCCATCGTGCAAATTCGTCGCACGATGTTTGCCCCAATTCCTATGGTCAAACCATTGTTCGTTTGCACGAAATATTCTACCCAAGCTCGTTTTACTCAGATTTCTAAACATTGAGCACAGATCACCCTACCCACAATAACACGTTCGTTTATAAAGGGTTCGAGTCTGTTCAGTCAAATCCATGATATATCCAAGTCGCATGACAAGCCTAGCAATTCACATAGTCTATCTCCTTCAAACAAGTTTTGATAGAATCCTGTCACGACCCGCACCCGGTATAGGGGCACGAGAGCGTGGGTACGTCAAGCCTAAGCCACAGCATCGACGGTAGAACGCTGTCTAGGTCACAGTAATACTATATAACTAACACATGTTAATGATATCCATCTCCATAAGGAGGACAATATACATCTTACAATACCTCACAATGTAAACTCAATCACAACAACTATAAAGTATAGGGCATGATAAAAGATGAGAAGAATGACATAGTTAAACACCATGTCTCAATCATAAAGATAAATCACAGTCTAGTTGTCCAACATAAAGTCTCCACAAGTCTCCAATTAAACTTAACACAAGTCTAAACATAAACTAAAATAAAACCTCAATATGTCTCAAAGCATAATTAAAAACTATCTAGATAGCTGCAGGTAATATCTCATCTAAAGGAATGGTCTCCTCTAAGATCTCTGGTGTGTAGTCCGCATCTATACCTGGTCCGTAGTGTATGGTACAGAACTCCTCAAGATCCTCTGGAAAAATATATCCAGTCAGGATTGGAACGAAATACATTTCTAACAGCAGTTCCACATATATTGACAAAAACTATAACACAGTGTAAAGAAATACAAGACAGATAGGAATACTGGTAATACGAATACTGGAAATAAGGGAATATTGGAATAAAGAAATACTGGAACATCATCATCAATATACATCTAGCAATGAAATAGGAATACAAGTACACGCAAGAACAATGAACTGGTATGTAAGTGTGTACAAGAACAATAACTAATCATGTGGAGATGCTAGATCAATATACTAGAGATACATGTCAAGAATCATCTAACTAAGTGTGTGAAACATCAGCATATCATGTGATCGGCTTGGGACTATATGACTCATTACATTGATTAGTGATCATCCTTGTACAGTCAGGCTAACCACATGTAACAGCGATGAGGCATGTAATGGTAAGGCTGCACCGACGTGAGGTGTGGGTGAGCTATGATACATGTAAAGTTTGGGTATGATCACATAAGCTACTAACATTTCCTCTTTCCCCAGCTAGCACGATGGATTCCAATCACGACTCCTAGTGACAGGTCTCGATGATGCCAACTCGTGTAAATAACAGTGTCAGAGTCATGTACGCTATACAATAAGAGTTATAGAGATAATCAATATAATAGAAACTGTCAGAGAATATACTCGCCTGTGGTCCTTAGCTGGCAATACCAATGTCCGGTTCCCAGGTATCGTCTGAATGATCCAACAGTCCTATAGATATATCATAAACATAATACTACATCAGATATTTCACTAATACAAAATCAAACACCATGATCTTAGGGACTACGCTAGGGTGGTCACGTCTGTCGTTGCTGTGCATAACAGACAGTCAATGGTATGGTCTTGCCAGTACGTCAATGTACATATGGCAGTCTTCTATCACGCTACATGGTCACAGGTCGATATAACTACGGGGTATCCGTGGTTATACTCGGTCCTCCAGTACCTAGGCCTATAATATATACATTATCTATCATATTCATAAATGCTAACTAATTACAATTATAAAAGATACATGTATATACATACTTAATAGAATTTATACTATGTACATATATACATATATTAAACATGTACTAGGGATGCACGTACATACATACACGTATGTATTATACCAATTGAGAATTAATACTGGTACCTATATATATACATATTAAACATATTTTAGGGATATACATATACATATATATATATATATATATATATATATATATATATATATATATACAAGACATATATGTATATATGCAAGTGGAGATACACTATATATATATGTATATATATACCAAAATGCGTTTAACATATACAAATACGTATGCAATTACACCAACCATATACTAAAATATACCACGGCTAATACATATAAAATACTACGAGGAATACGTGTATACGTGTACGTGTTCATGCATGCGAGGGATTCGAACCTGTGTACGTGAAAGTAAAGGGTTCGATGTCGAGGTCGTCCACAACAGGTCATGGCATCGTCTTCGGCTAGTTTCAGACGGTCGTGCAGGCGTGGGTCGGTCGAGGGCAGTCGGGGTCGTCGACGGGGTCGTTGACTGGATGACAGCGGGGTGCTGCTGGCTCCGGTTGACGTGGGATGAAGGACGACGGGTTCTGGCGGTCGTCCAGGTGGTTTGGCGATGAGGCTCCAGCGAACGCAGTCGGCGCGGGATGATCGGGCTTCAACAGCGGGTCTCCGGCTTCGGTCTGGGCGGAGGGGAACGGCGGGTTCACGATGGGTTTGGGCCGTTCAGTCCGGCGCGTGGGTGCTTCAGTTCAGTCCGGTCCAGGCGAGTCCAGGCGAACTCCGGTGAGTGATCGGCGGGAAAAGGAAGAAGGAGGCGGGTGAACAGTACGGATGGGGGGAAGTCGGCTGCTCCTTAGGTTTTTAGGAATAGAAAAAGAAAAGAAAAAGTAAAGGGGAAAGAATATTTATACATATATGCAAGGGGTTGGGTTGACCTAGAAATTGGCTTGGTCAAACCCTTAGAAAAAAGGCTTCTCATGTGGGTATTTCAAGGGTTATGATTTAATACATTCAAAATAGATGGCTAGGATTGCATTTTGTTCAAAGTTTGGAGGGCTATGGTTTGAGGAGGTTGGTGTTCAATTACACATTCCCAAAAATTATGGAAAAATATAAATGAAGGGAAATAGGTTTTGTTTACGTGTCGTGTCCAATGGAGTGGATACCTTAATGCACTTTTGCACCAAAGTGCCCAATAATTGGAAAATTGCACAAGGAGTGATTTTGGTTTTAATTAATTAAATTTTAAATGAAATTGGTTGCGACGAATGTCGTGCGTCTAAAATGAACACGACAAGACATGATTATGAGTCACACATGGATTAAAATAACAGTTAGGCATGTCTAGGACAAGGGTATAAAATCTGTTTGGAAGACAAGGCTAGTGTAGCGCTCTAATTATCGAACAACGGTAAAGTGCAACAATCAATTAAAGTCACACTTATTTAGACATAATTAATTATTATGCAATTATTTATATTTTAATTACGGAAAGACGAAAATACCCTTAATTCGAAAAGTGAGGGTGACAAATCCATATATCCATCTCCAAGTCTAGACCACAAAGCCATGATTTATTTCTAAATCTTTGATCTCAATCATAACTCCAAGTCGTCCAACTAGATTCATGTATCCGTTCACGAAACCATCAAGCGTGATTTACTCCAGATTTTAGACTAACTTATCCTTGAAATACTTCCGATTCACTTGCATTCCCAATTTTGTCTTATCGTATCGAACCAAAAGTTAAGACGATCCATCAGTTGTCACGCTCTGGTCTCCCGCAAGTTCGATTATCCTCGATGGACATGAGATCACCACACCGACGCTCTCGCTAGATAATCATCCTAATCCGGGCGTGACGCATATACGAGCATAGAGTTACGCTCGCACAAGACAATAATGTCGAACGTTATGGTTATCATCGAAATAATCGAGACACCTTATCATTTTACTTCGCTCTATCCAAGTTATATATCTTTATCCACCAAGTCATGTCCGTTCATGCAGTGATTATAATTTGTCTAGCCAATTTGTCCAACTTTAATGTTACCGTTTGATAAATTCATAGTCTTACTTCTGGCATTCCTCAAACAACTAAGTTTCAAATATTCAAGCCAAAGTCTATCCACTTTTGATACGTTACATTTATCGAGTTCGTTTGAAATAATCACCGAACATGTTCCCGTGAGTTCGATTATCCCCGCCGTACGTGAAATTACCACGCTGACGCTCCTGCAGGATAATCGTTCTCAATGTGACTGATTTTGAAGGTTATCTTTTCGAACTAAATTCAAGATCGTTCTTCCAAACTCAAGGTCAAATCCGTTATAGCTTACATCTTTCATCGAACCACAAAATTCATTATCGGGTTAACTCCTATTCAAGCGATATCTTACTCAAGTTTTAATCCGTTTGATTTAATTTGAAATCGCTCGCACGATCCATCTAGTTTCCACCAAGTTTCCTTGACCAAGATATCAATTTTATTACCTTAAATCCCTATTCGATATAAGCCTTATCACTTGTTTAAGACATTCTCAAATCGTTCAAACCAACTATCACACGAGACCTATGAATTCGCTTTGAATACTTTTCAAAATAATCCATACACCACTCAGGAATCAAGTCACCCAATTAAATCCTCAATCGGTGTTCGCATCACTTGCTAGTATATTCACCAAGTCGTTCCTTAGAATTTTTGCATGATACCTAAGCATCGCCTGATAAAATCTTAGTCTCGTATATACATATCCTATTGATAGTCATCCAAGTAACCATAATTAATTTGTATCTGCCAGCACAAAATATTGTTGAAGCTATTTTTGAAAATCCAAGCACGATTTTCTATATTCGCCTTAGCGATAAACTGATAAGATTTATATCGATTGTCATTCCAAGTCTGAGTTATCTTTTATCTGAAAAATATTCCAATCTCGCTTACAAATTAGCTCGCACCAAAGGGTCTTGGTGTGCGATACACAACACAACTTACCCGAAAGGCTGTGTGCATAGGTAACCGTCCGAACGATATTCTATCTCACATACTAACCAGTTGGGTAATCATGTATATGTATTCGGGTTCGTACATAACTTGCAAATTATAGCACGAGTTTATTCCCATAAAGTCTAGCACAGATCGGCACAAAGGCCTTCGCATCATAATTTCGTACAAGCAATCATATCATTCACATGCACTTTTAAAATTATTTAGACTCATTGTATAGAATATTCTATCGGATCAACGAGAGAGTGTGTATGCACATAACCCACGAACGAGCTTTCAAAATTGAGAAAATCGATACGAAGTCCAAAGGCGTAAAATTATGGTCTGATACCAATATGTCATGCCCCGATATCCCGCTGGTAATCGGTCGTCCCCGCTAGGCACAAAATATCGCGCCAGCGCTCCCGCAGGACGATCTTTCCCATTTGGGCGTGATACCGTACGAGCGTAAGCTGCGTCCGTGCAAGACCATAATTCGAACAGGCGGTAAGATGTCTAAGCCACAGAGTTGCACAGATAGTCTGAGTACAGCAAAATAAAAAACGAACAGGTGATTGGTAACAAGTTCACAGAGTCGTCAATTACGGAAGCTTTGCATAACACAAGTATAGAAGTAAAATGAGCTCTTTATTAATATTGAGCAAGTATTACAAGCGGCGCTAGGCCGAGATTACAACTCGCTCAAGTCCCTCTCTCTTAAAACAGTAAAAGCGTGCCAAGTGACTATATTTGTGGAATGATACATAGATGATGTTCCAATATTATATCCTGTATATTTGCTTCTGTTCCGGACGCAACGCTCCAAGGCTCTAGAGCGAACTCTATGCCTTATCTCGCACGAAGGGGGGGTTCTGCATCGAACGAGGTTCTCCCGCACCCTGCAAACAATCTAGTCACGCCCCAGTCCTAAAATACATAGGACTAGGAATACATAAGCATGCCAGCCGTATATATATGGCAACTCCAATATATGGAAACCATAACACATACGTACATTATATTATGAATAATCATTCACAAGTGGTATAGTTTTATGTCATAAGTCACAGGGCATAACTAGATCTCATCCACAGAATCAAATAGAAATGAATAACCAATCAACTATATAACTGAATCAAGTATAAAATACTTGATAAGAACAAGTAGTTGGGTAGAGACAAATCCACTACCAAACTAGAATATAAAAGAAACAAAATAAGTATATCTAATGAACAATGAGGCTTGAAGAGAAGACCTCCTCGAAAGAGAGAGAAGTAGCAAGTCCTGATCCGTGCGCTTGTAAATAGTCATGATCGTCTACACCTGGAAAGGAACCAGGTCCTCAGAGGGACGTAACAAGATACATAGAAGTATGCCAATTGAATACAGTAAAACATACATAATAGACAAAAAATATATAAGTACGCTATTGTCATGACCCACACCCGGTATAGGGGCACGAGAGCGTGGGTACGTCCAGCCTACGCCGCAGCATCGGCGGTAGAACGCTGTCTGTTATCTAATCATTCTCACATGAACATCAAACTCCATAAGGAGACACAGATATCATAATATAATATGGAATACTCAATCACATAAACTAAAGCACGATAAGATATCGAAGAATGAATAAAATGCAACATAAGTCTAAAATAGAAATAATCTAACTTAAAAATAATATCCAAGTCTCAACTAAAAATGCCGGAGACAAATCCGGTACCAAAATATGCTAAAAGAAACTAACTAAATAACTAGTGATCCCGGCTAGACCTCCCAGGAATCACACCTGTGCTACAGAGTCCAAGGCTGCAGCTACTCTCCCTGTGGTCCATAAAATGTCGGACACCAGTCCTCTAAGGCGCAGTCTGGAAAAATATTTCCAGTCAGGATGGAGCAAAGTATATCTCAAATAACAGTTCCAGTTAATTGATAAGGATTATAAAACAATAAATAGATGATGCTATATAGTGAGGGAAGACAATGAATAAATGCAATGGTAAAATAAATAGACAGGCAATATGGGCAAAGGTGGTACAGTCAGTGCATATATGAAATAAAGAGAAGAACTACAATATCATATACGGGTGATGTAGTATATGAACAGAAATAGATAACTGTATATATTCTAAGTGTTTGAAATCGTAGTTTCGAAATGTGATCGGCTTGGGAACTTGTTCGGTGACTACATGGCCTGGCTAATCATACGTGAGGTGTATGATTAATACTATTAATGTCTATACTTGTATGATAGGGATTTGATCACATCTCTCACTAGCAATTTCCCTGCCCCCAACTAATACTGTGGATCCAATCATGACACGTCACGATACACGATAAATGTCCAATATATCATGTACAATGTCTAATATCAATGTCTAATGTCAATATCGTATACAATGTCGATACGATAACCAATGTAACATCTCATGACTAAAGATCCAATCTATATACTAGTCCGTGTAGCACAGTGTCAAGAATCATATGTAACATTTCTAAATACTTGAATTATAAAAATTATCAAATAACGAAAATTATCAGAGAATATACTCGCCTGTGGTCCTTAGCTGGTATGAATCAGAGTCCAAGTCACAGTCCAAATAGCCTATGTATTACAAATTTACCATGTCAAAAGATAATTTATTTTAATTTATTTAATTCTGGAATAATTACTCTAAAATCCTATTTTAATCTTATTATTCTGATTTTTAGGTTAATTCCTAAATTTTGTCCAAAGGAACTGAATTTTATCAACTCGAGACTCATGGCACGCAAATCGAGGCGATCTGTTGACCAAAAAGTCAACCGACACAAGCTCGACTTTCATGCATGATTTCCTGTAGATTTCAGAATAAAAAACATGCTATAATTTAGGGCTTGTCCGAATTCAAATTCGTTTGAGAATTATGGCACATACAAATTTTGTATCGTGCACCGATGGTTAAATTCTAACCTAGAAGTTCTACAGAATTAACAGTATATAAATATTTCGAATTAAATTTTGGAAAAAACATATGTCAATGAAATCAACATTATCTTTCCAAAACTTTAAACGGTTCATGATTCGGATTCCTGGTTCTCCCGGAATCGCAAAAACATCGAAACACGTCTATTTTCGGACATGCTGTGCTCTACGAATTTTCCAGAATTTAATACTCATAATTTCATAATATAATTTATATAATCAGAAAGCTAACCTCAATATCATTCTAACACAAGAAATCGAGCCTCATTTGGAGTCCGAAGCTATGCGCAATGGCTTCTGGAAGATGAAGGAACCCTAGATGACAATTCTCTCAAATCTCTCTCTCTCTCTCTCTCTCTAAAATAATGGGATAATTAGGGTTATTATATATATATATATATATATATATATATATATATATATATATATATATATATATATATATATATATATATATATATATATATACTTACATGCGGCTGAATGTATATTTATAGGCTGACACGTGTCAGAATCTGATTGGATGATTTTATTTATATTATTTATTTTTGATTTGCCTTTATCAAAACATTATTTAAGTCGTTTTAAATCTAAATAACTCAAAATAAACATTAAATATAATCTGGAAAATCTGGAAAAATTATAGAAAATATATTTTGAACCCAAAAACTCTAGAAAAATATTTGGGATAATTTTATATTCATAGGTTTAGGAGAAGCTCTAAAAATTAGTTTTAAATATTTAAATAAAAATAAATACTAAATATATTCCAAAAATTCTGAAATAATTCCAGAAAATATATAATAATATTATAAACACTAAAAAATTTATGTGGGTCCATTCTATATAACTGGGCTTGCGCAATAAATTCTAGAAGTCCTAAAAAATTAGTTATTAGTCTAAATAACTCCCAATAAATACTAAAAATATTCAGAAAATTTCCAGAAAATTCTAGAAAAAATATTTTATTATTAGAACCTAAAATAAAATTTTGGAATATTTTTAATTAAGTTGAACCTAAAATAAATTTTTGAAAGTCCTAGGAAATTAGGGTTACTAGTTTTTTAATTAACTAAAAATTATGGAAAAATTCCAATAGTCCCAAATTAACCTAATAATAATATTTAAGCACGAATTTTAGGATACGAAGGTTACAACTATACTAGACTATCTATATGAAAATGCATAATGAGGACAACCTTTTAACGTATGGGTAGGTGTAGGATACTCTATCTATCTCGCAACTCACACATACGTCCATGTACATCAGAAGCTGTCATACCGGGAGGGTAGCGACCATCGTGACACCAAAAGCCGACATATTGCGAGGGTAGCGACCATCGTGACACAACTGCCGTAGTGTGTGCTAGTTACTACGGTTTACCAAAGTGGGTAGCCCATACACCTACTGATTGTCTTTCTCTCCCATGATACTATGTGTCAAGTATGTGTCAACATATATAATATATAATTTTGACTGAAAGAAATTACATATATAATGAATATATGAAAATATGATAAGCATGCAAAGTACTGTAAATAATTTGGCAAGGTATACTTGCCTGGCAAGAAAGCTGCGAAGTGTAAGCGTCTAGACGTCAAGCCCAAGGGATCAGAACTATAGCATCAGAATGAACATCTCTGGATGCTGAAATAAACATCACCAACGTTCCCGGAATAAACGAGATAGTCAGAAAAGTCTACCCTTTCGTCCAATTTGGACACAGGAGCAAAACGGTAATTTTGGGTCAAAACGGGGTCCACATATGGGCCACCTTGCACCAATATATGTGCCAGAGGTAAAGGTCTCTAAATGGGACAAATTATAGGTCAAACAAATTCTAAAAATTGATACAAACTCAACGTATGTCCAATTTTGGATTCCGGTGAGCCGATCACAAATTCGCCCTTCAAGTCAAACCGTAAGGCCCGCGAATAGGCGGCTTGGTCAACTATCTCAGAATCGCATGAAACTTGGATCACAGGACCAACGTGATACCAAGAATCCAATAACGCAAGTTTTGTTGCATTCTGATGTGCGTACACAAAGTGGGGTGGTGTTTTATAAAAGTCTCAATACGAGAACTTTTTACGGATACGGGTTGATTCCGACGCGCACACACGTCCGAATCAACTTTCGCGAAATCCCACAAATCAGGATATACCATACATGCCTTTTGATACAATTGATATGCGACAAGGTGGTCCCGTTTGGTGGGACGCACTCCATATCACAAAATCTTAGTTTTAAAAGATCAAGTTTTTTGGTCGTTTTAGAGGTCGGATAATTTAACAAATAAAACAAACTAATAAAAACTAAAAGAACAGAAAAATTCTCGATTATATTGAGAAAAAAAACCTTTCAATTAGATTTTAAAAATATTAAACAGATTGGTGGCAAATTAGGCATGAACATGGGGTTTTGGTGTTAAAATTCAAGACTGTTTTTGGTCAGTTTTTTCGGCCAACTTTCGGTCGATTTTTTGACCAATCCAGGGACTCGTTCCGCTTGAAGAAAATCCTAGAGGGTTAGGTTATGAACATACAGAATGTTTGATGATAAACAAAAAAATAAAACTAGGTTTATACGAAACCCTTTCTTTGTTTACAAACAAGAAAAAGAGTACAATTAATCCTATACGAGGATGTTAAGTACAATAAAAATAATTTTGGAAAAAAATTGCTATATGAGTCTGATATGCGGTCGATCACTTTGTCCCTTGGACCACACGATGATGAAGAAGCGATGTAGAAGAAGAAGAAGAAGCTTCAAATATTGCAGGTGGGATTGAACTCTCGTTGCCAAAGTTGTCAATCAACACTCTCTGTCTGTGCTCTCTCTCTCTCTCTCTCTCTGATCTCTGATTATGCTCTCCCTGGTATCTTGATCTCCGCCCTTTGATCCCGTGATCAGGGGTCTCTATTTATAGAGATCTGTTACAATAACTGTCCAGTTGGCGTAGAAGCCAAACTGTAAAGAGGGTCGCATCTTTTACGCGACGGTTATAATAACTGCTATCCACGTTCAAATGATCCTCTGAATCTGCGTATGACACGTGTCGCATTATAAGGTAACGTGTATAACTGCTTCTCTAAGATCATGGCATATGCAAGCCACGTAGGTAACTGCCCCTCGCGTAGAGATGGTTGGCGTAAAAGCCAAATAGCTGTCTTGTTGGCGTAAAAGCCAAATAGATATCTTGTTGGCATAAAAGCCAAATAGCTATCTTGTTGGCGTAAAACTTGATGCTGTATGAATAATAGATAACCAGCATAAAAAATAGCCAATTATCCTTCCTGACTGAGGTCTTGAGCGTATTCTGGGCCAAATAGCCTTATCACGTACATTTGCAAATATAGCCTGAGTTGGCGTATTTCGAGGAGATAGTATACGGCGTACTCCTATAGTTGAAAATAGCCTGGTTGGCATAAAATGCAATGATGGTGATGTGAGCGTATTAACCATAGTTTTAGCTCTCCTAGTCCTGACAAAATTATAAAGAATAGAACCAAATCTCGTGTATTTAATGCAGAGATATGCCTCAATCTCGTGCATTAAATACCGAGATGTGCCTCGAGCTCTGTACGAGAAACAGCTTTTGACGTGGCGTCTGATTTTGTCTCATCTTGAGCATAAAAACTCATCTTTGCCCATGTAAAATAGGCAGCGTATTCTTTGAATACGTAAAAAATGACTTGTATCAAGGATATGTCACTAAACGACAGTCTGGGTCTCTGTGCAAAATCATCATCACAACCGTCTTCTCGATCGTCGTGCAGTATTTTTGTCAGGAATCAGGTTCACTATTTTGTCTGACAGATTCATCCGAGGAATACGAAGAGTTCCTCGTACAACTTTACGTTGCATTAAAAACAAACGTATTTTACGCTGGAGGGTATAGTAACCTTTTACGCCAAAACAGCCTTGAAGCGCTGCTTTACGCGGGCAGCTCTGAAGCTCTATTTTACGCCAAACAGCTCTGAAGCTCTATTTTACGCGAGCAGTTTTGAAGCCATGTTTTACCCTACACAGCGCTGAAGCTCTGTTTTACGCAGACTTCATGTATGTTGGGAGTTTTGACTGTATAATACGCGTACACTTCCCCAGCATATTTTATGCTTCTACAAGACCCCCTTCAAAGTTTTCAAATTCCCCGTAATTTAAAATACTTTGAATAAAGCATGAAATAGTCAAATTTGACTCACCGATATTTTTAGGAAACTCCTTGGCCCTTCGTCTGATGAAGTCCTCTTGAGCGTATTCCGCTGACTGATCTGTCCCGCGTAATTTAAGATGTGCGTAAAATTATAGATCCGTAGCATCTGAGCGAAAAAATCGTACATCTGTAGCTTCTGAGCGTAAAACCATAGATATGTAGCTTCTGAGCGTAAAATCATAGATTTGTAGCTTCTGAGCGTAAAACCATGGATCCTTGCTCTGCGCATAAAATCATGGATCTGTTACGCAGCATGACTGTCCGCCTTCCTTTTCAAATAATCGGTTGTCGTAGTCCCAAATCATAACTGATCAGATAAGATCAAATTTGGTTAAGGATTCGAAGAGTTATCTGAACTCTATAAATAGACCTAGGTCGTGAGAGAGAGAGAGAAACCCTTTGTCTCTTTCTGAAAACTCTTCGCCTCTTTCTGAGAACTCTTCATCTTCGTCTCTTTTCTGAGAACTCAGATTCGCCATGGCACCGAAACAGGCCTCCGCTGCTAAGAAAAAGAAAGCCGCTTCCTCATCTCGCTCCTCTGCTCAAGCACAAGTGACGCCTACTAGGCCAAGCGAGCCTCGTTCTGAACGAAGTGCTCCGCCGTCTAGCTGTGCACCGGGCATCACAGGTAAAGTTTCGAGAGAAATAGAGAACCCTCCGCACACGTTGTACGTGTATGCGCAAATATGCCCACATTCCTAATGTGTCAGCAAAAAACTCCATATTTTTGCAGTCTGGCGTAAAAACTTAGACTGTCAAAATTTGGCGTATACTGCAAACCTTGCGTTTATGCACTGGAAGTAAATTCCAGCGCAAAACTCAAATTTTTGCAGTCTGGCGCAAAAACTCAGACTGTCAAGTTTTGGCGTATACTGCAAAGAGTGTAGCATCTAGCATAAAACTGACTTATTTTCTTTTTTTTGCAGTGGACCTACAGATCCCCCCTCTGGCTGAAGTGATGGGCTCTGCTGCTGGAATGCTAAATTCCAACTACATGGAGGACTTTTCCCATGTGACATTCCCTATCTCTGGAAACGAGTACCCTCAAGAAAGGGGAACTCTGATCTCGGCCCAAGGAGAAAGAATGTTGCTGAGTATGATCAGTGGGGAACCCCTGACATACATAGATGAGACTGAGTATAAGAAACCAGCTTTCTTATTTGGGGATGTGATTGATAAGCAATCCCAGACGAAGCCCAAGAAGGAAGATTGAGTATTTTCTGCTGAGGGCACGATCATGTATCTGCCAAAGATGCCCAGAGATTACCCTATCTCTGCATTCTTCCATACCACACATCCAAGAAAGATGCTATGGACTCTGACTCCTGATCTTCATGGGCAGCCAGGGAAGATCTTTTATAAGAAAGGATTAAACCGATAATCCTTTGTAAGCAGTCCCTCAGGCCCTGTCATGCCCTTCAGGGGATTACTGCCGGGCAGCGTCCCGAGTGAAGACACTTCACTGATCCAGCCGCTTCAAATAGCAACTTTCTGATACCAGATTGGGAGCTCAACACACACTAGAATGGAAGCAC
Source organism: Iris macrosiphon (assembly GCA_036927795.1). NCBI lineage: Eukaryota > Viridiplantae > Streptophyta > Magnoliopsida > Asparagales > Iridaceae > Iris > Iris macrosiphon. The sequence continues at coordinate 173,306,681 of JAYESA010000013.1, read as the reverse complement.
AACACACACACAAACTCAGAGATTTTATTCACAAAGATGAAAATCTACAATGGAGGTGGAAGAAAGCACACAAGAACTGGGGAGAGAATACAAGAAGAAGTTCACAAAGCATACAAGCTTCTCAAACTTTGATACCCCTTCTTTTATTCTGAAGCCCTTATTTATAGCACAAAGGGTCTGAGTATGACCCCTAATCTCCCGTTAGGGTAACCGACATCTGTCTTCTTTAGTAATGATGATGGTACTTAGTGGGGGTCATTTCATTAGGGTGAGCTGGGGAGCTTTATCATGGTAGTGGAGTGTAATGATTGCCTTTTGTAGTGGAGAATCTTTTTTGGGTGGCAGAATGGTAGCTTTTTGGGTAGTGGAGTGATAATGAAATGTCTTTTATGGTAGTGGAGATGATGAGCTGTCCGCAGAATGGTAGCTTTTGGGTAGTGGAGTGATAATGAAATATCTCTTATGGTAGTGGAGATGATGAGCTGTCCGTTTCATCATTAGGGTTGTAGGAAGAACTTTCTTCGTGGCGAGAATTGTCAGAGTTGCTTGTACTGTGACTATTGTTGTCCCGTAGCCAAATAGGGATTCCTTCGACAAAAAGTGGATTATCTCTATCATGTCTAGTATCCATAATCTGTTCTCTATCTTCAATTAGAGATCCAATCATCATTTCTCTTTCTTCAATGGTCCTTCTTAGTTGATTAATTTGCTCTTGTAATTCTTGCCTCCTTGTGACGATTGCCTCTCTGATTTGTGCTAACTGCTGTGTTAGTTGCCGTCGTTGTAGTTGTTGCTGCTGTTGTTGTCGTATTCGTTGTAAGGATTTCTCGGGAATTCGTCGAACTGTTCGTGGTCCCAATCTTCGTAAATATCTATTAAGAATAATTTTGTAACAAATCTTTTTTATTGGGTAATTGAAGGGTTCCACCATGCTTCTAATCTGAATTACCTTCGGAGTCCACCAGGATCCTCATAGGGTCGTTATTGATGAGTAAGTCTTCACTTCTGGCCAATAGGCCTATTCGGCCCATTGTCATATTATTCATAAAATCTATGATCTTGGATGGTCCCTCGTTGTTCTCAGGTAATGGCCTGAGTCGATCAATGAGTCGATCAATAAGGATTGTATGTTTGGAAGTAGTAATTTGGGCATTAGCCCTAGTAGCACTTCGTGCAGCTTCAAAAAATTCCGTGGCTGCCATAAGCCTTTCATGATCTTCGTCGAAACCTTGTTTAGAAAATTTGATATATTCAAAGAAAGGTTCTTCGACGAGCCTGCTTAGTTCCCAGAGTTGGTAAGACGGGAATAGCTTGATATACTGCCTTTCCTCCCAGATACTCCAAATTCTGAATCGGAAGATGGTTTGAAATTTGGTGGCGTGAGAGAGCGCCGCCTTGACACAGATTTCTGGAAGACAGTCGCGGTAGTCGTCTTCAAAGATTGTATTCATATAAACTTCATGAACTAACCCCTTTTTTATATGGGGTCTGAACTTCTGTATCTCACGGAAACAGGCAAGAATACGGGGCCGTCTGTTGATGTTGAGGATAAGTTCTTCATTCTGAGAAAGGTTGGCAACTTCAGTATCTTCAAGCTTTTTGAAAAAGAGAATGAGTCTGGAGTCGTCCAGTAATTGCTGCTGATGCATGGCGAGCATTTCCTGGACCGTAACTTCCGCATTGAACTCCTCGATCTTCGGAGAGTTGATATCGAGGGATCTGAGTAGTTCCAGGACATCAGTCATCCTGAAGTTTACCAGGTCGTTTGTTCGAATCTGGGAGAAAATTGCTTTAAGCTCCTTTTGCTCGGTGGAAGTGCCAGTAAAAAGATCATTTTCCCTGATGGAGAGTGCCTGTGATTTGGAGGTAGAGGAGAAGGTCATCATTCTGGAGATGAGTTGCTGGGCTTCCATTGTCTTTTTATCAAATTGCATATTTTTCTGCCTTTCGGCTAGTAGGGTTCTCTCGATTTGGGTCAACCAGTAACTGGCTCCCTTTATGTCGCGGGCCTGGAAAGCCCGAAAGCAGCCATTAAATCTCTCCCATACTGCTTTGTCTTTACTTTCCATTTCGGTATTGTACCAATTTTTGATTACAATATCCGAAAATTGTGCCTGTGTAATAGGTGGTCTGGGAGGGCCAGTAAAATGTGTAGGAGGAATAGCGGGTCTAATTGGGATGAACATAGGTCTAGGAATAGTTCCCAGTATATTTTTTCCTTTGTTAATCTGATTATTATTATTTTGGCTATTCGCCTGAGTATTTTGGCTATTCGCCTGAATCTTTTGGCTATTCGCCTGTTGGAATTGGCTGTTCGCCTTGAGAGAGGTCTGGCTGTCTACCTCCTGGGTTTGTTCAACCCTTGATGATTCTGCTATATTGTTATCTTTGGCCTTTTTAGGGGCCACTTCTTTGAACTTACCCTGCCTTTTCATCTCTTGAAAGAGATCACGAAACTTTTTATAAAAATCCTCGTCCTCCATCTATCATAACCTGGTAAGAGTATCCGCAAGGAAGTTAGTATATCCAGGAATATATTTGACATCATAATTGAATATTTCTAGATACATTGCTATTCTGATTCGCCGAAGGTTTTCTTCAGGATTATTAATAGTCTTCTTCTTCAAGAATTGTGCTACTGATTTATTGTCAGTTTCAATCAAGAAATGTCTATACAAAATATAGATTTTTAGACTTTTTATGGCTAGTTTAACAGCTAATAATTCTTTGTCATAAGTAGCATATTTTATTTGTACTTTAGTAAACCTTCCTGATGTGTAAGCAACAATTTCTTTTTGCTTAGCAATTAATACACCCGTCCAGAAGTTATCTGAGGTATCTGTTTGTAGAACTAAAGTATCATTGTCAAGCGAAAAATAAAGAATATTTTCTACCTTTATGGACTCTTTTATCCTAGCAATCTCCTCAATTTCCTTTTGATCAAGGGAAATAGAGATCTTGTCTGTATTCCATTTTCTTGGTTGTTCACCAGTTATTTCCTTGTATTTGGCTTGTTCAGCCGTGAGTTTTTCCTGTAAATGTTCTATTTTTGCTGATAGATTAGGAATAAATTTTCTACCATAATTAAGTAATCCTAAAAAACTCTGAAGTTCTTTAAGGGTTTTAAAGTTTTCTGGAAATTCTCTAATTTTGGTATATATGTGTTCTTGCAAGAGAATTTGTCCATTCTTAATGGTTTTTCCTAAGAAATCGATTTCAGTTTTGAATAATTCTATCTTTTTTGGACTTAAAATAATTCTATTATCAAGTAGTAATTTGCAGACATGCAATAGATGTTCCTTGTTTTCTTCAACGGTGTTTGAGAAGACGAGGATATCATCAATGTAGACTACAACATAAGGAAGATGCCCAAAAATAGAATTTATCCATTTCTGAAATATTTGTGGGGCATTTTTTAATCCAAATGGTAAGACTAACCATTCAAAATGTCCCTGTGGGCAGCTGAAAGCTGTCAATTCAATAGAATTTTTATCTTCTAATTTTATTTGCCAAAAACCCGATTTAGTATCAAATTTACTATAATACTTTGCACCTTGAATTTGTTTAATAAGATGCTCTGCTGTGGGAATAAAATAGCCATCAAATTTAGTATAACTATTTAACTTTCTATAATTAATAACCATCCTTGCTTTTCCTCTTTTTATCTCAGCATGATTTCTTACAAGGAAAGCTGGGGAAGAATGTCTGCTGAAACTCTTCTGGATAAGCCTTAGTTTTAAAAGTTCGCTAATTTGTTTAAAAAATTCCTCTTTGTCAGAAGGGGAAACCATAATGCTATTTACTCTAACATTGGTTTCTTTGTATTGTTCCAGTAGCTCTATTTTACAATATCTAGGGGCATTATCAAAGGCTTTCAATGGATTGTCAGAGAAGAGTGGTTCTAACATTCCATAAATAGTCCTTTGCAACCTATTGTTATTGGGAAGATTGTAGGTACAGGTACAAACTTTTGTATAATCAATGAGTGTGACTGGTTTTTCACCACGCTGTGCTGTGTGTGTAAAGTTTGAAGCTAAGGAAACAGGAAAATGTACTCTAGGGATGGATAATTTAAGACACTATAAACCATATAACACACACAGCACAGCGTGGTGAAAAACCAGTCACACTCATTGATTATACAAAAGTTTGTACCTGTAACTACAATCTTCCCAATAACAATATGTTGCAAAGGACTATTTATGGAATGTTAGAACCACTCTTCTCTGACAATCCATTGAAAGCCTTTGATAATGCCCCTAGATATTGTAAAATAGAGCTACTGGAACAATACAAAGAAACCAATGTTAGAGTAAATAGCATTATGGTTTCCCCTTCTGACAAAGAGGAATTTTTTAAACAAATTAGCGAACTTTTAAAACTAAGGCTTATCCAGAAGAGTTTCAGCAGACATTCTTCCCCAGCTTTCCTTGTAAGAAATCATGCTGAGATAAAAAGAGGAAAAGCAAGGATGGTTATTAATTATAGAAAGTTAAATAGTTATACTAAATTCGATGGCTATTTTATTCCCACAGCAGAGCATCTTATTAAACAAATTCAAGGTGCAAAGTATTATAGTAAATTTGATGCTAAATCGGGTTTTTGGCAAATAAAATTAGAAGATAAAAATTCTATTGAATTGACAGCTTTCAGCTGCCCACAGGGACATTTTGAATGGTTAGTCTTACCATTTGGATTGAAAAATGCCCCACAAATATTTCAGAAATGGATAAATTCTATTTTTGGGCATCTTCCTTATGTTGTAGTCTACATTGATGATATCCTCGTCTTCTCAAACACCGTTGAAGAACACAAGGAACATCTATTGCATGTCTGCAAATTACTACTTGATAATAGAATTATTTTAAGTCCAAAAAAGATAGAATTATTCAAAACTGAAATCGATTTCTTAGGAAAAACCATTAAGAATGGACAAATTCTCTTGCAAGAACACATATATACCAAAATTAGAGAATTTCCAGAAAACTTTAAAACCCTTAAAGAACTTCAGAGTTTTTTAGGATTACTTAATTATGGTAGAAAATTTATTCCTAATCTATCAGCAAAAATAGAACATTTACAGGAAAAACTCACGGCTGAACAAGCCAAATACAAGGAAATAACTGGGTGAACAACCAAGAAAATGGAATACAGACAAGATCTCTATTTCCCTTGATCAAAAGGAAATTGAGGAGATTGCTAGGATAAAAGAGTCCATAAAGGTAGAAAATATTCTTTATTTTCCGCTTGACAATGATACTTTAGTTCTACAAACAGATGCCTCAGATAACTTCTGGGCGGGTGTATTAATTGCTAAGCAAAAAGAAATTGTTGCTTACACATCAGAAAGGTTTACTAAAGTACAAATAAAATATGCTACTTATGACAAAGAATTATTAGCTGTTAAACTAGCCATAAAAAGTCTAAAAATCTATATTTTGTATAGACATTTCTTGATTGAAACTGACAATAAATCAGTAGCACAATTCTTGAAGAAGAAGACTATTAATAATCCTGAAGAAAACCTTCGGCGAATCAGAATAGCAATGTATCTAGAAATATTCAATTATGATGTCAAATATATTCCTGGATATACTAACTTTCTTGCGGATACTCTTACCAGGTTATGATAGATGGAGGACGAGGATTTTTATAAAAAGTTTCGTGATCTCTTTCAAGAGATGAAAAGGCAGGGTGAGTTCAAAGAAGTGGCCCCTAAAAAGGCCAAAGATAACAATATAGCAGAATCATCAAGGGTTGAACAAACCCAGGAGGTAGACAGCCAGACCTCTCTCAAGGCGAACAGCCAATTCCAACAGGCGAATAGCCAAAAGATTCAGGCGAATAGCCAAAATACTCAGGCGAATAGCCAAAATAATAATAATCAGATTAACAAAGGAAAAAATATACTGGGAACTATTCCTAAACCTATGTTCATCCCAATTAGACCCGCTATTCCTCCTACACATTTTACTGGCCCTCCCAGACCACCTATTACACAGGCAGTAGGAAGTACTAGTGGTGGAGGTATGACCCTAGAAGAAATACCCACTAAAGACGTTGGATCTATCGGACCTCCCCCTGAAAGCCTCATGCCAACCAGAGCTATGGTTCCATACACCAAAAAATAACCTGAAAATAGGAAAGATTGGGTTAGGTATCATAAAGCCAGTGATTATAGACATACAGAAGGACTTATTTTTAACATAGACAATATTCCACATAAGAAAATAAAAGAATACGCTGGTGAATGGTCACAACAAATGGGTGGAATGATATATCATTTACCTGGAAATATTAACACTGCTCAATGGATCCATTATGCAACAAGTTTTTGGAAGGGAAGCGCGAGAGCTTGGTTAGTTAGCCTTGAAACTACTAATAAAGAAAAGGGAGACGAAATTAGAGGGACCGAAGATCCTCAGGATGCATTGGCTAAGTTATTAGGACTCATGTGACTCATGTTAGCCGACTTCATAGGAGAAGATGGTAATGATTTTAAAGACTATGAGGTACTTCTTCATAAAATGATTTTATGCGATATCTGTTTACTCGAAGAATTTATTACTAAATATATTGGCTTTATATTTTGACTAAAAAGCACTAGACAAAAGGATTTCTGGATTAGAGGATTTTTTACAAAAATTCCTTATCCTTGGAATAATATTATTCAAGAACAATATAATAAAATAAGAAATAATGTCCACACTACGGGAATGCTCAAGAAAGCATGTATGAAAACTATGGAAACGACATGTGAACAAGTAAGAGCACAAAAACAAATGGATAGAACCATTAAGAAATCCAGATTAGGATATTCTTGCTGTTCTAAATATAATACGGATATTAATGCCGAATTTGGATGTCTACCCGAAGCCAAAGGATGGAAGAAACAGAAAAAGAAATTCTTTAGAAGAAAAGGAAAAGGAAAAACCAAATATAAAATTACCAAGAGAAAGTGGAAACCAGCTTTTAAACAGCAACCCCATAAATATGAGAAAAGAAAGTTCATTAAACGAAAGAAATTTAGAAAAGGTTGTAAATGTTTTAATTGTAATAAGGAAGGTCATTTCGCAAACGAATGTCCTAACAATATTCATACCATAATAGTTGATGACTTGGATACTTATGGTATCAACATCGGAACTATTAATGATATAAATAGTGATACTTCTGCCTCTTCTATATATGAAATAGAGTCTATAAGTTCGGATGAACAATCCGATGATACAGATGAACAATCTGAGGACAACATATATGAACCCTTGAAACATTTAAAAATAAACATGGTTACTATCAATAAAACCCAAAATTCAATCAGGATAACCCTATTAAATGACAATACAATATTACCTAAAAAGGAAGGAATATCAGCAGGATATATTATATATGCCAGTAAAAGTTGCAGAATTAGAAGATATCATACCCAGGAAATATTATTAGATATCAGAATATTTTTGCCATTAGGTTATTATGGCATTATTCATAATATACCATTACATGCTACAAAAAATATATTCATTACTTATGGTTTTATTGAACCTGTTTCTCGAAATAATGTTTCCATAATAATGAAAAACACTTCCTTTGAGGATAGAGACTATCTCGTCGAAAGAGGTAATCCTTTAGGTTTATTGGTTATACATAAATACGAAGACTTACCTATAATAGAAGACACTCCTCCTAAATCCCATATTAGTTCCCCTGGATCAAGTTCTAGTGAATTACATGACGGCTACTGCGAATTTAGAATTTATATGAATACCCTAACTTCAGAGGAAACTAGTAATTCTAGTATTCCCCAAAGTGAGGGGGAGCAATTTGAAATAACCGATGATGACCTTGAAAAACTCAAAGAAGCAATACCACATTCTGATAAAAAGGAAGTTTATAAACCCATCTCTTTTCAGTCTAGATTCCTAAATAAGCACACCTATATTTTTGAAAGGATGCAAGGAAATATAGAATTAAAAGGAGATAAAGATTTCTCCTCCATCAGTTTATTGGACAAAAGAAAAATGGAGAAATTAAGGGCTAAATATCCCAAGATGAAATATTTACATATAGGCCTAATACAGCTTAAAATAACGGGACTATTCCGAACAGGAATAGATACTCCTATTCTTGTAGTTTGCATGGATGAGAGAATCATCAATAATCCATTAAATAGTATCGTTTTCGTCATTCTACGATCATAGTATGCCATGTTTCGCTTAGGAAGGCCCATCGATACTCGTTTAACCATTCTACGCTCATTTTATATCATGTTTTAGTTAGAATCACCCATCTACGCTCGTTTTACCATTCGACGTATGTTTTAGACCATATTTATCTAGGTTAGAATCACGATCCACACCCGTTTTGACTATTCTACGTTAACACTATTCCATATTTTGGACCAAATTACTCATTTTTACTTGTTTTCACCAATCTAAGCTCATTCTGTACCATAATTTTGGTTTGAATTGTCTGTCCATATTCGTTTTCATCAATCGACGACTATTCTAGACCATATCTCGGTTACGATCACCTATCGAAACCCGTTTAACCATTCTACTATGCTTATTCGATACCATGTTTCAGTTAGAATCACCCATCTGCACTCGTTTTTACCATTCGACGCCTGTGTTTAGACCATATTTTGGTTAGAATTGCCGACCTAAATACGTTCTCATCTTTCTACTCCCATTCTCACACTAACCCGTCGATCAGGATCACATTTCAGTGCCTGTCTTCGCAAATCCGTGCCACTTTTACAGCATATTTCGGTTAGAATCACCCGTCTATACTCGTTTTCACCAGTCTACGCAAGTTCTACACCATGTTTCGGTTGGAATCGCTCACCGGTACTCGTTTTCATGATTCTGCCCCTATTTTATACCGTATTTCGGCTAGAATCAACGATCTAAACTCGTTTTCGTCATTCTACGATCATAGTATGCCATGTTTCGCTTAGGAAGGCCCATCGATACTCGTTTAACCATTCTACGCTCATTTTATATCATGTTTTAGTTAGAATCACCCATCTACGCTCGTTTTACCATTCGACGTATGTTTTAGACCATATCTATCTAGGTTAGAATCACCCATCCACATCCGTTTTGACTATTCTACGTTAACACTATTCCATATTTTGGACCAAATCACTCATTTTTACTTGTTTTCATCAATCTAAGCTCATTCTGTACCATAATTTTGGTTTGAATTGCCTGTCCATATTCGTTTTCATCGATCGACGACTATTCTAGACCATATCTCGGTTACGATCATCCATCGATACCCGTTTAACCATTCTACTACGCTCATTCGATACCATGTTTCAGTTAGAATCACCCATCTGCACTCATTTTTACCATTCGACGCCTGTGTTTAGACCATATTTTGGTTAGAATTGCCGACCTAAATACGTTCTCATCATTCTACTCCCATTCTCACACTAACCCGTCGATCAGGATCACATTTCAGTGCCTGTCTTCGCAAATCCGTGCCACTTTTACAGCATATTTCGGTTAGAATCACCCGTCTATACTCGTTTTCACCAGTCTATGCAAGTTCTACACCATGTTTCGGTTGGAATCGCTCACCGGTACTCATTTTCATGATTCTGCCCCTATTTTATACCGTATTTCGGCTAGAATCAACGATCTAAACTTGTTTTCGTCATTCTACGATCATAGTATGCCATGTTTTGCTTAGGAAGGCCCATCGATACTCGTTTAACCATTTTACGCTCATTCTATATAATGTTTCAGTTAGAATCACCCATCTACGCTCGTTTTACCATTCGACGTATGTTTTAGACCATATCTATCTAGGTTAGAATCATCCATCCACACCCGTTTTGACTATTCTACGTTCACACTATTCCATATTTTGGACCGAATCACTCATTTTTACTTGTTTTCACCAATCTAAGCTCATTCTGTACCATAATTTTGGTTTGAATTGCCTGTCCATATTTGTTTTCATCAATCGACGACTATTCTAGACCATATCTCAGTTACGATCACCCATCGATACCCGTTTAACCATTCTACTATGCTCATTCGATACCATGTTTCAGTTAGAATCACCCATCTGCACTCGTTTTTACCATTCGACGCCTGTGTTTAGACCATATTTTGGTTAGAATTGTCGACCTAAATACGTTCTGATCATTCTACTACCATTCTCACACTAACCCATCGATCAGGATCACATTTCAATGCCTGTCTTCGCAAATTCGTGCCACTTTTACAGCATATTTCGGTTAGAATCACTCGTCTATACTCGTTTTCACCAGTCTACGCATATTCTACACCATGTTTCGGTAGGAATCGCTCACCGGTACTCATTTTCATGATTCTGCCCCTGTTTTATACCGTATTTCGGCTAGAATCAACGATCTAAACTCGTTTTCGTCATTCTACGATCATAGTATGCCATGTTTCGGCTCGAATCACTCATTTATCCTCGTTTTCACCATTTTACGAGCATTTGATGCCTTATTTCGGTTAGAATCATATTCTTATAATCGTTTCACCAATCTAGGCGACTTTATACCATATGTTGGTGAAGAATCACCTGTCCATACTTGTTTTCGCTATTCTACGCCCATTCTACAACATAATTCCGGCTAGTATCACACCTATATACTCGTTTTCGCTTTCTAAGCTCGTTTTACACCATATTCCGGTTAGTATACCATGTTTCGCCAAGGAAGGCCCATCGATACTCGTTTAACCATTCTACACTCATTCTATATCATGTTTCAGTTAGAATCATCCATCTACGCTCGTTTTACCATTCTACGCTCATTCTATAGACCATATCTCGGTTACGATCACCCATCGAAAACCGTTTAACCATTCTACGCTCATTCTATATCATGTTTCAGTTAGAATCACCCATCTGCACTCGTTTTAACCATTCGACGCCTGTGTTAGACCATTTTTTTGTTCGAATTGCCGACCTAAATACGTTCTCATCATTCTACTACCATTCTCACACTAACACATCGATCAGGATCACATTTCAGTACCTGTCTTCGCAAATTTGTGCCACTTTTACAGTATATTTTGGTTAGAATCACCCGTCTATACTCGTTTTCACCAGTCTACACAAGTTCTACACCATGTTTCGGTTGAAATCGCTCATCGGTACTCGTTTTCATGATTCTGCCCCTGTTTTATACCTATTTCGGCTAGAATCAATGATCTAAACTCGTTTTCGTCATTCTACGATCTTAGTATGCCATGTTTCGCTTAGGAAGGCCCATCGATACTCGTTTAACCATTCTATGCTCATTCTATATCATGTTTCAGTTAGAATCACCCATCTACGCTCGTTTTACTATTCGACGTATGTTTTAGACCATATCTATCTAGGTTAGAATCACCCATCCACACCCGTTTTGACTATTCTACGTTCACACTATTCCATATTTTGGACCGAATCACTCATTTTTACTTGTTTTCACCAATCTAAGCTCATTCTGTACCATAATTTTGGTTTGAATTGCCTGTCCATATTCGTTTTCATCGATCGACGACTATTCTAGACCATATCTCGGTTACGATCACCCATCGATACCCGTTTAACCATTCTACTATGCTCATTCGATACCATGTTTCAGTTAGAATCACCCATCTGCACTCGTTTTTACCATTCGACGTAGCCAGATAGAAAGGAAGCTAGCCAGTTGAGCTTCTCTTGATAGAGGCTTTCAGCAATGTATAGGTAAGTATTGAGCTTCTCAGTTTATGTATAGGTAAGTCTTATGTACTGGTTGGTCTGCATTAGACCTTCTCATCTGCTGTACAAAAGTGAGGACCACTGCTACTTGGAGCCTTATCTGTCTAGCTGTTTTGCCAGGCAATTTGGGTATGATCAGTTGCACGTGGGGAATCCCATTACCAGCTTTAAGTTCAAAGGTGGACTTATTGATGGATCTAGAGGATGTTAGTACTTCATCATAGGTTGTACTGGAGCAACCTTTGTTGTGATCGCGACTTCTCTCTCCATGGAGTTGCGCATTCTTCATTTGTATGCGCAGTTTTATGCGTCCATCAATACCTTCCATCGTGATTTTGATGTACATGGAAGTTTCAGAATGCCCTCCCATAAGTCCACCGGAAGAGAGGAGATACCCTCTGTTTCCTCTGATGAGGGTGATAAAACAACCGGTGCAGATGATTATTTGTTGATTTTACCGAGAGGTGTAATAGCTCCGCCAGCAGTGCCTCTCATTATCTCCAGTAAACGAAAGGCTTCCACTCTGAAAGAGCCTTCTCCCCACAAGAAGAAGAAGCAGATTACCAGAGGTCCTAAAAGGACTTCCACCAAGGGGGCCTCTTCCAGGAGTGAGCCTATTGTTTCTCCTGTTGGGGATGATTCTTTGATTAGGAGTCCTTCGTCTTTTAAAGAAGGAGCCTCCACAGTTCCAGCTGACAGTGCTGGAGATTCTTTGCCAGCGATTGCTGCCGCTACCACCGTTACTGGTAGTGCTTCTAGATTGCCTTCGAGGCCGAGCATAATAAGGATCAGTATACCTTTACCAAGACAAATAATGGGACTAGTCCCTCCTTCGTCTGTAAGTATTTCGAGCAAGATTCCATCCGATGAACCTCGAGTAGATCTGGGTGACAACTGGGATGACTACCCTCAAGTGTCAGTTGGTGCACCCTCTTCTCCAGGTATGATAGCTTGTTTAGCATCATTAAGAAATGATTTAGCTATACAGGCTGCGGACGCACTATACATACCATCGGCCATGGGTAAATGTTGTCTTCACGCCTTTTTTCAAAAAAATTTAACATCAAATTGATATTAACTTTCTCTTATCTTATTTTCAGGCGAAGACATCTTGGGGGAGGGCGGAGTTGAAGCAACCTCCGATTTTATTGTAGATCCAGCTGATGAAACGACGGTGACCACCGTCGAAGAAGCATACTTTGAAGCCGTTGATCTTTCGTCCGCAACATTCTCAGATACAATCCCGCCAGAAGTAGTTTAAATAATATCGGAGGTGGATGAAGCCACCATCTTGACTATGCCTCCTTCGTCGAGCATGCCAGCAACTTCGACCGTTGTTGGCGTCTCTTCTTTTGTCGCGCCATCTGTTGAAGCGACGACTGTGGCAACATCCTCTATCGATGTTCCAGAAAGGAGATTTACCGATATTGCGGCCACTTCCAGCGTCCATTCGAGCTTTGCCATGCTTGTTGAACAATATACTAGCATATTCTACCTCACTTTGAAAGAATTGATATCCATGGTGCTGGAGAAGAATCTAGGCTTTGATGCTCTGAAGATGTCCTCCAATCTTGTAAGAACCCTAATTCTGAAAACCGTATTTCTATATTTTAATTATGTAATTTATTATTTATAGTAATTATGAATAATAGAGAATAGAATTTCCTATTTGATCAAACCCGAACCTGCGTATACTACTTCCCTGCCTAAAATCTACAACAGCAGCAACAGCCGCGTAAACTTTGCCTCTCTTCTTCGCGCATATTTATAATAGCAGCAGTAGCAAACCTATGCGTATAACTCATACGCGTAAACCCTTCCTTTCACTACGCGTAATACCAACTCCTGCATAAGATTCCTTCACCACGCGTAAAACTACACCCTTGAGAAAATATCAGCAACAGAAGCAAAACTCAACTTTGCTTTGCTTTCCTGACCTACACGTGTAAGTTTCTCATTCCACCACTCCTTAAAAATATCCTCAACCGCACATCTAAACCAATAAAAAGGAAACAACAGCAACAATAGTTTCTTAAGCACTAAGTTTCTCCACCGCCTCATATACTCTATATATAACCATGCGGTACACCCCAAAACCCTAAACTTTTACTTCTTCAAGCTTAAACACTGTTGTGGACAATTGCACTATACAGGACTTTTTACTCGGCAAGTATACCTTGCCACAGTACAATTATTTATATTTCATATGAAGCATGTTCTATTTTAATTATGTAATTGCATTGGACCTTGTTTATGAGACCACACCAGTAGTATGGAGCATTTTTGGTTCATTGGCCGTGACACAGTTGCTACACGAGTTGTGAGTCTCATATAGCTCTCGGCCTACGTATTGGGTTGGCCGCCCGTACATAAGAGTCGTGCATTAGGGATGACTGCTGATAGAAACTTGGTATGCTAGTAGACCTGGCAGTTATCTAGAGGTATTATTCGTATTGTGGATACAACATGCTTGATCATTGGGTGGGGAGGACGACTAGTAGGCGTATGGGACACCCATTTCTACTATACTGATTTTATGTTCCTGATATTATAGTGCACCCTTGTTCTGGGGGGCATATATGACATATACTAGCCAGTGTCACGATTGGTGAATTACGTCAGCATATGTCTAGCCTACACTTTCCTATATACTCCAAGGTTGTCCTCAAGTTGCATTTCACATAGACGGTTAGGCGACCCATTGGATGTTTATATTTCAGTACTATATTGGCATGTTTATATGTATCTTGTTACGTCCCTCTGAGGACCTGGTCCTTTTCCATATATGGACGAACAGGAATACCCACAGGAGTACGGACCTGGACCTGACTCTACGTACCTGGCCGAGGAGATCTTACCCTCAGAGTACCTGTGATCTACTATCACTATTTAGGGATTTTGTTGCTCTTCGGTATAGTCGTTTTGTAGTGGATTTGTTTCCACCCGACTATCAGACTCGATACTCATTTTGGATATCCAGTTATTATTCAGCTCTTTATTCCTACTGATTATTTGTGCTGTGGATGAAATATAGATTCTGTGTGACTTATTGTGATAGTATATTACCACTTGTGGATTTGATATTCATATTACAACGTACGTGTGTATATGGTTTCCATATATTGGAGTTCATATACATACGGCTGGACGTGTTACGTATTCCTAGTCCTACGTATTTTGGGACTGGGGCATGACATATTTTAGTGGTGGCCCATGCAGGTCCTGAATATATTGTCTTGGTTACGTAACTGTACCAAACAAGTCTGCGTATAGGATAGAGTATAAGGATCTCATCCATACTTGGCAGAAATCTCATTCTTCTTTTCCACCATCCTATATTTAGTTTACGTCGAAAATCGTTTACCCTAAGTTGGCGTAAGAGCCAAATGATTTTCTTGTTGGCATAAAGGCCTGTAGAAGACTGCCTATTTTACGCTGCAGTTATAATAACTATTAACCATATTCCAATAGTGTTCCTAAATCCAGCGTATAAGACAACAAGTAAGCCACATAGGTAAATACCCAGCATAAATAGCTTGATTAGGCATAAATATAAGGATGTTGAAGTGAGCGTATTACCACTGTCCTAGTTTTAGTTTTCCCAGTAGAAACCAGTCAGAACCAAATCTCGTGCATTAAATGCAAAGATATACCTCGAACTCTGTACAGAAATGGCTTTTGACTTAGCATCTGATTTTGTTTTATCTGGAGCGTAAAACTCATTCATATAGATAGCATATGCAAGGCGCCAACTTTTCTTCCTTAGTGGATGCGTAGAACGACTCGTATCAGATATATCGCTAAACAATAACCTGGGCCTCTGTGTAAATCATTATCACAGATGTTCTCTCGATCATCATGCGGTACTTTCTGTCAGATGTCAGGATCATTGATTAGACTGACAAATCCGTCCGAGGAAAAAAACAAAAAGTTCCTCGAAACCAACTTTACGCTACAACATGTGTTAGACTTTTACGCTCAGAGTTTATGCATCAGACTTTACGCACAAAAACTTTTACGCAGATTTTTTTCCAAACAGTTCTGAAGCCCTATTTTTACGCGAACAGTTTTGAAGCTCTATTTTGCTGACTTTTTTTTGAGTCTCTGTTTTACACAGACAACTCTAAACCCTACCTTATGCTTCTCTGCTTTATGCAGATATTTCTGAAACCATGTTTTACGCCAACCAATTGTTGCATCTCTATTTGATTCCTGTACTTCTTCTAAACGTTGTGTACATCACATGCAGAGAGATGGATATGCAGAAGGGATGTACTATCACAGATGATAATATAACTCCTGGAGTCAATGGTCAGACTCAAGGAGAGACCTCAACTCCTAGACTTCCAGGATCAGATGGACATATTCATAATCCAGTTCCATCTGATCTTCCCATTCCACCTAATGGGAATCTTTCAGTATCATCATCACCACAGGATGGCCAGACTCAACTGTTCTAATTCTTCCAGATGATGATACAAGAACAGAGACAACAAGCAGTAGAACAAAGACAAGAGTTCCTAGCAGCACTTGAAAGGATGGCTGCAAGAACTACTGTACCAGCTCAAGCACTAGCTCCAGAACATCGAGCTCGAGTTGGTTCGGTAAAGGACTTTATATAGATGAGACCGAGGCCGTACAAAGGCATTGAGAACCCAGAAGAAACTACCAACTGGATCACTCACACTCGGAAGTTATTAGAAGCATCGCAGCTACCTACAGAGCTATAGATGACAGGTGTAAGGACGCTTCTAGATGGTAATGCTCATCACTGGTGGGAATCCATGGAGCGCTAGTTGGGCACATACCAGACATGGAAGCAATTTCTAGAGTGCTTTGAAAGAAAGTACTTCCCAGACACCGTCAGAGATGTATTGTACGATCAGTTTCTCCACCTAGAGCAAGGGAACAAAACAGTGGACGAGTACGATGCCTAGTTTAGTTGCCTTAGCAAATATGGTGCTGCCCTGATACCAGATGACTTGACCAGGGCTAAGAGATTTTATCGCGGACTGACTCAGGATCTACAATACTACACTAGCTCCCAATCCCGCATCTCTTATGCCGAGGTACTAACAGAAGCCAGATTGCAAGAAACCATCAGTCGAGGAAAAGGAGTTCAGCTGGGGACGCAACAAGGACCAGCAAGGATACATACAGGACCGACAAGGATACAACAAGAAGGACCTATCAGACGTCCTCTAGTTCAGCAACAGCAGTACCAGCACAGAGCAGGACCATACCAGATCCCGGAGAAGCCCCACTGCAATTATTGTGGGAAACGCGGACATATTATGAGGGACTGTCGATCTCGCCTAGGACAATATATGAGATGTGGTTCCGGACAGTATATGTTGAAGGACTGTCCTATGCAACAAACAGCGACACTTCCACCACCAGCATAGAGGCTAGCACTTCCAGCGCCAAGGCCAGCTCAACAGATAGCTAGACAAGGAGCACCTCAACCTCCAACAGCAGAAGGATTTTAGCGAGGACCACCACTACCTACCCAGGAGGATCAGTACCTGAGGGTTAGTAATGGACAGCCACAGAAGAATGGATAAGCTTTTGCAATGGAAATAGATGACATGAATCAGGAGATCGATGTCATAGCAAGTATCACTATTGCTTTTACTTTTCCTGCTATGACATTGTTTGATACAGGAGCCACCCACTTATTCATATTATCTAGTTTTATTGCCAAACACAACATTACCTCCACACCTTTACCTAGTTGTATTAGAATTCTTACCGGGGGAGGAGTTGTACCTATTAGTAAAGTTTGTAGAACGTGTCCTATAGTGGTACGTGACAGAGAGATGAATGCTCGACTCTTAGTCCTTCCCATGCCAACTTTTGATATTGTACTTGGAATGGACTGGCTGAGCAAGTACCATGCTTTCTTCGATTGCTTTGGAGGAAGCATTCTTTTTAAGGTACCCGGTCAGCCTGAACTTGAGTTTGTACGAGGATCCACAGAAATCCTTGAGAGTATGCAACTCACAATGGACGATGTTGTCTATCATCCCCTTATTTCAGAATTTCAAGACGTCTTTCCAGAAGAATTGTCAGGACTACCCCCAGATAGAGACGTAGAGTTTTTGATTGAATTGACACCAGGAGCAGCACCCATAGCATCACACATTTATAGACTGGCAAAGAAAGAGATGGATGAACTAAAGACACAATTACAAGAATTAGAAGAGAAAGGTTTCATCCGACCAAGTGCATCACCCTGGGGAGCACCAGTGTTGTTTGTACTAAAGAAGGATGGGTCAGTGCGTATGTGCATTGACTATAGAGCATTAAATGCAGTGACAGTAAAGAATAAATATTTATTACCACGCATTGATGACTCATTTGATCAACTTAGTGGAGACAAGATGTTCTCTAAGATAGATTTAAGATCGGGATATTACCAGGTGAAGGTACGAAAGGAGGACATCCAGAAGACCACATTCCAGACAAGATATGGGCTCTACGAGTTTCTGGTCATGCCATTTGGGTTGACCAATGATCCAACTATTTTTATGGACTTAATGAATCGATTATTCCATCAGTATTTGGACCAGTTCGTGGTTGTCTTCATAGATGATATACTTATCTATTCAAAAACCCACGAGGAACACGAGAAGCACCTACGGATTGTGCTAGAGACCTTGAGGAGAGAGCAGCTATATGCAAAGCTCAGTAAATGTGAGTTCTTCTTGGATAAAGTTTCATTTCTTGGACATGTCGTTACAGGAGATGGTATTTCTGTTGATCCAGGAAAGATCTCGGCAATCGAGACATGGCCTGTTCCTAAATCAGCAGCAGAAGTGAGAAGTTTTCTTGGACTTGCGGGATATTATCGAAGGTTCGTAGAAAACTTCTCAAAGATAGCAGCACCTATAACTCGGTTGACTTGCAAAGATCAAGAGTTCATATGGACCAACGAGTGTCAAACCGCTTTTGAGGAGTTAAAGAAGCGACTGACTTCAGCACCAATATTGACTATTCCATCAGGATCAGGAGGCTATGTGATCTACAATGACGCATCAGGAAAAGGCTTGGGATGCGTATTGATGCAGCATGGCAAGATAATTGCATATACATCTAGACAATTACGAGTACATGAGAAGAATTATCCAACTCATGACTTGGAACTTGCCGTAGTTGTATTTGCTTTGAAGCTATGGAGACATTTCTTATATGGAGAATGAGTGGAAATCTATACAGACCACAAAAGCCTCAAGTATGTCTTCACACAAAAAGAGTTAAATATGAGGCAACATCGATGGCTCGAATTGATGAAAGATTTTGAGATAAAGCTATATTATCACCCAGGCAAGGCTAACGTTGTAGCAGACGCGTTAAGCCGGAAGCCAGCAGCGTACTTCTTAACAACACAGAGAGAATTATTGGAAGACTTGCAAAATCTTGGCATTAAAGTGATATTACCCAGAGCAGACGGGATACTAGCCAATTTGCAAGTACAATCATCACTAGTAGAGAGGATCAAGGCGGCTTTGCCTACAAATGCCAGATTCAGAAGATTAAAGGAAAGGACAGAGGCCGAAGAACAGACAGGACTGCACATTCATGATGACGGGACACTACGATGTGGTAATCGTCTTTATGTTCCCAATGGAGAGATTCGACAGGAGTTGATGACAGAAGCTCATAGTTCGATATATTCTATTCATCCTGGAGGCTCCAAAATGTATCGTGATTTATGACAGCACTTTTGGTAGCATGGAATGAAAAGAGAGATAGCTCTCTTTGTAGCTAAATGTTTGGTATGTCAACAAGTAAAGGCGGAGCACCAGAGGACAGCAGGATTATTGCAACCACTCCCGATTCCAGAGTGGAAGTGGGAACACATCACTATGGACTTCGTCACAGGTTTTCCCAAGAGCCCAAGTGGAAGAAATGCAGTATGGGTAATAGTGGACCGACTCACCAAGTCAGCCCATTTCTTACCTTTTAGAGTTGGCCAATCTACAGAAGCTTTGACTGACTTATACATGAGGCAGATCGTGAGATTACACAGCGTACTAGTCAGCACTGTATCAGACAGGGATTCGTATTTTATATCATATTTTTGGAGAAGCATGCAAGAAAGTCTTAGAACTCGTCTGAAATTCAGTACGTCTTATCACCCGCAAACAGATGGACAGTCAGAACGTACTATTCAGACATTGAAAGATATGTTGAGGGCCTGTATGTTAGACTTTGGAGGATCATGGGAGGACCACCTACATCTTATAGAATTTTCTACCTCACTTTGAAAGAATTGATATCCATGGTGCTGGAGAAGAATCTAGGCTTTGATGCTCTGAAGATGTCCTCCAATCTTGTAAGAACCCTAATTCTGAAAACCGTATTTCTATATTTTAATTATGTAATTTATTATTTATAGTAATTATGAATAATAGAGAATAGAATTTCCTATTTGATCAAACCCGAACCTGCGTATACTACTTCCCTGCCTAAAATTTACAACAGCAGCAACAGCCGCGTAAACTTTGCCTCTCTTCTTCGCGCATATTTATAATAGCAGCTTGATAGGAGCCATTATCGAGTCTGATAGTCGGGTGGAAACAAATCCACTACAAAACGATACTACGTAGGAGCCATTATCAAATCTCAGGAATTTGCCGTTGATAGGAGCCATTATCAAATCTCCATTAGGCTTGGCTAATCTGTAAGCGCTATTTGAGAATGTTGTTTCAATGACATAAGGGCCCTCCATTTCTTTACGATTATTTGTGTGAACTTCAAATATCGTACCAGAGGTAATATGGACGTAGTACAATACCGTGTTTGTTGAGGACATCCCACTGGGAGATCTTTGGTGGACCTATTATTTGTTGCGCATGTTGAATACAAATAATAAGTTCGAAACAAGCCCTATCAGAGGTAATATGGACATGATAGGTTTTGTGGATAGTAAAAACATCCTGCTGGGAGATTTTTTTGTGGACCCATCACTTTTTTGCGCACGTTAGTGCAAGTAATAAGTTTAAGATAAGTCATGACAGAGGTAATATGAACGCTGTAACATATGACTCTGTGGGGATAGTGGAGAGACATATTTCTGTTCATTTTTTTTGGACCTATTACTTCTTATGCACGAGAGTGCAAGTAATAAGTTTAAGACAAGCCCTGCCAGAGGAAATATGGACGTGGCAGTTTTTGTGGACCTAACACCACTGGCGTACTTAGAGTTAAGTACGGGTGCTAAGTTGGGATGACAACCGATATCAGAGGTAATATGGACATAATAAACGATAGCTGAACCAGGAAGGTTTGCTCAGAGGTAATATGGACATTGTAAACCCCCTGATTTTCAAGAGAATTTTAATTGGATTTTTACATTTTTCTGGAATTTCTGGAATTTTCTGAGAATTTTCTCTAATTAAACTCAGGTTCTTTAATTATTAAAGGATTTTATAAATATTAATAAATAATATTAAAATATTATAAAAATAATATTTTATGGTGTAAAATAGAAAACCAGACATAGGATAATTTTTCGGGAATTTATTGGACCCCGGATGGATTTTAAAAGCCCTAAAAACTAATTAAATTATTAAACCAAAAATAAGCCGGGTTTATTTTAAAATAAACCGAACCAAACCAATATGAACCAAACCGGTTTGTTTTTTTTTAAAACAAAATTCCTATTGGGTCGGATCCGGGTCCAACCCAGACCCGACCCACTAACCCGACCCGACCCGCCTATTTGATTTCGGATCGGGTCAAATCCGCTGAACCGACCCGACCCGTTGGACCCGCGAACCCGGCTGCTACAGTCGTCTCCTCTTCCCCGACCGTTGGCATCCCCTCCGCCGGCCGTTACGCACCCGCCGCCGCCGGCCGATCGCTCCTCTTCCTCTTCCCGCAACCGCCGTCCCCTCCGCTCCGGCTTCCCCTCACCGGACGCCGCCTCTCCCTCTCCCTCGACCTCTATATAAAGCCCTAAACCCGGCCTTGCTCCGGCCAAATCTCCTCCGCCACCGGCTGCCCGACCCGCCGTAACCCTAGCCACCCCAGTCGACCTCCTCCTCCTCGACACCGCCTTGCCGCCTCGCCGTCCTCCGCCCTCAGCAACCCAGCGCCACCCGCAGAACCTCCAGTACCTCCGTCCACCTGGCCCGCTGCCCGCCTCCGCCAGTGAACGCCGTCGCCTCCAGCCCTCCAGCGCCGCCTCCTCGCCAGACTCCGCCGTGCCTCTACCTAGCCAGCTTCGGCAAGACCTCGCCGTCCTCCTCCGGCGGACACTGACACAGAAGATCGGACACAGCAACCCTAGGCCGGACACAAACAGTAGACACGGCCACAGCAAGGATTTGACTCGGACACAGTGTATCGCGTGTCAGACACGATTTAAATTCGATTTTTCGGAACACTTCAGGTATTCATAACTTTTTGCTCGTAGCTCAGATTTTGATTCCATAAATTGTATCGCGTAGCCTGTATGACCCTCTCGGTGCCCGGATAAACCGCTCGGGGCATCGCGTCCTGTGGTGATCATACACCGCGATCCAAAAACAGGAAAACCAACTCCCTATTTTACCCCGGAATCGAGTACGCTCCGCCAAACGGGACGACTTGGTCGCGTGCGGTCTTCACAGATACATGCGCGTCGTTGATACGGACGTGCGATATTTCGCAGAAGCTGATTCGGATGTGCGTGCACACCGAAATCAGTACGTATCCGCGGACATCGTCCCGTATCCGACTTTTCTAAATCTTGCTATAACTTAGTGTACACACGTCGGATCGAGACAAAACTTGCGCCATTAGACTCGTAGCAATATGCTGGTCCTGTGAGCCAAGTTTGGTTCGATTCTGAGAACTTTGACAAAATCGTGTGTCGTGGGCCCCACAGGCTCCACCCGACGGGCGATTTTGAGAACGGCTCATCGGAATCCAATTCTGGAAGTTTCGTTGAGTTCGTATCATCGTTCCTGACCTGTTGACACTAAGTTGGACTGATTTGGAGACCTTTGACCCTGACGCATTTTTTGGTGCAAAGCGGCCCACATTTGGACCCCGTCTTGACCCGAAAATGACGTTTTTGTCCTTGTCTCCAAATTAGACTCAAGGACAGGCGTTCCTAGCTGTTTAATATTTTTTGGACCTGATGGTGATATTTATTTCAGCAACCGGAGTACTGCCTGGAAATCCAGCTGAAGCTCGAGCTACAACTGAAACAGGAAACCCAGGCAAGTGTACCTTGCCATAAATTACAGTTTATTGATTCATTTTGATTCCCTTGCTTTAATTTCTGTGACTGTTGTACTTGCCCTATCAAGTACTTATTACCCAGGACACTTGACACAAAGCATGATACATAATCTTCCTGATTATTCAAGGAGGTTTTGTATAGGATATAAATTTCATGACTTGAGCTTTACATTTTATCCTGACTAGTTGCATTAGTTTAATCTTGCGTAACATGAACATTGAGAACTATGACGTGAGATTTCATTGGGTGGGGAGAGTATTAATATATCAACGCTGAATATATATTATACTGTGTAATCTGGATGTGTCCTAGTCTCTGACACAGAGCTTTGGCACCGGTACTGGCCCTTCGAGAAAACACTGCTATGGTTTCTTGACACTGATCCTGTAGTAGTCTCAGCCTAAGTATGAATAATAACTCTCACATGCATGATCACTTAGCTGGATTAATTACTTGCCCTGTTGTTCCTTTATTTCTGTACTGCATTATATTTTGGCATGTTTTATCTGTACCTTGCTATGTCCCCTGAGGACCTGGAATGGATTATGTCCCCAGATTTAGTAGACGAGATCTATCCAGAGGTGTACGGAACAGGAGCACTACTCGGAGCAGTACCTGAACCTGAAGACGAGGTGATCGCTGAGGACTTCTCATGAACAATTGCTTCGCCATGCACAGTCTTATGGCAAATAGACTTTATTTCCTGTTAATTGAACTCTTTATTTCCTGTCTTTGAGAACTTGTGTAAACAGACTTAATATCGGATTGTTCTCCGATTTTATTTACTTTGCCTGGTTGTTGTTTAATATTTCTTTTGCTGATGTTGCTATCTTATATCTGTGGATGAGAATAGTAAAACCCTGACTGATGTAATACAGCTTAAGTATGCCCGATGGATCCATTAAATTGGGTTTGTCCATTGGTGCATGCTGCTGGCCATTGTCACGTGTCCAGTCCCTCAGTATTTTGGGACTGGAGCGTGACAGACATGACAAACTCAGCCTGAGAAAAATAGTATGACAGCAGTTCAGAGGTAATATGGACGTGAACCCATGTCCGAAAAACTCATTGAGGAGTGATTCGTTGAGTGTGGTCTATCCGAACATGAAGATAGACTAGAATATCGCTTCGCTGGGGAGATTGATGGAACGATAGCTCTGGGGCAAATATGAGCATGGCTAGCGTCTAATGAGGTTGGTTTGAATAGTCACTGCGGGAGTGTACAAGTAGACCTAAGGATTGCTCCGCTGGGGAGATTTTGAGGATCTATTGTCCATTGCGTATCCGGGACTCTCGGATACGGATGATGGCATTTTACAAGAATTTGTAACGAAGGAGAAAATATTGCACATAGGCACTTGCTGGGGATGAAGAACCAAGAGTTGATTTGTACCTCTGGGTTGTGGACTTATTACCCATGGCGTACCTTAAGTACAGATAATAAGCTAAAATGACTAGCACTACCAGGGGTTATGCGAACGTGATAGTAGACAGTCGAAGAGCAAAACTTCACTCAGTGGAAATGTGGACATAGAAAAGTTCTAAAAATATCTTACTCAGAGGTAATGTGGACGTGGTAAGATATGAATCGGTGGGGATAAAAAAAATAGAACAGAGCCAATATGGAATATGACCATTTTTGTGGTGATAGATTTACTCTGTTGTAGAAAGTGGAGAGACGTAGTTCAGAGGTAATATGGACGTGAACTGCTCAATAGCAACAACCTGGGAGGTTTGATCAGAGGTCACTTGGACATGGCAAACTCAGCTGGGGAAAAAAATTTGGACAACAATTCAGAGGTAATATGGATGTGAACCGATGTCCAAAAAATTCATTAGAGTGATTTGCTGAGTGGGGATAGACCTGAAGGTTGTTCAGCTGGGGAGAGTTTTAGGGACTCATCATCCGGCACTTTTTGAAGGAGCAAATTGCCACGTGGGAGTGAGATCAATTTGCCGTGACCGTCTCCTCGTTTATAAATACAAAGTAATGACTTTGGCGTCGATCAACTCCTGGATTCTCCTTTTCAGTACATAGCATGCCTTTGTGGGGTGATGAATATACCAATGAAAGAGAGAATAATCTGGATCATCGACCTTGCCAGCCTTTTCAGGGTATCTGATGTTGGGTAGCCGAAGTTTGTTTTCCTTCATCAATATATTGAAGATTTCAATGATGTCATCTTCTTTGAAGGAGAAAGTCCCATTTGGCTGTCGGGCTTCCGATACCTGAGTCGTACAATCCTCAGGGAAGATGGTCATAGTTGCATCATCTTCGGACTCAGAGGAAATTCTACCCCCAGCTTTGGATGCTGCTCTGTTTTGTCGAGCGAGACTACCCCCAGACATGTCGTTGTCTGGTTCTTCTTCTTCTTTTTGTTTGCCTTTGTCCACAGAAGTTGATTTAGAAGGACCTGCCTCTGGTATTACAGGATCAGACTCTGGAGGTTTGGAGTTTGCAAGAGATGCGGTATACCCTAACTCAAAACGTGTTTGTTGACAGTAAGGATCACCATGCAACGATATTCATCTGCCTTTCCATAATTGAGGCCTTACTTCAACTTCAAATCATAACCCATATTTTGCATAATCTTTAAAGCCTGTGGGCTATATCTGTGGATTTGTATTTTCCCAACATCAGACTCGTGAGATTCTTCTTGTACAATCGGTCTATTCCGCATTCGGCCGAAGATTATTTGACGCTGATCGTTGCGAGTCGGTGGAACAATAAAGACAAATTCTTCATGTGGCCCATATATCATGATGACATTAGATGTTGACGCTACTTCCCACATGATCTCCCCGCGCTTGATAGTTAGGGGCACTAAATCTTGATTTTGACCCCTGTCTTTGCGTTTCTGGATCAAGAAATCACGCAAATCAGGGGGATTAACAGAAGAAGAAGAAGAAGAAGGCTTATTCTGCCTTTTTACATCAGTAAGAATGTGTAGATTAGGAATCATAACCCTTTCTCTACCATAGGAATACAGCAGTTCACCCATGTGAGTAGCATATGACCCACATCCGTCTGAGGAGCATATTTTCCCAAAAAATGGGTCTTCTTTACGCGGACAGACTTATCCTGGCGTAATTTAGAGTTTTGCACAGTTTCGCGTAAAACAGGGGTAGTCCTCAAGCGGCCTCCAGCGTCACGTGTAATCTGAAGAGTGGACAATTTCTTCTCTTATGGGCGTACAAGCCTAGAGGTTGGGAGACTCGCCGCTTATTTTCCCTTGATGTGATCAAAGGGACCATCTGCCTCATCATAGATGGGAGATGTATTTTTACGCGCAGGGCACGTTTGAAATATTCGAATTGGAACTGAGGCCTTGTCAGAAATTTTGTCTGCCACGTCACAGACGGGAGACGAAGTTTTACGCGCAGGGTGCGTCTTAGACTTCTGGATTGGCACTGGGGCATTGCCAGAAGTTTTGTCTACCACGTCACAGACGGGAGACAAAATTTTATCCACAGAGCGCGTCTGGGACTTCTGGGTTGGCACTGAGGCATTGCCAGAAGTTTTGTCTGCCATGTCACAGACGGGAGACAAAGTTTTACGCGCAGAGCGCGTCTGAGACTTCTGGATTGGCACTGAGGCATTGCCAGAAGTTTTGTCTGCCACGTCACAGACGGGAGACGAAGTTTTACGTGCAGAACGCGTCTGGGACTTCTGGGTTGGCACTGAGGCATTGCCAGAAGTTTTGTCTGCCACGTCATAGATGGAAGACGAAGTTTTACGCGCAGAGCGCGTCTGAGACTTCTGGATTGGCACTGAGGCATTGCCAGAAGTTTTGTCTGCCACATCACAGACAGGAGACATATTTTTACGCACAAGGCGTGCAGGCTGTGCTGTCACAACCTTGTTGATCAGAGGATGAGAGCTTGCAGGAAGGGTAGAGGATGTCTTAGGCATCCAAACTTTACGCAACTTTCTGTTATTCTGGACAGAGGGGGAACGAGAGCTACCCCCTGCACGAAGCATGTCTTCATAAGCAGATTGGTCGAACTGGACAACCAAAGTCTTCTTCGTTGATCCGACGGATACCGCATCATGTTGAGCAATTGCCTTCTCGTCAGAGGAGAAAGTCGTCCCCAGCAGAGTCACCATCTTGTGTTTGATGATAAACAAAAAAATAAAACTAGGTTTATACGAAACTCTTTCTTTGTTTACAAACAAGAAAAAGAGTATAATTAATCCTATACGAGGATGTTAAGTAAAATAAAAATAATTTTGGGGAAAAATTATTATAGGAGTCTGATCTGCGATCGATCACTTTGTCCCTTGGACCACACAATGATGAAGAAGTACTGAAGAAGAAGATGCTTCAAAGATTACAGGTGGGATTAAACTCTCGTTGCCAAAGTTGTCAATCAACACTCTCTATCTATGCTCTCTCTCTGATCTCTGATTATGCTTTCCCTGGTCTCTTGATCTCCGCCCTTTGATCCTGTGACCAGGGGTCTCTATTTATAGAGATCAGTTACAATAACTGTCCAGTTGGCGTAGAAGCCAAACTGTAAAGAGGGTCGCATCTTTTACGCGGCGGTTATAATAACTGCTACCCACGTTCAAATGATCCTCTGAATCTGCGTATGACACGTGTCCCATTATAAGGTAATGCGTATAACTGCTTTTCGAAGATCATGGCATATGCAAGCCACGTAGGTAACTGTCCCTCGTGTAGAGATGGTTGACGTAAAAGCCAAATAGCTGTCTTGTTGGCGTAAAAGCCAAATAGCTGTCTTGTGGGCGTAAAACTTGATGCTGCATGAATAATAGATAACCAGTATAAAAAATAGCCAATTATCCTTCCTGACTGAGGTCTTGAGCGTATTCTGGGCCAAATAGCCTTATCACGTACCTTTACAAATATAGCCTGAGTTGGCGTATTTTGAGGAGATAGCATACGACGTACTCCTATAGTTAAAAATAGCCTGGTTGGCGTAAAATGCAAGGATGGTGATATGAGCGTATTAGCCATAATTTTAACTCTCCCAGTCATGACAAAATTATAAAGAATAGAACCAAATCTCGTGCATTTAATGCAGAAATATGCCTCAATCTCGTGCATTAAATGCCGAGATATGCCTCAAGCTCTGTACAAGAAACAGCTTTTGACGTGGCGTCTGATTTTGTCTCATCTTGAGCGTAAAAACTCATCTCCACCCATGTAGAATAGGCAGCGTATTCTTGGAATGCGTAAAAAACAACTTGTATCAAGGATATATCACTAAATGACAGTCTGGGTCTCTGTGCAAAATCATCATCACAGCCGTACTCTCGATCGTCGTACAGTACTTTTGTCAGGAATTAAGTTCACTGTTTTGTTTGACAGATTCATCCGAGGAATACGAAGAGTTTCTCGTACAACTTTACGTTGCATTAAAAAAAACGTATTTTACGCTGGAGGGTATAGTAACCTTTTATGCCAAAACAGCCTTGAAGCGCTGCTTTACGCGGGCAGCTCTGAAGCTCTATTTTACGCCAAACAGCTCTGAAGCTCTGTTTTACGCGAGCAGTTCTGAAGCCATGTTTTATGCCATACATCGCTAAAGCTTTATTTTACGCAGACTTCATGTATGTTGGGGGTTTTGACTGTATAATACGTGTACACTTTCCCAGCGTATTTCATGCTTCTATAACGGATAAACCGTTCACAAAAAGAATCAAAGATGAGGGAGATATCATATCGTGAAATAGGGAGCGCTGCTGCGGTACTGTGCGCGCGCGGGCGGCTGATCGGTGGCAATCACCGGCGGCTGCGGCGGGGCGGGGCGGGGCGGCGGTCGGTCGGTGCGGGGCGGCCGGAGGCGCTGAGGGCTGGGGTAGGGTATTAGGGTTAGGGTTTAGGTTTGATATATGTGTACTTATATGTAATATATATATATATATATATATATAGAGAGAGAGAGAGAGAGAGAGAGAGAGAGAGAGAGAGAGAGGGGGAGAGAGAGAGAGAGAGAGAGGGGTCGGCTAGAGGGGGAATTAGCTGCGGGGGTAGGGTTTGCTGTGAAGGGGGGGGGTTGATTAGTTAGGATTAGTTTTTAGGTTTTGTGTTTTAGTTTAGGATTAGGTTAAGAGTTAGTTTAGGTTTTTAAATTTTTCTTTTTCCTTTATTACTTTCTTATTATTATTATTATTATTATTATACTATATATTTATTCACATATATATATGAGATATAAATAAAAAAACATTTGTACACCAAAAATAAATTCTAAAAAATCTATCACCCTTTAATAAGGATTCCTAAAATAATAATAAAATATTTTATAGAATAATTCTAAATGGGTATTTATGTAAGTAGATTAATCAATAAAATTTATTTTCTAATTAACTATAAAAATACTCTAAAGAAATTCAATAATTTAATAAAAATACTTTAAATAAAATTTAAAATTTTTAGGGGAATTACAAATCTGGTGGGTTATCAGTACATGAATGCACTCGTGGGGAGACTTCTCGCCCGCTCGACAAATCCAAGCACGTTATATAGGTTTCGTACACCATCTATTAAGTTATCTTTCTAGTATTGCCTTAGGATCAGTTTTATGGCATAATAAAAACCTAACTTGTGTGGCGGTGCGCCATGCAATATATGAGTTACACGGCGATACTTACCAACTTACCATTCATCATTCTATGTCCAAGGTAAACCAAGTTAAACCAAGAACAAGCATATATAATGAAATCTAGGGGCAATAACATAAGCAAACACAAGTATCGTGAGCAAGGTCCTGTTTCAGGCGCACTAGTTCCACAGATTACTCAGTTGTGTTACAATGGATTGCTCAGGTTGTTTAATTTATGTATAGATATCTTATACTCATAATCGTTCAGGTGTTTCAGATTATTGGATGCGATGAAATGACTCGCACGTGGATTGCCGCTAAGCGAGGATGACTTATCTATATGAACATGAGGTCACTGGCTTAGCCATAAAGGACTGATTTATAGTCTCATGGCGGAATATGGTGCAACGCTTGATACAAGACGAGCAATTCAAGGCGAACAGATGATACAGAACAACGATTACACGCCATCCCGCTGATTCAAACGACTATCATTGGTAGACGTCTAGTCCAAGGTAGTATGCTCTACCAAGACCTGAATACCGAGTATTATCCTGCCCCAAAGACGTTTTTGCATACCATAACCAAAATTAGCACGCAATACACCATTCATTCCACCTAGGCCGGTACGATCCCAGTGCCCCGGTGATCGTCCGAGGAATCAGATACCTCGTGCACAAGTTATCCGTGACCATGCAAGTCTTGGGTCATTCCAGATTCACAACATAACGTGATAATTCTTGATTCTTTTTCTGAATGATACACGAGCTATGATTCTTTGCTTTACTTGACATGATTCTCTTTCAGAGTTAAACTTGACTTGATGCATTCCCCTGGTTCGGGAACTGCCTTGGCGACCTAACGGTCCCGGATACTTGTAGGTTCATATTACATAGAAGAACTATTTGATAGTCTTATGGCTAACTAGATGCATGCATAATACGGATAGTGTTACTTGATTATGGCATAAATTCGTGTGGCAAGCATTGAAATGAGGCACCAAATGCAAACTACAATATAAGCAGGCAAGCATGCATTTATGTGAAACATAAGCATTTATGTTGGCACGGTCTAAGGGGGTAGTGCGAGGAGTGAAGTCGTACAGGGACATATCGAGCGACATAAACTATGGGCGTGCAGTGTAAACAAGTAAAGCAGTGCACTACAGAGAGTATATAACAATATCACTCGAGGCATAGCGGGGTTTACTTGCATAAAACAATGGTAGCATGCGAGGGTCCATTTATAAGTCAAGTTTTATTTCCATGTTCTAACACAAGCAATACAAGATATGATTATTGCCTTAGCTAGGTGCGTTGGATTCTTTATTAGCATGCAAGGGATGATTCACCTAGCGACTAGCATGTATCGTCCATATTTTAAGTATGTTGGGTAAGCAAAGACAAGTTCAATGTAGCCACCCACCTTAGCGATGATTCGCCTCGGTCAAGCGATACTCCGAACGAGCATTTGAAAGTCTAAGTATGAACTCATGATGGGCTAAGTCTAGAAATCCTTTGCCTTAAACGAGTCTTCTCGCTGAGCAAAGCGGGTCGGGTCTGTCATGCCCCGATCCCAAAAGGGTCAATCGTCCTCGCTGGTGTAACACCCCGTTCCGCTCAAGCGGACTGCCGTCTCAAACAGCAATCATGCAGCTGTCCCGACCTGCCTTGCCTCAAAAGAGAAGCAAAGGATATCCAGACTTGCCCCTACAGGAATCCGGCTTGGACTTTCAGAGGCTCGCTCAGACGTATCGCTCTACCGAGGCGAATCATCGCTAAGGTGGGTGGCTACGGTGAACTTGTCTTTGCTTAGCCAGCACACATAAAATCTGAAATATTCATGCTAGTCGCTAGGTGATTCACCCCCTGCATGCTAATAAATCCAACGCACCTAGCTAAGGGAATAATTCCAACTTGTATTGCTTGCTAGAACATGGAAATTGAAATGCTGCTTATATTCAGACCCTCGCATGCTAAGTCCCTTAACGGTTTTATCTCTCGGCTTACCTTCGGGTCCGAGCAACGTGCCTGCTTATGTTTCTTAGAAACGCATGCTTGTCTGTTTGTATATTACCGTATTTTCATCCAAACCCCGGAAGACTACTACGTAGTCGTTCCGTGCCTGAACGAACCTGCAAGTATCCGGGACCATTAGGTCGCCAAGGCAATCTCCGAACCAGGGGCACGCATTAGGGTAACGAATACTGAACGTGAATCCTTAACGTGACAACTGAATGATAATCATATCAAGTTTATGTCTGAATGAGAATTACGTCACGTAACGAACGAATCTCAGCTCTTGGAGCAAACGCCCGTTCAGATCACGAATCCTGGATTATCATTCAAGTTGTGGATTGAACTGACCCTGATCCTGACCTGCATGTCGCGGACAACTTGGAAACAAGGTTTAACGGTTCCACGGGCGGTCACCGGGGCACTAGGACCGTTCCGATCCGGATGAAACATCACGATAGTCTCACGTGCGGACAGGATGGCGTGTAGCGCCTCACGTGCTTCGTTGCACACCATCCTTGTTCAAAGACTAAACGGTCCTTTATGGCTATGCCAGCGACAAACGTTCATATAGATAAGTCATCCTCGCTTAGCGGCTATCCGCATGCGAGTCATTACATCGCATCAAGAAACAACTGAACACCTGAACGATCATGTTAAAACGACCCTCCTATTTGCATATGCTATGCCTCCTGAATGTTATACTTGCCCGTGCTTGAATTAACGATGTTTGCCTCAATGTTTGCCTTGGACAGGGAAGGAGATGGTAAGTTGGTAAGTCTCGCCGTGTTTCCTCTAACATCGCACGGCGCACTGCCCGACACGATAGGCTATTCAATGTTTGCATGAAATTGATCCTAAGGCAACTAGAAAGACAACTTAATAGTTCTGCACAAAACCTGTATTACGTGTTTGGATTTATCGAGCGGGCGAGTAGCTTCCCCACCAGTGCATTCAATGTACTGATAATCCACCAGTTTGTATTCTGGGTGCGGGAGAACCTCGTTCGGGGCGGATGCCTCCAACGTGCGTGCTAAGGCGTGGACAACACTCTGAAGCAACGGTGCGTCCGGGACTGAAGCACATATACAAGACATAATGTTGGAGCGTCGCCTGACCATCGCCCGTACATTCATTCCACAGTTGTAGCCACTTGGCACGCTTTTACTGTTTCAGAGAGAGAGGCTTGAGCGACTTGTAATCTCGGCTATACGCCGTCTGTAACACATGTTTATATCAATAAAAGAGCTTACTTTACTTGTTCCAATGCTTCCGCTATATTTGTCGACTCAGTGAACCTGTTACCGAATCGCTATGCGTTCATGACTCCGCTGTACTCGGACAATCTGTGCGACTCTGTGGCTTAGAACTCTTGCCGTCAGCCAATAAACCATGGCCTTGCACGGGCGTGGCTCACGCTCGTGCGGCATCACGCCCGGATGGGTTAAGCGATTGTTCCGCGGGAGCGCTGGCGAGGGTGATTCCCGCCTAGCGGGAACGGCCGATTGCCTGCGGGAGATCGGGGCGTGACAGAATGGTATCAGAGCCTGGCTTCTACGCCTTTGGCCTTTAATTCGATATCTCTGTTTCGAAAGCTCGTTCGTGGGTTATGTGCACGCTCTCTCTCAATGCCTCGATGGGATATTCCAACAATAAGTCTAAATACTTTCAAAATGCGTTTGAATGATATGCTTGCTTGTCTGCTGTTGTGCTGCGTGTGGCCTTTGAGCCAACCTGTGCGAACCCTTGAGAGTATCGCTAGTAGCTTGTCCGATTTTCACTAACTCTAAGTTTGGTTGAATGCATCTATTCGAGGGACGCCTTAAACTAGTGCACCATCCAAGACTTAAGAAAAGCTGAAACTCGAGTGCTAAGACTTCGCTATCACTGAGCTGGTTGACGTGTTCACGCTAGAGGGTACCTTCGAAAGTGCGCACGATCCAGTCTAAGCGATATGCTGATTTCGATGCTTGTGCAAGTAAAGATCCAATGAACAAGTACAATGACTTGTCTAGGATTGCCTCAACCCTAGATCACTGCTTGTCCTTAGTAAGTCTCGAGGACGAGACTTTTTCTAAGTTGGGTAGGATGTAACACTCCATTCCGCTCAAGCGGACTGCCATCTCAAACGGCAATCGTGCAGCTGTCCCGACCCGCCTTGCCTCAAAGGAGAAGCAAAGGATATCCAGACTTGCCCCTACAGGAATCCGGCTTGGACTTTCAGAGGCTCACTCAGACGTATCGCTCTACCGAGGCGAATTATCGCTAAGGTGGGTGGCTACGGTGAACTTGTCTTTGCTTAGCCAGCACACATAAAATCTGGAATATTCATGCTAGTCGCTAGGTGATTCACCCCCTGCATGCTAATAAATCCAACGCACCTAGCTAAGGGAATAATCCCAACTTGTATTGCTTGCTAGAACATGGAAATTGAAATGCTGCTTATATTCAGACCCTCGCATGCTAAGTCCCTTAACGGTTTCATCTCTCGGCTTACCTTCGGGTCCGAGCAACGTGCCTGCTTATGTTCCTTAGAAATGCATGCTTGTCTGTTTGTATATTACCGTATTTTCATCCAAACCCCGGAAGACTACTACGTAGTCGTTCCGTGCCTGAACGAACCTGCAAGTATCCGGGACCATTAGGTCGCCAAGGCAATCCCCGAACCAGGGGCACGCATCAGGGTAACGAATACTGAACGTGAATCCTTAACGTGACAACTGAATGATAATCACATCAAGTTTATGTCTGAACGAGAATCACGTCACGTAACGAATGAATCTCAGCTCTTGGAGCAAACGCTCATTCAGATCACGAATCATGGATTATCATTCAAGTTGTGGATTGAACTGACCCTGATCCTGACCTGCATGTCACGGACAACTTGGAAACAAGGTTTAATGGTTCCACGGGAGGTCACCGGGGCACTGGGACCGTTCCGATCCGGATGGAACATCACGATAGTCTCACGTACGGACATGATGGCGTGTAGTGCCTCATGTGCTTCGTTGTACACCATCCTTGTTCAAAGACTAAACGGTCCTTTATGGCTATGTCAGTGACAAACGTTCATATAGATAAGTCATCCTCGCTTAGCGGCTATCCGCATGTGAGTCATTGCATCGC
Source organism: Iris macrosiphon (assembly GCA_036927795.1). NCBI lineage: Eukaryota > Viridiplantae > Streptophyta > Magnoliopsida > Asparagales > Iridaceae > Iris > Iris macrosiphon. The sequence goes on along the minus strand of JAYESA010000013.1, from coordinate 173,271,998 downwards.
ATCAAGAAATAACTGAACACCTGAACGATCATGTTAAAACGATCCTCCTGTTTGCATATGCTATGCCTCCTGAATGTTATACTTGCCCATGCTTGAATTAACGATGTTTGCCTCAATGTTTGCCTTGGACAGGGAAGGAGATGGTAAGTTGGTAAGTCTCGCCGTGTTTCCTCTAACATCGCACGGCGCACTGTCCGACACGATAGGCTATTCAATATTTGCATGAAATTGATCCTAAGGCAACTAGAAAGACAACTTAATAGTTGTGCACGGAACCTGTATTACGTGTTTGGATTTGTCGAGCGGGCGAGTAGCTTCTCCACCAGTGCATTCAATGTACTGATAATCCACCAGTTTGTATGCAGGGTGCGGGAGAACCTCATTCGGTGCGGATGCCTCCAACGTGTGTGCTAAGGCGTGGACAACACTCCGAAGCAACGGTGCGTCTGGGACTGAAGCACATATACAAGACATAATATTGGAGCGTCGCCTGACCATCGCCCGTACATTCATTCCACAGTTGTAGCCACTTGGCACGCTTTTATAATTTCAGAGAGAGAGGCTTGAGCGACTTGTAATCTCGGCTATACGCCGCCTGTAACACATGTTTATATCAATAAAAGAGCTTACTTTACTTGTTCCAATGCTTCCGCTATATTTGTCGACTCAGTGAACCTGTTACCGAATCGCTATGCGTTCATGACTCCGCTGTACTCGGACAATCTGTGCAACTCTGTGGCTTAGAACTCTTGCCGCCAGCCAATGAACCATGGCCTTGCACGGGCGTAGCTCATGCTCGTGCGGCATCACGCCCGGATGGGTTAAGCGATCGTTCTGCGGGAGCGCTGGCGAGGGTGATTCCCGCCTAGCGGGAACGGCCGATTGCCTGCGGGAGATCGGGGCGTGACAGCTGGATCCTTTGTAGAATGGATCATCCTCGCTAGGGCGTGATGTCGTACAAGCCTGAAGTTGTGCTCGCACAAGGCAAGATCGTGCAGTGATAGGAACCTATTTGAAAATATAAGTTAGAAAACACATTCACAGATAGTACAACACAAGTATAGGAAGAAACATGATTTTCATTGATAATTCAGAGTAATTTATATAGAGTTTACATTTGATGCGCCTCTCGGATACTTGGTTTGCATTACAAAAGAAAAACTCAAAAGGCAGGGCGCGCTCCATCAAATAATCCTTGTCGTCCGTACATTATGCCCTTGTATAGATTGAAAGTCTACGCCTCCAAAATGAACTAACTTCAACTATACTTCAAAATAGAAGAACTTCTAACGCCTTCTCGTCTATCCACTAGCGTTGCACCGCCTGAGTGCCTGAAATAGTTGCCCACAACGTGGGTCAGTACTCAGCTATAGTGGCAAGCGGGACGAACCACTCGCCTAAATCAACACTTGCTTATTAGGGGCGAGCATGCATTAAAATGATCTTTCTATAGAGAATTAAGTGAATTCAGTTCATATAAGTTGCATGTTTTTAGAGGAATGAAAATAACGTTGAATCCATAAAGTACATCGGTTGCTTACTCAATTGATGCACGCCTTCCCTGCAACGAAATACAAGTATACTTACCATCTGCACAAGACAATAAATTAGCATGTATTCTATTCTATGTGGTCATTGGTATGATCGATACCATGGGGACTTATCCAAGGCATTGCAGCGCTCCCTGTCAGCCCAGGTAGCAAGCCCTGCTGAAGGTCCTGCAATGCATCGCGACTCGCACGATCAAATATTTCCCCCCGGGTCGATAAGGTTCTATTGTCCCGGAATACCGTTTGGGAATACCGTTTTGAGAAAATGCCAAACCTTGTGCACAAGTTGTCCCAGACCATGCAAATGCGTGAACAGTTCAAATATCATATAATGAATGGGATAAAACAGAAGAAGTAAAGCAGCAATATATATACTTATGCAATAATTCATATTTTCTCAAAGTCGTGTTCCGATTTTGGTGTCCCGTGGGTCCAAACACTCTGAGGCACCAGGCCACAACCAATAACCCAATTTCCTTTATATAATGAAGCTCATATTTATGACGTGTTCATGAATATATAAGTTAGTCTATAATTCTCATGTTCCTTTCTTAGTGGCTGGCATGCATTGTGGCTATGGGTTTTCTAGGCGTTCAGCCGGGCATTATCGATTGAACGTTTGAAACATTAGAGATATGGACGTGAAGAAGTAGGAAAGAAGGGTCCGAACCACTCACTGGTTAAGGGAAAGTGCTGAAAGATAGAGTCCCATCTAGCGACGATCAAACATCAGTTATGCGGACCTGCAATAGCACGAGCACCGGGTTATAATCCTTTGCCTATCCTTCCTTCCGAACTCCCCAAGAATTAAAGCTCCAAACAAGAAAACCAATAGCAAAAACCAAACAAATCGAAAGCAACACCAAAACAAAATCCCAAAGCGATATCAAGAAAACCAAGCAACAAAGCACGAAAACTATTTGACTCATTTTAATAGAGGCCTATCCATGAGTTGGAAAGGATCATCGTATTTCATCCGTAGCAAGAGGATGCCGAAGATCTAAGCACCAAACTATGACTCAGACAGACTAGCCACAAGCCCAACTATATAGTGCGTATCCCGCCGGATCGGAATTTGAGGTACTACATAATATACCACTAAGAAAAAGTTTCATCCCAAAACTTAAGAATAAGGTCTTACCTCCAACCGAACGAATAATGAATGATACTTGTCCTTCATCTCCGAGTCCATCTCCCAAGTTGATTTCTCAACTAAATGGTTCTGCCACAGCACGTGAACCAAGGACATTGTACGATTCCACAGCACTTTCACTTTACGATCCAAAATCTGCACAGGCTCCTCCGAGTACGATAAGTCCGTGCACAGTTCCAATTGCTCGAAGCTAACCACTTGACTCGGATCATGCATATACTTCCGAAGTTGAGAGATATGGAAGACATCGTGCACTTTAGCCAGGGTGGGAGGTAGTGCAATCTGATATGCCACAGTTGCCACTCTTTCCAGTATTTCGAAGGGACCAACAAATCTTGGACTCAATTTGCCCTTAATACCGAAGCGCATTACTTCACGCATCGGTGTCACTTTCAAGAAAATATGATCCCCGACCATAAACTTCAAAGGTCTACGATAAGCATCGACATAGCTCTTTTGTCGGCTCTGTGCAGTGCGAAGTCTTTCTCGAATCAAGCAAACTTTCTCAACTGTCTGCTCTACCAGCTCTAGCCCGAGTACCTGTCATTTGTCGACTTTGTCCCAACAGATTGGAGATCGACACTTTTGTCCATAGAGTGCTTCGTATGGTGCCATCTGGATGCTCGATTGGTAGCTGTTGTTGTACGCGAACTCCGCCAATGGAAGGTGCATATCCCAACTAGTCTTTAGATCGATCACACATAATCGCAACATATCTTCAAGTATCTAATTTGTCCTTTCTGTCTGGCTGTCAGTCTGGGGGTGGTATGCGGTACTGAACTTTAGCTTGGTGCCCAAAGCAGACTGTAGGCTAGTCCAAAAATGAGATAAGAAATGTCTGTCACAATCCGAGACGATTGAGGCAGGTACTCCGTGTAATCAGATAATCTCGTCAATGTAAATATGTCCTAACCGATCGACGCTCCATGTAACTTTGATAGGGTGAAAGTGGGGAAATTTGGTCAAACGATCAACTATGACCCAAATTGCATCATGCCCCCGCGGCGTCTTCGGAAAGCCTATGATGAAATCCATAGCGATGTTGTCCCATTTCCACTCGAGAATAGCGAGGTTCTGTAGCTCTCCGCCGGGCCTTTGATGTTCAGCTTTCACCTGTTGACATGCCATACACTGTGACACAAAGGTCATCATATCCCGCTTCATATCGTGCCACCAGAAGGTCCTACGTAAGTCCATGTACATCTTGGTGCTCCCCGGATGTAAGGAATACTTTATATAGTGTGCCTCTGTCATAATTTTCCTTCGGAGTACTGGGTCGCTAGGAACGCATAATCTTCCTTTCATCTGTAAGGTCCCATCTTCGCCTTCCACAAAGTTGGATGTCTTCCCTATCGAGATCAGCCTACGTACCTTTGTTAGGAACTGATCGTCCATCTGAGCAGATTTGATTATATCACGCAAACTCGGTTCAAGATAGAGTGGTGCCAGCTGCACTCCTCGATGTCAAACTCGAAACTCGATGCCCATCGCCTCTAGATCCTGAAGTAAACGGTTGTTTATGGGTAGCGAGCCCACGTGCTTTCGACTCAGAGCATCAGCAATGACGTTCCCCTTGCCCGGCGTATATGCGATCGTCAGGTCATAGTCCTTTATCAGTTCAAACCAGTGCCGTTGCCAGAGGTTCTGTTCCTATTGGGTGAATAGGTACTTAAGACTCTTGTGGTCTGTATAGATTTTGAAGTGACACCATAAAGATAATGCCGCCACAACTTCAGTTTAAACACAATTGCCGCCAGTTCCAAGTCATGTGTTGGATAGTTTTTCTCGTGCGGCTTCAGTTATCTGGAGGCGTACGATATTACCTTATCCCTCTGCATGAAAACATACCCTAAGCCGGGTCCCCAAGCCGTGTCCGCCAGTTCCAAGTCATGTGTCGGACACGAAGAAGTTTGGTTTTTCGAGCTCTGTTCAGGTAACGATTTCTCTCACCTCGTAATTCCGATTTCAATTTCGTCAGTTGCGTCGTGTAGACTATGTAACCATCTCGGTGCCCGTGCAACCCGCTCGGAGCATCGCGTCCTGTGGCGATCGCAAACCGCGATCCAAAAACAGGAAAAACAACGACCCGATTTATCCCGGAACTGAGTACGCCCCGCCAAACGGGACGACTTGGTCGCACGCGATCTTTACCAAAACGTGCGCGACGTTGATACGGACGTGTAGGAGTTCGGAGAAGTTGATTTGGATGTGCGTGCACACCGGAATCAACGCGTATCCGTCGACACCGCCCCGTATCCGTCAGTTCTGGAACACGCTGTAACTTTGTGTACACACGTCGGATCGAAACAAAACTTGCGCCATCGGACTCGTAGCAATACGCTGGTCCTGTGATCCAAGTTTGATTCGATTCTGAGAACGTTGACAAAACCCTGTATCGTAGGCCCCACCGGCTCCACTTGACGGGCGATTTTGTGATCGGCACATCGGAATCCAGTTCTGGACATTCCGTTGGTTTCGTATCGACGTTCTGGACTTGTGGACACTAAGTTTGGCAAATTTGGAGACCTTTGACTCTGACACATTTTTCGGTGCAAAGCGGCCCACATGTGGATCCCGCTTTGACCAGAAACTGTCATTTTTGCCCCTGTGTCCAAATTGGACTTAAAAATAGGCATTTCTAGCTATTTGATATTTTCTGAGACTGTTAGTGATGTTTATTTCAGCATCCGGAGACTTTCCTTCTGAGGCTATAGTTTCTGATTTCTTGGCATTTGACATCTGGACATTATATTTTGCAGCTCTTGCCAGGCAAGTATACCTTGCCTTGTTGTAGTGTTTAAATTTACTTATTGTTAGTTACATGTTTATCTATTTAAATATTATATAAATGTGCGCGTCCGAGAAAACTCGGGTGCAGTCAACGATGGCGTTGACGTTAGGACTTGTGTCTGACCTAGTGTCTAGTAGACCCACCTAAAGTTGTAAAGTTATTGATATAACTTTCCAGGCCTTGACACGTATCATTACACGTCACAGAGTGAGTACATGTAGGGAAGCGTGCCTCATGCGCGACTGGCCATCAGTGTGAGCAACACGTGTAGCGGTATTTAGCTCAGTTGTTTATTTTATTGAGACTTGCATCATAGTAGGAGGTGTCCACGTCGTTTTCACGACTTGTACATCTATATTGGGCGGGAAAGATACTAGTAGGCGTATGGGACACCCCCCCTCCTTGAATTTTTATCCTTCGTACCATGCTCCTCGGAGATGGTCGATTGCAGAGCTACCCGTGTGTCCGGGGGCATATGACACATATACTAGCCGGTCATGACGATTGGTGAATTACGTCAGCATATGTCAAGCCTACACATTCCCATGCGTACTACAAGGTCTTTAAATTGCATTCACTTAGAGGGTTAGCACACCCCATTTATTTATTCAGTATTTATATTATGGCATGTTATTTTTATGTATCTTGCTATGTCCCTCTGAGGACCTGGTCCCCTGCCAGGTGTATATGTTCTTGAGCATTCGCAGGAGAGCAGATCCAGGCATGTTACGTATATCCCGAGGAGGTCTTCTCTTTGAGCCTCGTGATTGTCAGATGTTGTTCTTATATGGTGTGTATCTGGTTCCTTTTTATATTCTATTTCGGCAGTAGATTTATTTCTGTCACGCCCCAGTCCCAAAATACGTAGGACTAGGAATACGTAACACGCCAGCCGTATGTATACGAACTCCAATATATGGGAACCATATACACACGTACGCTGTACATGAATATCCAATCCACAGTGGTAAATATATGTCACAACAAGTCACACGCAGTTCTATATCTCATCCACAGCACAAATAATAGAATAATGGAAATCAATAACTGAATATCAAAGAAGTAGTCTCAAATAGTAATCTCAAAGTGCAATAGTCGGGTGGAAACAAATCCACTGCAAATCGACTATAATAAACTACTAAAGAGAGAAGAGAATAAACTCTAATATAAGAATAAATGTCTAGAAAAGAATAGCAACTAGAATCTCTAAACAGCTGCAATGAATCACATATAATCAGAAGGTAAGATCTCCTCAGACTGATAGGTAGCGTCAGGTCCAGGTCCATACTCCTGCGGGTACTCCTGCTCACCTATATCTGGAAGGGACCAGGTCCTCAGAGGGACGTAACAAGATACAAAAAGCACATGCCAATAAAGTACTGAAAATAAACATCCATGGGGGTCGCCTAACCATCTATGTGAATGCAGTTTGAGAACAACTTTCTAACAAGTGGGCTATCTGGCCATAAATAGGATTGGCATAGTTCTCTTGGAGATCCAGGGGCCTACAAAGGCACGACGACTTTCGAACGTCGGAGGCCCGCCATGATAATATATAGGGGTCATCATGACCGCGTATCTCCGGCGGAGCGTACGGGTTACACAAGAAAAGTGCAAAGGAACCCAAATGCCTTACTTGTTGTTCTCCCCACCCAATGCTCTAAGCATGTCATGTCCATGACACGATAAACCTCTAATAACCGCCAGGTCTACTAGCATGCAAAATTTCTATTGGCAGTTATCCCTATCTGTCGTACGACCTATACGTACCAGGGGCCAGCCGAGTACGCAAGTCCGTGTCCTACATGTGACTCACACTCGTGTAAGAATAGTGTCATGACCAATGAAACATAAATGCCTCATGAAATGGGGTAGTCTCATAAAGTAGGTCCAATGCATATACATAAATAAAAACATAGTACGACGACACCGTCGATGCACCCAAGTTTCCTTGGACGCGCAGTTTATATAGCAGTTAAAATAAATGAACTAAATAAACAGAAAATAAATATGCATGCCTCATATGGAATGTAAATACAGTACAATGGCAAGGTATACTTGCCTGGCAAGAAATCTGTAAAGTGTACGCGCCCAAATGTCAAGGACACTGAACCTGGAACTAAGGACTCCGAACAAACGTCTCCGGATGCTGAAATAAACATCACCAACGTTTCCGAAATGAGCAAAATAGCTAAAAAGCACATCCCTTTCGTCCAATTTGGACACAGGGGCAAAACCGTAATTTTGGGTAAAAGTGGGGTCCACGTGTGGCCAACTTTGCACCGAAAAGCGTGCCAAGGGTAACAGTCTCTAAATGGGACAAACTATAGGTCAAACAAATCTAGATGTCAATACGAACACAACGGTATGTCCAAATTTGGATTCCGATGAGCCGAACAAAATTTGGTCCAAAAAGTCAATTGTGGGACCCGCCAATTGGCAATTTGGTCAACCATCTCAGAATCGCGTAAAATTTGGGTCACAGGACCAGCGCGTTACCACGAGTCCAGTGGCGCAAGTTTCGTCACAATCTGACCAGCGTGCACAAAATACGTGCGAGTTCCACAAAAGTGGCGACACGAAATGTGTCCGCGGATACGGTCTGATTCCGGCGCGCTCACGCGTCCGAATCAGTCCCCACGAATTTTCACGTGTCCCGTTATGCTGTGTGCACCATTTGGTACACTTGGCACACGGCGGGGCGGTCCCGTTTGGCGGGGCGCGCTCCGATCTCCAACTTTTGGAAAACCGAAAAAAATGGGTGCGCACAGTTTTGTGACGAATATATTTTTGTCCACAGCAACTAATAGCACAAAGTTATAATACAGAAAATAAACTAGGTCATGTAATCTACAGGTATCAAAAAGAATCACTGAATTCGGATCTCTGTGGTGGGAGATACGAACTCGGCAATATGGGTGGTCAATCTGGAATTCTGCGATTGTAGAATTCTGTCTGCTCGTCCAACCTTGGACGCTGTTTTTCACCTAGGGGCACACGTTTTCCGAGGTTGACTATAAAACAAATACTAGAGAGGGTTGAGGGAAGATCATACCTATGAAAACGGAACAGCGTTTGGTTGAGCGAGTCGACAAAAATTCACGCCGGAGCGAAGGTGCCTCGAGTGGGAGACTGCAGTTCGCGATGTCGGCGTCGACGGGATGGTTGGATGGCTTGGGGAGGCTTCTCTGGCTGCGGTGACGGCTCTAGATGGGAAGAGGAAGTCTGGAGTTTAGGTTAGGGTTTTAGAGAGCTATTATATATATATATATATATATATATATATATATATATATATATATATATATATATATATATATATATATATATATATATAATATATTATGAAGAGAGAGGGGGAGGTTGGAGGCGGGTGAAGGGTTTTAAGTTCGGCTGAAGGCAATAAATTGTTGTTGACATAAGGGGCGGGTCTCTTATGGCCGCTGAAGGAAGCTAGAAATTCTAAGTTGCTTAGGGGCGGTCTTAGCATTCAGCAAGTGCTGGTAGCAAAACTAAAGGGGAATAGTAATTTGTATTATTATTAACATTATTATTATTGTTATTAATATTAGTATTATTATTATAAACTTATTTTCTTTTTCTTTCTTTAAATAAAATATATATACATATATATATTTGTATATACATATATATATATATATTTATACTCATAAGAAAATTCATAGAATAGGGTATTGCACATCGTTAGGCTAGCAACTGCTTAAGGGGTCTCCTACATGGAATAAATTTCGAAAAATTCCTGATGGTCCCACAAGTCATCTAAGTGCCCGAACACCTAACATAAAAATTATTAAAAATCTATTTCTCCAATTTAGACCTAATTACTAAAATTTAATTAATAATTAATAAATAAAAGGGTATATACGATTTTCTAGGAAGGGGGTTTTACATTCTACCCAACTTGTAAAAATTTCGTCCTCGAAATTAAAATTAAGCCACGATAGAATGCAAGGATGATATAAGATATAAATTAACAATGTAAATTCATACCTTGGTCTGCGAATAGGTTCGGAAAACGCTTGCGCATGTCGTCCTTGCGCTCCCAAGTTGATTCTCCTGGTGCGTCATGCCTCCATGCTACGCGAACCAAGGGAATAGACTGGTTCCTCAATACCTTCTCTCGACGATCAAGGATTCCCACGGGTTGCTCTTGGTAAGACAAGCTCGGCCCAATGGTGATCTCTGAATGGTCGAGAACATGACTGCTATCTGCCACATATCGCCTGAGCTGCGACACATGGAATACGTCATGTACTCCCTCTAGTGAAGGTGGTAGCGCAAGTCGATATGCCACCTCTCCAATTCTCTCGAGCACGTCAAATGGTCCAATATACCTTGGACTCAACTTGCCGCGCCCTCCGAATCGGATGGTGCCCCTGGTCGGTGATATCCTCAAGAAGACGTGATCGCCCTCTTTGAACTCCAAGGGACGACGATGAAGGTCTGCCCACTGCTTCTGCCTGTCTTGCGCTGCTCGCAAGTGTCCCTGAATTTTCTTGACTGTCTCTACAGTGTTGACCACCAACTCGGGTCCCAAAATCTGACGTTCTCCCACGTCACTCCAACACACAGGAGACCTACATTTTCTCCCATACAATGCTTTAAACGGAGCCATCTGAATACTCGCTTGATAGCTATTGTTGTAAGAAAACTCTACAAGATGTAGGTGGTCCTCCCATGATCCTCCGAAGTCTAACATGCAAGCCCTCAACATGTCCTCCAAGGTCTGAATAGTACGCTCCGACTGTCCATCTGTCTGCGGGTGGTAAGATGTACTGAACTTCAGATGAGTACCAAGACTCTCTTGCATGCTCCTCCAAAAGTGCGATGTGAAGCGCGAATCTCTGTCCGATACAATGCTGACTGGTATGCCGTGCAATCTCACGATCTGCCTCATATATAAATCAGCTAAAGCTTCTGTAGACTGACCCACTCTAAAAGGTATAAAATGGGCTGACTTGGTGAGTCGGTCCACTATTACCCACACTGCATCTCTCCCACTTGGACTCTTGGGAAAACCCGTGACGAAGTCCATAGTGATGTGCTCCCACTTCCACTCTAGAATCGGAAGTGGTTGCAATAATCCTGCTGTCCTCTGGTGCTCCGCCTTCACTTGTTGACATACTAGACATTTAGCTACAAAACGAGCTATCTCTCTCTTCATCCCATGCCACCAAAAATGCTGTCGTAAGTCGCGATACATCTTGGTGCCTCCAGGATGAATAGAATAGATCGAACTATGAGCCTCTGTCATCAGCTCCTATCGAATCTCCCCATTTGAAACATAAAGACGATCACCACATCGTAATGTTCCATCCTCATGAATGCACAATCCGGTCTGCTCTCCGGCCTCTGTCCTTTCCTTTAGTCTCCTGAATCTGGCATCTGTAGGCAAAGCTGCCTTAATCCTCTCTACCAATGATGATTGTACTTGCAAGTTGGCTAGTGTCCCATCTGCTCCGGGTAGTATCACTTCAATGTCAAGCTCTTGCAAGTCCTCCAATAGTTCCCTCTGTGCTGTCAAGAAGTAAACTGCTGGCTTCCGGCTTAACGCGTCTGCTACCACGTTAGCCTTGCCTGGATGATAATATAGCTCTATCTCGAAATCTTTTATCAACTCGAGCCATCGACGTTGCCTCATATTTAACTCCTTCTGCGTGAAGACGTACTTGAGACTTTTGTGGTCTGTATAGATTTCCACTCGTTCCCCATATAAGTAATGTCTCCATAGCTTCAGAGCAAATACAACGGCTACAAGTTCCAAGTCATGAGTTGGATAATTCTTCTCATGCACTCGTAACTGCCTAGATGCATATGCAATCACCTTGCCATGCTGCATCAATACGCATCCTAAGCCTTTCCCTGATGCGTCACTGTAGATCACATAACCTCCTGATCCTGACGGAATCGCCAATACTGGTGCTGTAGTCAGTCGCTTCTTCAACTCTTCAAAGGCTGCTTGACACTCGTCAGTCCATATAAATTCCTGATCTTTACAAGTCAGACGAGTCATAGGTGCCGCTATCCTTGAGAAGTTTTCCACGAACCGTCGGTAATATCCCGCAAGTCCAAGGAAACTCCTCACCTCTGCTGCTGATTTAGGAACAGGCCATGTCTCAACTGCTGAGATCTTCTCTGGATCAACAGAAATGCCATCTCCTGTGACAATATGTCCAAGAAATGAAACTCTGTCCAAGAAGAACTCACATTTGCTGAGTTTAACATATAACTGCTCGCTCCTCAAAGTCTCTAGAACAATCCGCAGATGCTCTTCGTGCTCCTCGTGACTCTTCGAATAGACAAGTATATCATCTATGAAGATGACCATGAACTGGTCCAAGTACTGGTGGAAGACTCGATTCATCAAGTCCATGAAGATCGCTGGAGCATTGGTCAATCCAAATGGCATGACCAAAAACTCGTAGTGTCCATATCTTATTCTGAATGCGGTCTTCGGAATGTCCTGCTTTCGTACCTTCACTTGGTGATATCCCGATCTCAAATCTATCTTCGAGAATACCTTAGCTCCACTGAGTTAATCAAACAGGTCATCAATGCGTGGCAATAGATATTTGTTCTTCACTGTCACTGCATTCAAGGCCCTGTAGTTAATGCACATACGCACTGACCCATCCTTCTTGGGTACAAACAACACTGGTGCTCCCCAGGGTGATGCACTCGGTCGGATGAAACCTTTCTCTTCTAGCTCTTTTAACTGTGCCTTCAGCTCGTCCATCTCCTTCTTCGCCAGTCTGTAAACATGCGATGCTATAGGTGCTGCTCCGGGTGCTAGTTCAATTAAAAACTCTACGTCTCTGTCTGGTGGTAGTCCTGGCAAATCCTCTGGAAAGACGTCTAGAAATTCTGAAATAATAGGGTAATAGACAACATCGTCCATTGCGAGTTGCATACCATCAAGGATTTCTGTGGATCCTCGGGCAAACTCAAGTTCAGGCTGGCCTGGTACCTTAAAAAGAATGCTTCCTCCAAAGCAATCGAAGAAAGCGTGGTTCTTGCTCAGCCAGTCCATTCCAAGCACAATATCAAAAGTCGGCATAGGAAGGACTAAGAGTTGGGCGTTCATCTCTCTGCCACGAATCACTATAGGGCCCGATCTACAAACTCGACTAACTGGTACAACTCCTCCTCCGGTAAGAATTCTAACACAACTAGATAATGGTGTAGAAGCAATGTTGTGTTTGGCAATAAAACTAGATGATATGAATGAGTGGGTGGCTCCCGTATCAAATAATGTCACAGCAGAAAAAGTAAAAGTAAGGGTAATACCTGCTATGACATCCACCTCATGATCCATGTCATCTATCTCCAATGCAAAAGCCCGCCCGTTCCTCTGTGACTGTCCATATTCGGTCCTCATATACTGCTCCTCCTGAGTGGGTAGCGGTGGTCCTCTCTGAAGTCCTCCTGCTGCTGGGGGACGGGGTGCTCCCGGTCCGGTCATCTGCTGGGCTGGCTTCGGTGCTGGAAGCGCTAGTCTCTGAACTGGTGGTGGGAGTGTCGATGTCTGCATTGGGCAGTCTCTCGCCATGTGCTGCCCGGAGCCACATCTCAGACACTGACCCAAGCGAGTCCGACAATCTCTCGTTATATGTCCGCGTTTCCCACAATAATTGCAGTAGGGCTTCTCTGGGTTCTGGTATGGTCCAGCTCTGTGTTGCTGATGCTGCTGTGCCAAGGGACGTCGGATAGGTCCTCCCTGCTGTGTCCTGGCTGGTCCCTGCTGTATCCTTGCCGATCTTTGTTGTGTCCTCAGCTGACCTCCCTTTCCTCTGCTAATGGTTTCCTGAAATCTGGCCTCTGTCAGTAGTTCAGCATAAGAGACTCGGGACTGCGAGCTTGTATAATGTTGTAGCTCCTGGTTCAGTCCTCGATGAAATCTCTTAGCCTTAGCCAAGTCATTTGGTATCAAAGTAGCGCCATATTTGCTGAGTCGACTAAACTCGGCATCATACTCGTCCACGGTTCGGTTCCCTTGCTCTAAGTGAAGAAACTGATCATACAATGTGTCCCTGACAGTGTCCGGAAAGTACTTTCCCTCGAAGCACTCCAAGAACTGCTCCCAAGTCTGGTAAGTACCCAACTGGCGCTCCATGGATTCCCACCAGTGATGAGCATTACCATCTAGAAGCGTCCGTACACCCGTCATCCATAGGTCCGTCGGTAACTGTGATGCCTCCAGCAGCTTCTGCGTGTGAGTGATCCAGCTGGTAGTCTCCTCCGGGCTCTCAGTGCCCTTGTACTGCCTTGCACCCATCTGAACAAAATCCTTTACTGATCCAACCTTAGCTCGAGGTACTGGAGCTAGTGTTTGGGTTGGTACAGTAGCATGTGCAGCCATCCTCTCCAGTGCTGCCAAAAATTCTTATCTCTGCTCGACTGCATGCTGCTTCTGCTCGGCTGCCTGCTGCCTCTGTTCCTGTATCATCATATGAAAGAATTGGAACATCTGCGCTTGGCCATCTTGCGGTAATGGGACAGGTGGAGGGTTCCTAATAGGTGAAGCGGGAAGATCAGATGGAACTGGAGTGTGAGTCTGTCCATCTGGTCCCGGAAGCCTAGGAATCGTTGGGGTCCCTCCTTGAGTCTGACCATTGACTCCAGAAGTTGCGTCGCCATCGGCGGCAGTACATCCATTCTGCAAATCCATCTCTCTGCAGTTGATGTACGAAACGATTAGAAAAAGTACAGGAATCAAACATGATGCAAGTATTAAATAGGAAGGATGAATTTCAATCAAGCGTGGATGAGATCCTTATACTCTATTCCTATACGCAGGCTTGTTCGGTACAGTTACGTAACCGAGACAATATATTCTTGACCTACATAGGCCACCACAAAAACATGTCACGCCCCAGTCCCAAAATACGTAGGACTAGGAATACGTAACACGCCAGCCGTATGTATACGAACTCCAATATATGGAAACCATATACACACGTACGCTGTACATGAATATCCAATCCACAGTGGTCAATATATGTCACAACAAGTCACACGCAGTTCTATATCTCATCCACAGCACAAATAATAGAATAATGGAAATCAATAACTGAATATCAAAGAAGTAGTCTCAAATAGTAATCTCAAAGTGCAATAGTCGGGTGAAAACAAATCCACTGCAAATCGACTATAATAAACTACTAAAGAGAGAAGAGAATAAACTCTAATATAAGAATAAATGTCTAGAAAAGAATAGCAACTAGAATCTCTAAACAGCTGCAATGAATCACATATAATCAGAAGGTAAGATCTCCTCAGACTGATAGGTAGCGTCAGGTCCAGGTCCATACTCCTGCGGGTACTCCTGCTCACCTATATCTGGAAGGGACCAGGTCCTCAGAGGGACGTAACAAGATACAAAAAGCACATGCCAATAAAGTACTGAAAATAAACATCCATGGGGGTCGCCTAACCATCTATGTGAATGCAGTTTGAGAACAACTTTCTAACAAGTGGGCTATCTGACCATAAATAGGATTGGCATAGTTCTCTTGGAGATCCAGGGGCCTACAAAGGCACGACGACTTTCGAACGTCGGAGGCCCGCCATGATAATATATAGGGGTCATCATGACCGCGTATCTCCGGCGGAGCGTACGGGTTACACAAGGAAAGTGCAAAGGAACCCAAATGCCTTACTTGTTGTTCTCCCCACCCAATGCTCTAAGCATGTCATGTCCATGACACGATAAACCTCTAATAACCGCCAGGTCTACTAGCATGCAAAATTTCTATTGGCAGTTATCCCTATCCGTCGTACGACCTATACGTACCGGGGTCCAGCCGAGTACGCAAGTCCGTGTCCTACATGTGACTCACACTCGTGTAAGAATAGTGTCATGGCCAATGAAACATAAATGCCTCATGAAATGGGGTAGTCTCATAAAGTAGGTCCAATGCATATACATAAATAAAAATATAGTACGACGACACCGTCGATGCACCCAAGTTTCCTTGGACGTGCAGTTTATATAGCAGTTAAAATAAATGAACTAAATAAACAGAAAATAAACATGCATGCCTCATATGGAATGTAAATACAGTACAATGGCAAGGTATACTTGCCTGGCAAGAAATCTGTAAAGTGTACGCGCCCAAATGTCAAGGACACTGAACCTGGAACTAAGGACTCCGAACAAACATCTCCGGATGCTGAAATAAACATCACCAACATTTCCGGAATGAGCAAAATAGCTAAAAAGCACATCCCTTTCGTCCAATTTGGACACAGGGGCAAAACCGTAATTTTGGGTAAAAGTGAGGTCCACGTGTGGCCCACTTTGCACCGAAAAGCGTGCCAAGGGTAAAAGTCTCTAAATGGGACAAACTATAGGTCAAACAAATCTAGATGTCAATACGAACCCAACGGTATGTCCAAATTTGGATTCCGATGAGCCGAACAAAATTTGGTCCAAAAAGTCAATTGTGGGACCCTCCAATTGGCGATTTGGTCAACCGTCTCAGAATCGCGTGAAATTTGGGTCACAGGACCAGCGCGTTACTACGAGTCCAGTGGCGCAAGTTTTGTCGTAATCTGACCAGCGTGCACAAAATACGTGCGAGTTCCACAAAAGTGGCGACACGAAATGTGTCCGCGGATACGGTCTGATTCCGGCGCGCTCACGCGTCCGAATCAGTCCCCACGAATTTTTACGTGTCCCGTTATGCTGTGTGCACCATTTGGTACACTTGGCACACGGCGGGGCGGTCCCGTTTGGCGGGGCGCGCTCCGATCTCCAACTTTTGGAAAACCGAAAAAAGTGGGTGCGCACAGTTTTATGACGAATATATTTTTATCCACAGCAACTAATAGCACAAAGTTATAATACAGAAAATAAACTAGGTCATGTAATCTACAGGTATCAAAAAGAATCACCGAATTCGGATCTCTGTGGTGGGAGATACGAACTCGGCAATATGGGTGGTCAATCTGGAATTCTGCGATTGCAGAATTCTGTCTGCTCGTCCAACCTTGGATGCTGTTTTTCACCTAGGGGCACATGTTTTCCGAGGTTGACTATAAAACAAATACTGGAGAGGGTTGAGGGAAGATCATACCTATGAAAACGGAACAACGTTTGGTTGAGCGAGTCGACAAGAATTCACGCCGGAGCGAAGGTGCCTCGAGTGGGAGACTGCAGTTCGCGATGTCGGCGTCGACGGGATGGTTGGATGGCTTGGGGAGGCTTCTCTGGCTGCGGTGACGGCTCTAGATGGGAAAAGAAAGTCTGGAGTTTAGGTTAGGGTTTTAGAGAGCTATTATATATATATATATATATATATATATATATATATATATATATATATATATATATATATATATAATATATATTAAGAAGAGAGAGGGGGAGGTTGGAGGCGGGTGAAGGGTTTTAAGTTCGGCTGAAGGCAATAAATTGTTGTTGACATAAGGGCGGGTCTCTTATGGCCGCTGAAGGAAGCTAGAAATTCTAAGTTACTTAGGGGTGGTCTTAGCATTCAGCAAGTGCTGGTAGCAAAACTAAAGGGGAATAGTAATTTGTATTATTATTAACATTATTATTATTGTTATTAATATTAGTATTATTATTATAAACTTATTTTCTTTTTCTTTCTTTAAATAAAATATATATACATATATATATTTGTATATACATATATATATATATTTATACTCATAAGAAAATTCATAGAATAGGGTATTGCACATCGTTAGGCTAGCAACTGCTTAAGGGGTCTCCTACATGGAATAAATTCCGAAAAATTCCTGATGGTCCCACAAGTCATCTAAGTGCCCGAACACCTAACATAAAAATTATTAAAAATCTATTTCTCCTATTTAGACCTAATTACTACAATTTAATTAATAATTAATAAATAAAAGGGTATATACGATTTTCTAGGAAGGGGGTTTTACAGTTTCCATCTGACTGTCATTCTTAGATATCTGTACTGAGATCTAGTTACATGGTTATTGGTTATTCATATGTTTATGTGATTTCTGTGGATGAGATTTAGATATTACCCTGTGACTTATGATTAATTATACCACTGGTGAACTATTGTTCATTATACAGCGTATGCACGTATATATGGTTTCCATATAATGGAGTTGCCATATATACGGGCGGCTGACATGGTTACGTATCCTAGTCCTTCGTATTTTGGGACTGGGGCGTGACATGTTTTTAGTGGTAGCCCATGCAGGTCAGAGCATATTGTCTCGGTTACGTTACTGTACCGAGCAAGCCTGCACATAGGATTAGAGGATAGGATCTCATCCATAATTGACTATGACTTATCTTCCTTCCAGTCTGTCCTACTTACATAATTGCATCCTGCTTGATTCATGTGCTTCCCTGATAAATCCTTAAGTATAGCCCCTACTAGAATATAGGAATCCCTGTTGATAGGATGATAATTAGAGTAGTATTCCTATTAAGAACACAACTAGGGCATTGACATATCATTAAGTTCAGATTACTTAAGGAACCCTAGTCTTCCATATTCCCTAATGAACCCTAGTCTTCCCTACTACCTAATAAACCCTAGCATCACTACCTATAGATTAACTTACCATTGTTCCTTGACGTATTTACGTATGACTTGAGAGTAGTATAAATATTACTAGGATTAGTTAAAGATTTGACCATAATGTTGACCCTAGTCTTAAGGAACCAATAGAAATCCAAAGTTGAATACTAGGACTAAACCCCCTCGACCAAAGTTTTATGCCAGAGACTCTTTACCCTTGTTGACGTAAAACCCATTTGACCGTTGTTAGCATAAGAACCAAACGACTGCCTAGTTGGCGTAAAAAGCCAAACTATGCAAGAGCTTGTCCCCTTTACGCCGCAGTTATGACAACCGCTACCCACGATCCCTTAGTCTTCCTTATCCTGCGTCATGCAAGCCACGTAGGTAACTGTCCTGCATAAACATGATGATTCTAGAATAATAGATAACCAGCGTAGAGTAACCTGATTAGGCGTAGAATATAAGGATAGGATGTAAGCGTATTTCTTACAGCCTTAGTTTTCCCCAGCCATGACCCAATCTCGTGCATTAAAGGCAGAGATACGCCTCGAGCCCTGTGCAAAAAGAAATAGCTTTCTGACAGGACATCTGATTTTGTCTCACCTCAAGCGTATGACTTGTATCCAATCAGTCACTAAACGACAACCTGGGTCCCCGTGCAAATTTATCATCGCAACCGACCACTCGATCGTTGTACAAGTACTTTTGTCAGTTGTCAGGATTCACTAATTTTGACTGACAAACTTATGAGTATCTTGTACAACTTTACGCTGCAACGCAGGAGATTTTACGCAAACCTTTTAGGCAAAACTTTATGCAGGTAGACTTTTATACAAACCTTACGTACGCTAATTTTAGGCGCAGATTTTAGCACAAAACTTTTACGCTCAGACTTTCACCCAGACTTTTACGCGCAGACTGTTACGCACAGACTTATTACGCGGACAGCTCTGAAGCTCTACCTTACGCTTCTCTGTTTTACGTGGATAGCTCTAAAGCCATGCTTTACGCCAAATTATTTTATCTCTGCTTTACGCAGACAACCTCGAACCCCTACTTTACGCGGACTTTCTTGAAATCTCTGTTTTAGGCAGACAACCTATAATGTTTACTAAGATTGTAGAACTTAGAAGACCATACCTCTTTTAGGTCAACTAGCGACTTAGACAAGGAATTAGAATAATAACTGTAGAGATTGTAGAGTCTTATCTTTTTGTGATTGTGAATTATGTGGTAATTTCTCTCATCATAATCTAGCATACTTAAAATTTCTGTCCTACCTTGACTTATAATGCTATTATAGCCTAGTTTTACAAGCTTATTCTTTATCGAGCTTGTTCATGACACATGTGTTATTGGGGCCTGATCCACCCCACTAATACAATTGTCTATTCAGAATCAGTGTATTACGGTCTGATCAACCTTAGTGCATTTTGATTCGCCTTTCACATAACTACTTACGTGGATTGAGATATATAGTGATTAGTAGACAAATGTACTTATCCTCTAGATATGTCTGAACATATCGTATCTGTTACATAACTGTACCGATGCGAGTATGTGAATAGGAAATTATCAAAATAGCATTTCAATCCACAACTGCCTTGACAATTCCCATTGAATTCTTTAAACGCCTTGATCCCCACACTTCTAATCTATTACCTTCCCCTTGAATTCTTGATTACTGTTTTCCGTCTTCCCTTATTTCGGAAAGACAAAACCTCGTACTTAGTATAAAAATGAAAGTGTATTATTTCTGTAGCCATTTCTGTTTGTTTCTTGGTTAATTACCAAACCCTATTATTAGATTAGATTGCAGTTTAAAACTGTACTATTTTTAGAATGACCTTCGCTACCTACCTAACATTTTATTACGTTCCTGATACGTGCGCCACCATGGTAGCATGAAATTTTATTTTTGCCTCGTAACTTGGGTCAAGTTCAGAACTCAAGTATTACGATAAAGAATGTATCATTTGCTGTCAGAGGTCTAATTGGATTTCACCTGGATGAATAATTGATTGACTCCTGAATGGATAGCAGCACCTATGACTAGGTTGATTTATTAGGATTAAGAATTCCTATGAACCATCGAGTGTCAAGCCTCTTTCGAGGAGTTGAAGAAGCGACTGACCACAACACCCGTATTGACTATTCCATCCGGATCAGGCGGTTGTGATCTACAGACGCATCAGGAAAAAAAGTTAGGGATGCGTATTAATACAGGATGGCAAGGTAATGGTATATGCATCTAGACAATTATGAGTACATGAGAAGAATTTGGAACTTGCAACCGTCGTAATTACTCTGAAACTATGAAGATATTACTTATAAGAGGCAAATCGTAAGACTGCACGGCATACCAGTCGACATTGTACCAGACAAGGATTCGCATGACCAGAGTTGGTGGTCAACACCGTAGAGACAGTTAAGTAATACAAGGACACTGGCAAGCAGTGCAAGACAGAAAAAAGCAGTGGGCAGACCGTCATCATCATCCCTTGGAATTCAAAGAGGACGGTCATATCATCTTGAGGATATCACCTATTAGAGACACCATTCGATTCGGAGGAAGCAGCAAGTTGAGTCCAAGGTATATTGGACCATTGATGTACTAGAAAGAGTGGCAGTAGTGGCATATCAACTTGCACTACCACCTTCCCTTGAGAGAGTACTTGATGTATTCCCCGTATCGCAACTCAGGCAATATTTGACAGACAGCAGTCATGTTCTCAACCATTCGGAGATCACCATTAGGCCGAGCTTGTCGTATCAAGAGCAACCCGTAGGAATCCTTGATCATTGAGGAAAGGTATTGAAAAATCAGTCCATTCCCTTGGTCCGCGTGACATAAAAGCATGGCGCGCCAGAAGAATCTACTTGGAAGCGTGTGGACGACATGCGTAATCATTTTTCGAACCTATTCGTAAACCAAGATATAAATTACTTTGTGAAATTATATTTATTGCCATCCTTGACTTCTACCGTGGCTTAGTTTTAATTTCGAGGACGAATTTTTTTATAAGTTGGGTAGATTATAAACCCCTTCGACCAGATTTCAGTATTTTTAGGATTATTTTAACAATTTAGGATTTATGGCAATATTTTAATTTATTTTCCTACATATCCTGTTGACTTGTGCACCTGTCCATCTCCTAATTATTTGGAGCTTTAGCTTGACTGTTATCCCCGAACAAAGTTCACATACCTGTCCTAGACATACCAGACTATTTTTCTGAACTTTGTGCAACTCACAGATGTGCTAAAATGAGCCTCGTTTGAGACGCACAAATATCGTTACAAAAGTCGTATTTATTTCCTATTTTATTTTCTGCTCTTTACCCATCTCTGTACCCCTAGGGATTTGAGGCCCAACATGCATCTATTTTGCCCAAACAAAAATACGTTAATATTCTACACTGAGTATACTACATTTAGTATATTGACACCGTAGAAAAATTATGGCCCTACCTGCCTCTAAATAATTAGAGAACACCGGTGCGCAGTATTTATTAATTAATTAAATACGATGACCCGTATCACCCAGAAACCAGGCCCAGCCCCTGCCCAGACTCACCCCCACCCCCTCGGGACCCTCACACAGCTTTTTCCTTCAATTCTGTGAATTTTAGCATTTTCAGGAATCGGGTGTTTTTCCAGACAATTTCGTAATTGCGTAATTTCTCAAATCTAGGACTTTACGCAATTTACGAAATTATAGGGACTTTTCTGCAAATTGCAGTGCGAGGTGTCACCCCCTCATTGGCCGGTGAACCTGCACCTTCCATTTGGAGACGGGACCCACCCGAAAATATCCCAAAAATATCCTACAAATATCCCAAAAATATCTTAAGATATTTTATTAAAATATCTATTATACTTCTTTATAAATAAAAAGAAAAAAAGGAAATAAAAATCAAAACCCAAATCCCCCCCCAGGCCGCAGCCGACCCCCCCCCCCCCCTCGCTGGAGCGGCAGCCGACCCCCGCCGCCGGAGCCGCTCCGCCTCGCCGAGCCCCCCCCCCCCCCCGCTGGCCATCTCCTCCTTCTCCTCCTCATTTCCTCCTCCCCGCCGCTCCCTCTCTCCTCTCTCCCTCTTCCTCTCCTCATCCCCCCCAGGCCGGAGCCGAACCCGTCGGCGAGCCGACCCCCGACCTTCGTCAGCCTTCCTCCTCCTCCACTTCTTCTCCACCACCACCGCCACCCCCATCACAATCCGCCGCCACCACCAGCCTCCACCACCAGCACCAACGCCACCACCACCATCGATCCCCTTCTCCTCCATCACCAACATCTCCTCCTCCTCCTCGGCCACTCCCCATCCGGCCAGTGCCCAGCCGCCCTCAGCCTGACGACTCCCCAGCTCCTCCTCCACCCTACCTCGCTCTCAGGCCATCATCCCCGATCCGCAGCAGTGGCCGCTCGAGATCCGGCCGACCCAGCCCGGCCACTCCCCGACCGGCCAGCGCCTAGCCGTCTTCCTCCAGCGACCCGCCCCGGCCGGTCTCCAGCAACCCTAGGGTCGCCGTGGACGCGGACAGGACACGGACCCAGCCCTCGGACTCGTGTCGGACACGGAGAAGTTTGGTTTTTCGAGCTCTGTTCAGGTAACGATTTCTCTCACCTCGTAATTCCGATTTCAATTCCGTCAGTTGCGTCGTGTAGACTATGTAACCATCTCGGTGTCCGTGTAACCCGCTCGGAGCATCGCGTCCTGTGGCGATCGCAAACCGTGATCCAAAAATAGGAAAAATAACGACCCGATTCACCCCGGAACTGAGTACGCCCCGCCAAACGGGACGACTTGGTCGCACGCGGTCTTTACCAAAACGTGCGCGACGTTGATACGGACGTGTAGGAGTTCAAAGAAGTTGATTTGGATGTGCGTGCACACCGGAATCAACGCGTATCCGTCGACACCGTCCCGTATCCGTCAGTTCTGGAACACGCTGTAACTTTGTGTACACACGTCGGATCGAAATGAAACTTGCGCCATCGGACTCGTAGCAATACGCTGGTCCTGTGATCCAAGTTTGGTTCAATTCTGAGAACGTTGACAAAACCTTGTATCGTGGGCCCCACCGGCTCCACTTGACGGGCGATTTTGTGATCGGCACATCGAAATCTAGTTCTGAACATTCCGTTGGGTTCGTATCGATGTTCTGGACTTGTGGACACTAAGTTTGGCGAATTTGGAGACCTTTGACTCTGACATATTTTTCGGTGCAAAGCGGCCCACATGTGGACCCCGCTTTGACCAGAAACTGTCATTTTTGCCCCTGTGTCCAAATTGGACTTAAAAATAGGCATTTCTAGCTATTTGATATTTTCTGAGACTGTTAGTGATGTTTATTTCAGCATCCGGAGACTTTCCTTCTGAGACTATAGTTTCTGACTTCTTGGCATTTGACATCTGGACATTATATTTTGCAGCTCTTGCCAGGCAAGTATACCTTGCCTTGTTGTAGTGTTTAAATTCACTTATTGTTAGTTACATGTTTATCTATTTTAATATTATATAAATGTGCGCGTCCGAGAAAACTCGGGTGCAGTCAACGATGGCGTTGACGTTAGGACTTGTGTCTGACCTAGTGTCTAGTAGACCCACCTAAAGTTGTAAAGTTATTGATATAACTTTCCAGGCCTTGACACGTATCATTACACGTAACAGAGTGAGTACATGTAGGGACGCGTGCCTCATGCGCGACTGGCCATCAGTGTGAGCAACACGTGTAGCGGTATTTAGCTCAGTTATTTATTTTATTGAGACTTGCATCATAGTATGAGGTGTCCACGTCGTTTTCACGACTTGTACATCTATATTGGGCGGGAAAGATACTAGTAGGCGTATGGGACACCCCCCTCCTTGAGTTTTTATCCTTCGTACCATGCTCCTCGGAGATGGTCGATTGCAGAGCTACCCGTGTATCCGGGGGCATATGACACATATACTAGCCGGTCATGACGATTGGTGAATTACGTCAGCATATGTCAAGCCTACACATTCCCATGCGTACTACAAGGTCTTTAAATTGCATTCACTTAGAGGGTTAGCACACCCCATTTATTTATTCAGTATTTACATTATGGCATGTTATTTTTATGTATCTTGCTATGTCCCTTTGAGGACCTGGTCCCCTGCCAGGTGTATATGTTCTTGAGCATTCGCAGGAGAGCAGATCCAGGCATGTTACGTATATCCCGAGGAGGTCTTCTCTTTGAGCCTCGTGATTGTCAGATGTTGTTCTTATATGGTGTGTATCTGGTTCCTTTTTATATTCTATTTCGGCAGTAGATTTATTTCCATCTGACTGTCATTCTTAGATATTTGTACTGAGATCTAGTTACATGGTTATTGGTTATTCATATATTTATGTGATTTCTGTGGATGAGATTTAGATATTACCCTGTGACTTGTGATTAATTATACCACTGGTGAACTATTGTTCATTATACAGCGTACGCACGTATATATGGTTTCCATATATTGGAGTTGCCATATATACGGGCGGCTGGCATAGTTACGTATCATAGTCCTACGTATTTTGGGACTGGGGCGTGACATGATTCGTTCGGTGAGTGGCTTCAGCCCTTCGATGAATCATTTTGTCATCTCTCTTAATAAGAAGAATCTCTAATCCACTCTGTTGCATGTCCCTAAGTTCAATGATGCCTCACCAATACGATAAGCTAAAGAAGTAAACTGCATGCTTGAAATATATATAATTGTTGCTTTACTTTCAAGTTTATATTACATGTCCCTTACTCATATATTGCGCAACAAGAATGGGTATAGCAAATGTCATGACCCACACCTGGACTGAGGGTACGAGTACGTTGATACGTCCAGCCTACGTCGCAGCATCGGCGGTAGAACACTGTCTAGGTCAACAATACTATTTAAATATCTCATAAAATATATATAATGTACCTGTTAGGATATCTCAACTCCAAATGGAGGACAATATAATAGTATGATAATCAATACTTAATCATAATATAAAACTATAGGGAGATAATAGCGCGATTTGGAATAAAGAATATAGTCATAAAGTCACAATACAATCCAAATCCAAGTCTAATAGTCTAATCATAACACAATAGTCTCAATATAATATAACATGCCCAAAATGTCTAAGTTGGAGACATATCCAGTACAATAAAAAAATAACTAAGTCTCCTCGACAGCTGGCACTAGATCATCATGCTCTATGGATGCTACATCAGACGACTCGCCATCATGTGGCCCGTAGTAAGTGGGACACAACTCCTCTAACCAATCATCTGAAAAATATATTCAATCAGGATTGGAGCAAAGTTCGATTATTTTTCACAATCTAGGTCAGTGAACTTCTATTGGTTTCGAACCAGTCTCATAGCATGATGTCAGGTAGCCTTACGCCATTTTTGGGGAATACCTGCGCGAGAGTTTCAAGCAGGAACTTTTCGAAAGAAATCTTGTAGGTTTATAGGGTTGAAACTACTCGTAGATTCCTTTATGTTCCAGGCGCTCACGTATCTACAACTACATCCCCGAGCGACAGTCAAACGGGGGGGGGGGTTGGGAAGCTCGTCGGTGTCTAGCAGATCTGGAAATTCATTTCACTCTGAAAGCAGTTCCAAATACATGATAGAGAATATATGACAAGTAATATAAAATGATACAAGATGCTAGGGAATAAAAATATAACTGAGATAAGTAGGTAAAATACTGGAAAGATAAATATAGGTAATATGGAATTTACTACAAGTAGGAGAAACTAGAATACTAACTAAGTGCCTTAGAGTACAAGTTCGTTATGTCATCGGTTTAGGTTGAACACGTTTATTCTAAGGTAACTCGATTATATGTGAGGTATATAATCGACATGAACACGAATACACTATAGGCTTTGATAACATAACCAACTTCTACTCCTCCGTCCCAACTAATACTCATGGATCCGATCACGACACATTACGTACACAAATTTAATATAAGTACACGGAGAACACAAATGAACACGAGCACAAGGAATACCCGATGCACATGATAAAGTACATGTAGAAGGAGTATCCAGAGTTCTTGATAAGGGATAACATTTCCTGACAGGATCCCTATAGTACCAATCCGTGTAATAATGTGTCAGAATCAAGTATACAGTTCTAGAATATGTGATATATACACTATCATATAATAAAAATTAACAGAGAGATGTACTCGCCTGTGGTCCTGAGCAAATGATATAACTCGGTGTTCGAAATTGTGTCACACAAACCTATATATGAAATATTATGTCACTTGAGTGTAAAGAAGTAATAAATAACTAAAAATGAGTCAAAATATAATTTTTAGTCCATTTTTAGGTCATACTAGTCAACTAGGCCAATATCTTGATTTTAGGTCCATACCTAGCTTCTAGGTTGATAACTAGTCTAAACTAGTAATTACCAAATGATACAAGGTTGTGGTTAGGCTTCTAGGTCCATAACTCGAAGGTAATAGCTAAACTATCTAATATCACTAAGTGTTAAGTATAACTAGTTAATATTATTAAGTAACTTATATATATCTATAATAATCTCTAATACTTTCTATATAACTAATACTTAACTTACCTAAACCAATATCTGATATCAACCATTATCTAACCTTACACTGATATCTGGTACCACTACCCCCAATATATAACTAATGCCCTCATATATACTCATAATCCTAGGCCATATACCGAAGTATAACTGATACCTTTCATTTATTCAGATTATCTTAACTGTTACTCTTTAACCCAATACCCTTGTCTCAGCTGAACACTCACTCTCTCTACTCACATACACACTAAAGTATCTCCTAGACCATGGTACATGTACGTATATCTTGATACTCTTACCCAAGCCATAACCATATAGACTGCACAACTTAATACTAAAATACTCCTAGCATTTAGGACTTCATGCTAAACTTGTACTGCACACAGATCTTGCCACACACACACACACTCATCCATTTAGCACACTCTTATACTTGTATACACCAATTGTGCATTTGATACCTACTCCTCACTGATACCTAGGTCTGAACATCACTATATTGTCCCCCCTTGCTAACACCACCTTGCACAGGCCGTACAACTTGATGCTACTGTTGTTGTGTTCTCATATTGGTCTGAACATATCAGTATTTGCCCCCTCCCCCTTCACCTGCTGCATGTGCATCAACCTCCATATTTTGTTGTCACACATTCAACAATTGCAGTATGGAACAACACTTAATCCCCCCCTCACACTACACTAGGAGCATACCCTATTGCATAATCAAATCTGAACACGGAACCCTACAACTGCTATCACTTCCCTTCACTCCTTGTGCACACTTGCACACAGGCAATATATGAGGAGCAACCGATCCTTCACACTCATCCAGTTCTAAATTCAGACATTTCCCCCAACATAGCACCAATATCCTTTAACACATGTGTACACATTGCACACAAACTTACCTGGTCACTTAATTGATACCTCACAGTCACACTAACCCTTTCACCCCATGCTCACTCTATGACGACACACCATGAAACACACAACACACACACACACACACACACACACACACACACACACACACACACATATATATATATATATATAAGTACACATCAATATATACCATCATCTATGCATATATACTATATGGGAACCTAGCATGGTAATTAAACAAATATCTCAAGTGCATTGTCAAAATACATTGATACTTATGATGCACCCTCCAATAAACCAATCCATTATGATACCACTCCTCCAAATATATAAAACACATTCTAATATAGTTATATAATACCATCTAACAATTATATTAGCTATAAATCATGTAATTAGGAAAATTGACATGCGTATCACAAGTACGAAAGAAAAAATCCCCAAAAATTATCCCGTATCACAAAGTATCATGTTACGGCCTACTCGTGTCACATATCTAGCCTCATAACACCAATCTAAGTCTAATTAGACCTAATTATCCTAATGACAAATACTTGGTGTCACTATCACATTTCTAGATATGGGTATTTTGTCTATTCATATTATTTATATATTGTGCTACTAATTATTTATTATATGTTGTGCTATTTATTTGTTATAGGTTAGTAGCTAACCTATTTATTGGACTTGACCCTAGTGGACCTAATTAGGCTTGTCGTGATATATTGAACCCAACATTTTGGGCTAGGCCCATAGACTCAACCCTCTTCATTAATTAGGTGATTTAATTAAACTTTTATTAGGATTAGATGCTTCCTAATATAGCCCTCCCTAATTATTCCTCTTAACTAACATATAGGGGTATAATGGACATTGATTGTTGCTTGGAGGAGGGGAAAGAGGGGCCCGACCACTATTAGTGGGTCTTCTCTCTCTCCTCTTCATTCATACACACAATTCTAGATCCCCAATTTAGTTCATCCCCAATTTACTTCACCCCTCCACAAAATTCAGCCCAATTCACTCTCTTTCTCTCTCATTTTTACCAATCAAGGAGCATTGGAGCTTGGATTACAAGAAGCACTTGGAGAAGGAGATATTGGCAAGAAGCTTGTGTCTGGATCTTGTCAATTTGAGCAATTCATTAAAAATCCATCTCCCAATAGGTATAGATCTGAATTTTCCTCTATCATAGACTATAATTCATGCATTTAACCTTTAGGAACCCATCCATGGCTTAGGGCTACCCAAAGGAGAAAGAACTAGGCCCAATTGACACCAAATATGACTTCTACATAAATTTTTGTACACAATTAGAGTAATTACGAGATTGATACATCAAGTGTGTGTTATGAGACTAACTTAGTCTATTAGACTTAAATCGAGGTTGTGGGACTAGTTACATGTCCACAATTGGATGTGAGTAGACCGTATCGCGATACAGTGTGATACTTTGTGATACGAGGCTCATTTTGGATGATTTGTGTTAATTTTCTTTATTTCCCTTGTAACTAGTTGTATTAATTATTTATAAGTATAATTGATGTGTGAGAATGGTTAGTGTGGAGAATTGGTGAGTTTTGACACTTGTTTAAGTATGTATCATGAGTAACTTAGCCTTGCATCTTAGGTGTTTGGTTAATTAACATTAGTAGGCATGTGTATATATATATATATATATATATATATATATATATATATATATATATATATATATATATATATATATATATATATATATATATATATATATATATTACTGTCTTTATAATGGAGGTGTATATATAGTGTGTGTGTGTGTCTCATTTTTGTGTGCAGTGAGCATTAACAATAATGTCCGTGGGTGTATCATACCATATATGACTGTGTGAGTGTTATATATATATATATATATATATATATATATATATATATATATATATATATGAGTATGATATAGGTGTGTGTATGTGTATATATCTACTGATAGTGGTATATGGGGGTGTGATTGTTGTAATGTGGAGCTCGAGAAGGAGGAATGGGTATCAGTGCACACAGTGTGCACTGATCAGTTCAGTTGCAACCTGTGTTGAGGTTAGGTTATTGATCAAGTTATAGTCAAGAGCAACAGTTAGTATAGAAGGGGAGTTAGCAGAAACTAGGGACCATGGCAGTTTAGGATTAGAGTGATGCTAATTGGTACCTGAATGTATCAGTGTGGACTGAGTACTTACCTGTAGGAAGGGAAATCTATTTCAGTCAGAAAGGGCTAAGTTGCAGCAGCATCAGTGCACCAATTTGCACTGCTTTAGGACTAATACAGCAATAAAAGTAGTAGCATCTGGAGCATCAGTGCATGGGATCGAGTTGGATTGATTGGTCTAGTTATTAGTTAGTTAAGTCAACAGTTAGTGTTTCAGTTAGTGAATGTAAATATAAATTTTAGAGTTAGTATAAGTTGTGGTATCAGTTGCTATCTAGTAGTAGAAGGTTAGTTAAGTTAGTAATTGGGATCGGTTGATTGAGTTACATTAGTATAGGTTAAGTATCAGTTGTTAGTATCATTTAGTGTATGTATGATATCAGTTATAAGTATATTTAGTTATGGGTCTAAGTTATAAGGTATAAGTTATGTTAATAGTATATGCCTCCTAGACATGGATATGGGGTATGGGTATTGGTTAATGGGTATGTTAGGGTATTGGTACCTAGATACCACATTCAACCTAGTACCCACTAATATAGGCTGTACTCAACTTAGAAGCGTAGTACGACCCTAGAATCATGGTATTAGTCTAGTGTGACCTAGTATCGACCTAGAATCAAGGTAAACACCTAGTTTGACATAGTATTGGCCTAGAAAACATATTTTGACTCATTTAGCATGTTTATCACTCTATTACATCCAAGTGATATGATATTCCTATGTAGGGTTGTATGACACCAGCTCGGACACCGAGTTTCTTTTTTTGCTCCGGACCAGAGGCGAGTACATCTCTCTGTTAGTTTTTATTTTATGATAGTGTATACATCACTTATTTTAGAACTGATATACCTGATTCTGACATATTATTACATGGAATGGTACTATATGGATCATGTCAGGAGATGTTATCCCCTTACCATATTCAGCGGGTAGTCCTACACATGTATTTCATTATGTGCATCATGTATTGTTCTTCATGTTCTCTCACTATCCATGTACAGTGTGCTTGTATTAAATCATGTGCGTAACGTGTCATGATTGGATCCATGAGTATTGGTTAGGGCTGGGGGAGTAGAAGTTGGTTATGCGATCAATCTCTTAGCGTAATTATGTGTATATCGATTATACACTTCACGTATAATCGAGTTACCTTAGAATAATCATGTGCAACCCAAGCCGATCACATATCGAACTTGTGCTCTAAATAACATAGACTGTATTATAGTTTCTTTCATATTTCCTATATTTATCCTTTCAGTACATATTATATTTATTTGCAAGCTTCAGTTATATTTCCACTTTCTAGTGCATCTTGTATTCTTTTTTATTGCTTGTCATATATTCTCTACCATGTATTTGGAACTACTTTCAGAGTTTTGTAGTTCGCTCCAATCCTGACTGGATAAATATTTTTCAAATAATTGGTTAGAGGAGTTATATCCCACATACTACGGGCCGCAGGATGAGATTGCACCTTTAGAATAAGATGACATAGTGCCAGCTGTCGAGAAGATTTAGCTATTTCATTATTATAATGGATGTGACCATATCTTAGACATTGGATGTGTTGTATATATATTTGAGACTTTGTACTGTGACTTGTTACTCTATTCGTCTATTCCATATCGTGCCATATCTTTCTCTAGTTTTATTGTGATTGAGTATTGACTATCATATTATCATATTGTTCCTCCATTTGGAGTTGAGATATCATTGACAGGTACATTATATATATTGTTTGAGATATTAAGATAGTATTATTGACCTAGACAGCGTTCTACCGTCGATGCTGCGATGTAGGTTAGTCGTACCCACGTACTTGTGCCCTTACACCGGGTGCGGGTCATGATACTTGGTGCACCAATCTTAAAATTCCCTCAAATTGGACACAAATCTCAATGTAGAAGTCATAATTTGGGTCAAATGAACATAGTTCTTCTTTCTATGGGTATCCCTAATATCACGACCCGATTCCGTAGAATCATTGAGGTGTCCCCCGAATCGTGACCGCCGTGCAGGCCTGGGGTTGCGCCCGCACAAGGCTAGAGATATTTGTATTTGAGCACACATTCAGAGTACGCAGATAAATTAAGCACAAGTTGAAACATGTAAAAGTTCTCTTTATTGATAATGAACATCTATTACAAACTCTTGACCGAGTCAGCTAATTTGCCGCATGGGCTTACAAAAGTGTTGACTCAAAATGAGATAGCAGTCATGTACATTACATCCCTTTACTAAACTTCAAAATGATAAAGACCTTCGGGAGGGTTGACGGCTTTACCTCTGAGATGCATTATGTTTGGGTTGTAAGCTCATTTCTTCAAGTACTTCAAAATGCGGCACGATCAGGATGCGCCTACAGCTGGACTGGATTGGGAAAGACGACTTTGGCTCCTCGCTCGGTTCTCCTTGGTGCGGTGAACCTGTTTCAACGAGGGTCAGTATGTCGAAACATACTGGTGAAGGTGAGCTAACCCAACTATACCAATCAACACGTTGTTTTAATAAAGCATGCATATTTTTGTAGTCTTTCTATCTTACCTTAGTTTATTTATAAGTAAGCAGCATATAGAATTTACTAAAATGAACTTGCCACCATTCGGTGACTTTTACCTGTCCGTCTGAACCACCTGCACAATACTTACCATGCCTTCCTGCCACGAAGACACAAGTTAGTTTGCAACAGGTTTAAATATACAAGGGGATCACTAGCGTGATGCCATAATGGACATAGTCAAGGACAGGGATATCATACAACGAGAGCACACGATGCGCTGCAAGCCATCCCCTCCAGCACACGATGACTACACACGAAGTTCCGCCCGGACCAGAACGGTGCCAGTGCCCCAGCGACCGTCCGCAGAACTGTACCCTTGTGCACAAGTTGTCCATGATCAAACACGTTTATTAAGTTAATAATTCATGCAGTTGAGGCAACACGAGTACAAGACAAGCAATATTGCATGATTTATTTTGCATAGCCTCCCTGAACAATTATGCGATACAAGGTGTGTTCCATGCTTAGCTCAATTTATAGAAGAAGATGCATTCTAACTAAAACTGAAGCATGTATAGAACATTGAAATAAACTAGCATACAATAGGATAACCGTTCACAAGTTTAGTGACAAGCAATGCATTCCAAGTCTATTCCCTTTTTATCTTGACATCTTTTAGTTATTACTTGGTATCGTCTGATCGGGGCAAACAAGAATGCAAGATTTTTAGATGTGAAGACTTGGAAGAAGGGATAGCTAATCGGCATGGTAGCTACTCACTTAGATGGTTGGAAGGGAGAAGGAAAGAGGCGCTTCAAGGCTCCGCTCGTAAGCCGCCTACTGCTCGTTCACCTGCATTGCACGAACAGCTCGATTAATACCTCTTCCTCTCTTTCCAATCTCGGAATTGAAGTGCAGTTCAATGAATGAAAATATTAAAATCCATCGAAACCGTTCAAGAAAAACAAGCAAATCCGAAAACCAACTCAAAGCACAAAAGCAACAAGCGACATCGAAATCTAAGGCAATAAAAGATGCAGCGGAGAGGTCCCTCATGACTCTGCCGCTAAGTCGATCCCGGGGGCACGGTTCACTGAATATGGGAATCGATTCCGAATAAACAAATCCATAACTGTAAACCCCCTGATTTTTAAAAATTTTCAAAACTGGATTTTCATAATTTTTTGGGACTTTTCTGTAATATAAAAACATAGTTTTAATATTTAAATGATTTTTAAATGATAATAAACAATATTAAAATATTATGAAAATAATATTTTTGGGTGTAAAATGAAAAACTGGACTTAGGACAATTTTCTGGGATTTTATTGGGCCCCGGACCTATTTTAAAATACCTGAAAACTATTTATTGAAATTATTTATTTATTTATTTATTATTTAATGATTTAATTAATTATTTATTTATTTTAATAAATAAATCGGCCCAGCCCGCGGCCCACTGGACCCGGCCCACTGGGCCCAGCCCCAACCCGGCCCAGCCCGGCCCAACAGACTCCGGCCCAACCCATTGGCCTAGCGGGTCGGGCGGGTCCACCCGAACCTGACTCGCGTATCCGAACCCTCTCACCCCCACCCGTGTCCCCACGACCCGCACGCAGCCACGTTCTCCGCCGCCCGCCGCGATTTTCGGCCGCCACGACCCGCCTCCCCCTCCGCTAGCCCCGCCACGTCCTCCGCCCCTCTCGGCCCCCTCTCCCTCGCTCCTCCCTATAAATCCACCATCTCCCCTACCTCTCCGGGCACACCGCCCTAGCCCCCGCTCCGTCGACCTCCGCCCGCAGCCGCCACCCGCCGTGGCCTCGCCCAGCCGACGCCGCCTCGCCCAGCCCCCAGCCCCTCCTTCTTCCTCCCCCTCTCCTCGTCGAACAGCAGCAGCCAACGGCAGCGCCGCCTCCGCGCCACCAGCCGCCCGCGCGCCGCTGCGTGCCTCGCCGCCCTAGCCCCGGCCAGCCGCTCCCCGCCTCAGCGCCACCGGAGTTCAGCCCTAACCCTAATTTCTATTTTACTGTGTCGGACACAGGACACAGTGTCCTGTGTCGTGTCGAACACAATTTTACCCCGGCTTTCGACCCCAGTTCA
Organism: Iris macrosiphon; assembly: GCA_036927795.1. NCBI lineage: Eukaryota > Viridiplantae > Streptophyta > Magnoliopsida > Asparagales > Iridaceae > Iris > Iris macrosiphon. The sequence goes on along the minus strand of JAYESA010000013.1, from coordinate 173,237,705 downwards.
GGTGCGTGTATCTTTTGTTCGTAGCTCTGTTTTCGATTCCATAAATTGCGTTGCGAAGCCTGTATGACCCTCTCGGTGCCCGGACAAACCGCTCGGGGCATCGCGTCCTATGGTGATCGCACACAGCGATCCAAAAATAGGAAAAACCAGACCTTGTTTCACCCCGGAACTGAGTATGCCCTGCCAAACGGGACGACTTGGTCGCGCGCGGTCTTCATAGATACATGCGCGTCGTCGATACGGACGTGTAGGATTTCGCAGAAGTCGATTCGGGTGTGCGTGCACACAGGGATCAACGCGTATCCGCGGACATCGCCCCGTATCCGACTTTTCTGTATTTTACCCTAACTTTGTGTACACACATCGGATTGAAACGAAGCTTATGCCATCGGACGCATAGCGATACGCTGGTCCTGTGACTCAAGTTTGGTTCGATTCTGAGAACGTTGACAAAATCGCGTGTCGTGGGCCCCAAAGGCCCCGCTCGACGGGCGATTTTGTGATCGGCTCATCGGAATCTAATTCTGGAAGTTCCGTTGGGTTCGTATCATCGTTTCTGACCTGTTGACACTAAGTTTGGTGAATTTGGAGACCTTTGACCCTGACACATTTTTCGGTGCAAAGCGGGCCCACATGTGGACCCCGTTTTGACCCGAAACTGCCGTTTTGTCCTTGTCTCCAAAATTGGACCCAAGGACAGGCGTTTCTAGCTGATTGATATTTTTTGGATCTGATGGTGATGTTTATTTCAGTAACTGGAGTACCGCCTGCAAATCCAACCGAAGTCAGAGCCGCAATTGGAACCGGAACCACAGGCAAGTGTACCTCGCCAAAACTTGCAGCTTTGCTACCTATTTTCTGGACTTAGTTATACATCAGTGGACAAGTGTACCTTGCCAAACCCTGCAGCTTGCTATATATTTTTTTGGTTTAATTTAGCATCAGTGGGCAAGTAAAGCTTGCCAATTCTCAGTAATTCCTGTTATAGTATTTTAATTAAGTTCTGGTAGATTCATATGAAAACTTGTTTAACTGCTCAACCCAGGACACCTGACACTATTCATGCGACGGAATTGCCTGAGATATACCTGGTGATTCCGTATAGGATACATATTCATGACATTTACAGTTTACATGCTTAGATTCTATCCTGACTCATTGCATTAGTTTGATCTTGCGTGACTTGTACCTGAGATTCTCTGGAACTGTGACGTGAGATTACATGGGGTGGAGAGAGTATTACCATAACAAAGGCTGATTATATTATATATATTGACATCTGGATGTGTCTTAGTCTCTGACACAGAGCTATGGCACCAGTTCTGGCCCTTCGAGAAAATACTGCTATGGGTTTCTCCGACACTGATCCTGTAGTAGCCTCAGCCTGAGTATGACTAAAACTCTCAACTTGCATATCACTTAGCTGGTTATATAGTTTACCCTATGGTTTCATTTATTGCTGCACTGCATTTATTTTGGCTTGTATTTTCTGTACCTTGTTATGTCCCCTGAGGACCTGGAATGGACTATGTCCCCAGGTATAGCCGCAAAGATCTACCCCGAGGTGTATGGTACAGGAGCACTCCTTGGAGCAGAACCCGGAACCGAGGACGAGATAGTGGCCGAAGACTTCTCCTGAGCACCGACTTCATTCACTCAGTATTTCCATTTCCAGTATTTTATTTCATGTCTATTTTCTTAATGTAACAGACTGATTCTCGGATTATTCTCGAGATAATCTTATTTGAGATTTGTTTAGTTATTCTATTGCATTATTTCTGGCATTAATCTGTGTTTATTCTGTGGATGAGATTAGAAATACCTGAGACTTGTAACATCTTACTGTTAGACTATAGCTTAAGCATGCCCTGATGGATCCATCTAATTGGGTTGTCCATCGGTGCGTGCTGCTGGCCATTGCCGCGCATCCAGTCCCTCGGCATTTTGGGACTGGGGCGTGACATGGTTTTTGTGGTGGCCCATGCAGGTCTACGACTAAATTGTTCGGTTTCAACTTAGAGATCGAACAGGCCTGCAATAAGAATAGGATAAGTTTTAGGATCTCATCCACTTGCTTGAATCATTCTTGATCTCTATATCGACTTCAAATAATTTACTTGCATCCTGCCTTGATTCTTGTGCGCCTCTTATTGTTTATTTTGGATACAGGAAAATGGCCCCACAAGAGTGCAACGAGACTCCCGCCGGAACACCACAAGCTACAGGTGTCACCTATGACGACGAAGTGACACCAGTCGGAGGAGTTCCATCAACTCAACAGAGCCGGCAGGCAGGCCAACCTACCTCCAAATTTCGGCGTGATGACATCCCACCTCCGCCGTAGTTTGTTCCACCAGCGCCCGTATTCCCACAAGGACAGCTGATTGACGGGCAACAGATATTCCAACTGATCTACGCGATGATGCAAGCCCAGCAACAAGTCCAACACGAGGCTCAGCGTCATGAGGTTGAATTCTTGAGGAGCAGCATCGTAACTGCACTGGAGCAGGCCAACCTACCAGCTCGACGGCCATCGACGGGCTCCATCACTGACTTCCGCCAACTGAAGTCCCGTACCTTCTCAGGCAAGGAAGAGCCCACAGAAGTTCATGAATGGCTCACCAACATTCGGCATCAACTTGAAGCAACTGAGCTTCCCCTGGAACGTTGGATGACTGCCGTCAGAATGCAATTGACGGACAACGCTCATCACTGGTGGCTATCCGAGGAGACACGGCTCAGACCAGACTGAGTTACTTGGGAGGAGTTCTCCAGACTCTTCCAAGAGATGTACATTCCAGCCATCGCTCGATCAGAACTGCGGGACAAGTTCAATCGCCTCACTCAGGAGGCTATGACGGTGGAAGAGTACAACGCTGAGTTCATTCGTCTAAGCCGCTTTGCCCCAACCCTGATCCCGACAGAGGAAGAGAAGGCCGAGAAATTCTTCGACGGACTGAACATTGAGCTACAGAAACTAATTGGGTCCGTCGTACCAACATCATACTCGGACGTCCTTGCTGCGGCTCGACGCATGGAGCGCGTCACCAAGAGAGAAACCAGTCTGAAGAGGTCTTCCCCATCAGCAACATCCAGAGCACCATAAGAAGAATCTGCAAAGAGACCGCACCAACAGCAAAAAGTATCTACACCACAAGTGGTAGTCCTCCTTACTTGTCACTACTGTGGCAAAGCAGGCCATATCGCCAGGGAATGCCGACGCAGGTTAGGACTATACTTAGGCTGCGGATCCAGACAGCATACAGTGAGAGACTGCCCTGAGCGTAGAGAAGGAGCACCAAAGGTGAACCAGCAAACTCCACCAGCGCCTCGAGCAGCACCCTACCAGCAAGCTCAACAGCAACAGAGGAATCTACCTCAAGGACGAGGACAAGCTTACGCGACGACTGTGGAGGACGCTGATACGAGTAAGTGATTCGTAGTTATCCGTTTCTAGTCTTGTTGTAGCTCGTGCCTATTGGTTCGTGACCTCAGCCCCAACCTAGTAAAATATAACTTGTTAATAATAATCTGGTTTTCATAAAAGTTGTATTTTTTTACTTTAACTAGATTTTTCAGGAAAGTGTATAACTTTCATTTTTAGGGAAACGGTATTTTCCTAAGTATCTTGTGATGTGTTTTCAAACGATGCTTGTGACCGCGTCATCTCTGTTGACCGGTTATTCTTTGATTGTGAGGACGCAATCCTCTTAAGGGGGGTAGATTGTAAACCCCCGATTTTTCAAAATTTTCAAAACTGGATTTTCATAATTTTCTGGACATTTCTGGGAATTTTCTGTAATTTAAAAACAGGATTTTAATATTTAAATAATTTTTAAATGATAATAAACAATATTAAAATATTATAAAAATAATATTTTTTGGTGTAAAATGAAAAACTGGACTTAGGGTAATTTTCTGGAATTTTATTGGGCCCCGGACCTATTTTAAAACACCTAAAAACTATTTATTGAAATTATTTATTTATTTATTAATTATTTAATGATTTAATTAATTATTTATTTATTTTAATAAATAAATCGGCCTAGCCCGCGGCCCACTGGACCCGGCCCACCGGGCCCAGCCCCAACCCGGCCCAGCCCGGCCCAACAGACTCCGGCCCAACCCATTGGCCTAGCGGGTCGGGCGGGTCCACCCGAACCCGACCCGCGCACCCGAACCCGCTCACCCCCACCCGTGTCCCCACGACCCGCACGCAGCCGCGTTCTCCGCCGCCCGCCGCAATTTTCGGCCGCCATGACCCGCCTCCCCCTCCGCTAGCCCCGCCACGTCCTCTGCCCCTCTCGGCCCCCTCTCCCTCGCTCCTCCCTATAAATCCATCCTCTCCCCTACCTCTCCGGGCACACCGCCCTAGCCCCCGCTCCGTCGACCTCCGCCCGCAGCCGCCACCCGCCATGGCCTCCCCCAGCCGACGCCGCCTCGCCCAGCCCCCAGCCCCTCCTTCTTCCTCCCCCTCTCCTCGTCGAACAGCAGCAGCCAACGGCAGCGCCGCCGTGCCGCCTCCGCGCCACCAGCCGCCCGCGTGCCGCAGCGTGCCTCGCCTCCCTAGCCCCGGCCAGCCGCTCCCCGCCTCAGCGCCACCGGAGTTTAGCCCTAACCCTAACCCTAATTTCTATTTCACTGTGTCGGACACAGGACACAGTGTCCTGTGTCGTGTCGGACACGATTTTACCCCGGCTTTTGACCCCAGTTCAGGTGCGTGTATCTTCTTGCTCGTAGCTCTGTTTTTGATTCCGTAAATTGCGTTGTGAATCCTGTATGACCCTCTCGGTGCCCGGACAAACTGCTCGGGGCATCGCGTCCTGTGGTGATCGTACACCGCGATCCAAAAACAGGAAAAATCAGACCCTGTTTCACCCCGGAACCGAGTACGCCCCGCCAAATGGGATGACTTGGTCACGCGCGGTCTTCACAGATACATGCGCGTCGTCGATACGGACGTGTGGGATTTCGCAGAAGTCGATTCGGGTGTGCGTGCACACCGGGATCAACGCGTATCCGCGGACATCGCCCCGTATCCGACTTTTCTGTATTTCATCCTAACTTTGTGTACACACGTCGGATTAAAATGAAGCTTGTGCCATCGGACGCGTAGAGATACGCTGGTCCTGTGACTCAAGTTTGGTTCGATTCTGAGAACGTTGACGAAATCGCGTGTCGTGGGCCCCACAGGCCCCGCTCGACGGGCAATTTTGTGATCGACTCATCGGAATCTAATTTTGGAAGTTCCGTTGGGTTCGTATCATCGTTCCTGACCTGTTGATACTAAGTTTGGTGAATTTGGAGACCTTTGACCCTAACACATTTTTCGGTGCAAAGTGGGCCCACATGTGGACCCCATTTTGACCCGAAACTGCCGTTTTGCCCTTATCTCCAAAATTGGACCCAAGGACAGACGTTTCTAGCTGATTGATATTTTTTGGATCAGATGGTGATGTTTATTTCAGCAACCGGAGTACCGCCTGCAAATCCAACCGAAGTCAGAGCCGCAATTGGAACCGGAACCACAGGCAAGTGTACCTCGCCAAAACTTGCAGCTTTGCTACCTATTTCCTGGACTTAGTTATACATCAGTGGACAAGTGTACCTTGCCAAATCCTGTAGCTTGCTATATATTTTCTTGGTTTAATTTAGCATCAGTGGGCAAGTAAAGCTTGCCAATTCTTAGTAATTCCTGTTATAGTATTTTAATTAAGTTCTGGTAGATTCATATGAAAACTTGTTTAACTGCTCAACCCAGGACACCTGACACTATTCATGCGACCGAATTACCTGAGATATACCTGGTGATTCCGTATAGGATACATATTCATGATATTTACAGTTTACATGCTTAGATTCTATCCTGACTCATTGCATTAGTTCGATCTTGCGTGACTTGTACCTGAGATTCTCTGGAACTGTGACGTGAGATTACATGGGGTGGGGAGAGTATTACCATAACAAAGGCTGATTATATTATATATATTGACATCTGGATGTGTCTTAGTCTCTGACACAGAGCTATGGCACCAGTTCTGGCCCTTCGAGAAAATACTGCTATGGGTTTCTCCGACACTGATCCTGTAGTAGCCTCAGCCTGAGTATGACTAAAACTCTCAACTTGCATATCACTTAGCTGGTTATATAGTTTACCCTATGGTTTTATTTATTGCTGCACTGTATTTATTTTGGCTTGTATTTTCTGTACCTTGTTATGTCCCCTGAGGACCTGGAATGGACTATGTCCCCAGGTATAGCCGCAGAGATCTACCCCGAGGTGTACGGTACAGGAGCACTCCTTGGAGCAGAACCCGGAACCGAGGACGAGATAGTGGCCGAAGACTTCTCCTGAGCACCGGCTTCATTCACTCAGTATTTTCATTTCCAGTATTTTATTTCATGTCTATTTCCTTAATGTAACAGACTGATTCTCAGATTGTTCCCGAGATAATCTTATTTGAGATTTGTTTAGTTATTCTATTGTATTATTTCTGGCATTAATCTGTGTTTATTCTGTGGATGAGATTAGAAATACCTGAGACTTGTAATATCTTACTGTTAGACTACAGCTTAAGCATGCCCTGATGGATCCATCTAATTGGGTTGTCCATCGGTGCGTGCTGCTGGCCATTGCCGCACATCCAGTCTCTCGGCATTTTGGGACTGGGGCGTGACAATAACGAGGACGAGTTCTTGTTTCAATCTATCCCGATCGAACGATACCATCTTATATTTCTTAGCCGCGCTCCTCGAATAGGAGGAACGAGGTGCCATACCTAATCCATGAAAGGCTTTATAATGCTCAAATACAATAACTAGAGTCTAAATTAAAAGAAAATTCAGAATTATACTTACAGGGAGATGGATTTCCAATAAATTGCTCAAATGGACATAATTAGGACACAAGCTCCTAGAAAACTCCTTCTTCTCCAAGTACTTCTTGCAATCCAAGCTCCAATGCTCCTTAGATGATGAGAATGGAAGGAAATATTAGTGATTTTAGATAAAATTAGTAGATGGATGAGTCAATTTAGGGAAGAACACAATTAGGGATCTAATTGGAATGCAGAATAAAGAGGAGAGAGAATTAATCCCCCCCTTAAGTGGCCGCCCCCTATGGCTTGGGTCTCAAGCAATGCACAAAGTCAAAAATACCCCCATTGGTTGTCATGAAGGGTGTTTAATTAGGAGGGTTAATTATGGAAGCTTCTAGACTAATAGAAGTTAATATAATCTTCTAATTAATGAAGATGGGTGACTTAAATGAGTCTAAAGTGTCTAGTCCAATATTGGGTTCAATGAGCCATGTCTAGTCTAGTTAGGTCCACTACAATCAAGTCCAATAATTAATTCAACCCTATTAACCAATAAATATTAAACACATTATATAAAATATAACACTATATACAAATAATATAAAATGAAAAAAATATTCCTCTCCCGAAAAGTGGTAGTTACAATAAACCTCTTAAGGTTTTACAAGTGCTCAGTGCTAAAAGAAAAGAGACTAATAGTGCACCCTGAGGTACGATTCTTGCGATCAAGTGTGGTGCAACTATTAGATAAGAAAAGAGAAGATGGAAACGTGTGCTTGTGTTCAGAACTGTGCATAGAAATATTTTATCTGATAGATGTTCTGTGCTTCTGCAAATAATTTTTTGTGCTTCTATATATATTGTCTATTTTGTATTTTTTTGCAGGTACTATGTCTTGTACAACCACAACTTAGGCTTGCACAACATCAAGTCCATACGAGAACGATCGGTTCCGCAAGGCCCAAAGCGAGGACGATCGGCCCTTGCGAGATCGGGGCATGATACCCCCTCTCTGTCACGTCCTGGTTCCGCAGAACCGATTCGTTCTCGCATTCAGTTTCGCAGAACCGATCGTTCTCGCTGGGCGTGATGCTGTACAAGTTTGGGGTTGCACTTGTACAAGGCAAGAACGTGCATATTGTGTCAAATATCTTTTGTAAATAGTTTCACAGCACAATAGCAGATTATAGAAGACATATTTGTATAGGAAAATAATAATTCTTTTATTGATTCTTTGCAACGAAGTACAATTTTCTCAGCACCGAAATGGAAATGCCTGAACGGCTTACATAGCTTTGCATAAAAGAAAGACTGATAGGCTGACATGAAATAATATTCTTATCCAATACATTATGCCCCTTTATTACTTCTTAGAAACTTGAAAACAGCTACTAGAAATCTTTGAAATACTTTGGAAATAGGAAGAAGCTTGAAAAGCCTGCAACAAAAGCTTTAATTTTCTTGAGCGCCCCCGGTATCTCGGTCACCTGGTTTGCCCACAGAGACGTGGGTCAGTACTTAACTTGTACTGGTGAGTAGAACTGGCTCACTTACCTAAACCAATACTTCTTAATTAAGGCAGCAATTAAATAAGCAACATTATAAAAGTAATACTACAATAGGTAACAGTTTATAAGCAACAATTCGTGCAGTAAAATATATATAAGCTTTGCATATATGGAATCCTTACCCCGGCCAATGGCCATTTCCGTATAATTTATAGGATTGTTCTTATCGCCCCTGTATAAGACATCATTAGTATACAACTCATTCTCACCGGGTCATTTGTGGTGTAGTACCATGATGGACATGCCATATAGGACTTCGATGGACGTGCGATGCGCTATTCAAAGCAGGTAGCAAGCCTCAATGACTGTCTCGCTTATACCCAGCGCTACCAAATCGCTACTATTTCTCCCGGGCCGAACGGTTCCCAGTTTCTCAGATCCCGTTCGAGAAAATTTACTACCTTGTGTACAAGTTGTCCATGACCATACAATGCATCTACGACTATATGATAAGCATAATAACAGTGTAAGATATTAAAACATTCAGAGCAATAATGCATATTTTTCCATTCTCGTTTCAACATACTTATTCATTTGATTCGATTGGTAATTCGAAGACTCCAATTTACCGCTGTCACGCCCCAGTCCCAATAATACGTAGGACTAGAACACGTAAGCATGACAGCCGCATGGATATGGCAACTCCAATATATGGAAACCATAACCCATACGTATACTATAATATGAATATAAACTCACATGTGGTATATATAATGTCACAAGTCACAGATATGCTAATCTCATCCACACAACAAGTCATAGAAAAGAAATACTAACTAGAATAAGGAGTCTGAAATATCCAAAATAATAGTCGGGTGGAGACAAATCCACTACCAAAGACTATATCCAAACTAAAATGAGAGAGGAGTATAAAATCTCCAATATAAAATAATATGAAGACAAAAGTGTATCAGCTAAAAGAATCCATCGCTAGATAATCAACGATGCTCAGAAGGTAAGACCTCCTCGGCAGAAAGGAATGTGTCAGGTCCAGGCCCGTACTCCTGCAGATACTCAAGAGCAGATACACCTGACAGAGGACCAGGTCCTCAGAGGGATGTAACAAGATACAGAAAAGTGAGCCAACTTGAATACAGTAAACATGCATATAATTTGAAAATAGATAAGTACGCTGTACAAGACAATCTATATGAATGCAAATGAGGACAACTTTTTGACGTATGGGCAAGGGTAGGCTACTCGATCTAATCCTCACAACCTCACGCTCGTCAGTGGACATCATCAGCCGACATACCTCTGGGGTAGCGACCCTCGGACTCCATCAATCGACATACCTCTCGGGTAGCGACCATCGGACATGACCCACCACAGTGCGTGCTAGTGACTACAGTGTTACCAGAGTGGTTAAAAGCCCATACGCCTAATAATTGTCCTCTATGATACTAAGTGTCAAGTGTGTGTCAACATATCTAATATATAGTAATGATTGAAAGGAACTACACATGCAATAAATAAATAGAACTAAAATAAATATACAGAAATATACTAAGCATGCAAAATACTATAAGCAATTTTGCAAGGTATCTTGCCTGGTAAGAAAGCTGCAAGGTGTACTGTCCAGAAGTCAAATACACAGGATCAAAAGCTATGGCCGCAGAAAAATGTCTCCGGATGCTGAAATAAATATCACCAACGTTCCCATATGTCACGACCCGCACCCGGAAATTCGGGCACGAGTGCGTGGGTACGTCCAGCCTACGCCGCAGAGTCGGCGGTAGTACGCTGTCTTGGTTAAATCCATATTTACTAAACTAGCTCATTCATAATTAACATAGGCAAGATAATAATGAGAACAGAAACTTAAGATTGCAACTGAAATAATTACGACAACAGATTCAAATATTTTAGTACAGAAATTCAGAATAAAATCGGGGACAAACCCGATTACTAAGATAAGAAACAGAAATAAAAGATAGCTACTGCTAGCTACTCTGCAGCAGGGGTTTCCTGGGTGGGATCTGGCTCCTCATAAGTATCATCTGTACCCTCATAGGGACCATAATAAGTAGGGGCAAGGTCTTCATCATCGCCTAAATCAACAGATCCAGTCAGGAAAGGAGCAAAGTATACAGTGCACAACAAGATTAAACTAAATATTTATGATAATTAAAATGAATATCATGTTGAGAAACTGCATAAAAGAACATCAATATCTCAGAGTTAATGCTGTAAACAGGAATATGAGAAAACAGAAATAAATAAGACAGGAAGTGAACTACAACAGTCAGCAAGAAATATAACATGACCAGAAACTATCTGTGTGAACTTGTGTTTGTTTTTAGAATACATAGTTGGCATGTAGGGGTTTATAAAGCTAATCTGGCCATTATAAATGGCTAGTAAATAGGGGAAATTGAGATCCGGCTAAGGTACAGTCGTGTACCAACAGCTATTAAACATGGCAGGGGAAAGGGTAAACTACATGCCTTCTAGTATTCTCCCACCCGACATGAAAAACAAGACATGAAATCCAATATTCAAGACATGAAATCCAGCATTTCTAACACTAGGTGTAATCATCAAGGGTACTAGTAAAGCAGAGAATTAATTATCACAATATAAAGATTTAACTTGAAGTGCAGGTACTTGCCTGTTGTTTGGATCTGATTAATTGGTTCTTGGGGAAAATTTTCAGAGATGAGTCCAAAAGCTGAAATAGACATTACCATCACGCTCAGAAGATGTCAAATAGCTAGAAACGCATGTCTTTGGGTCCAATTTGGAGACAAGGGCAAAAACGGCAGTTTCGGGTCAAAACGGGGTCCGCCGGTGGGCCCGCTTTGCACCGAAAAACGTGTCCGGGCCAAAGGTCTCCAAATTTACTAAACTTAGTGTCAACAGGTCAGGAACGCTGATACGAATCCAACGGAACTTCCAGAATTGGATTCCGATGAGCCGAACCCAAAATCGCCCGTCGAGCGGGGCCTGTGGGGCCCACGACATGCGATTTCGTCAACATTCTCAGAATCGAACCAAACTTGACCCACAGGACCAGCGTATCGCTACGAGTCCGATGGCGCAAGTTTCGTCTCGATCTGACGAGTGTACAAGAAGTTAGGGCGAATTGCAGAAAAGTCGGATACGGGGCGATGTCCGCGGATACGCGTTGATTCCGGTGTGCACGCACACCCGAATCAGCTTCCGTGAAATCTCACACGTCCGTATCGACGACGCGCACGTATCTGTGAAGACCGCACGCGACCAAGTCGTCCCGTTTGGCGGGGCGCACTCAGTTCCGGGGTAAAACAGGGTCTGGTTTTTTCTGTGTTTGGATCGCGGGGTGCGATCACCACAGGACGCGATGCCCCGAACGGTTTGTCCGGGCACCGAGAGGGTCATATAGGCTTCCCAACGCAATTTGCGGAAATAAAAACGGATCTACGATCAAAAAGTTACACGCACCTGAAGGAGACCCGAAAATCAGGGTCGAGTCGTGTCCGACTCGTGTCGGACACAGGAACTGAATTAGGGCTAGGGTTAGGGTTTTGGCTTGCTGCGGCGGTGGCCGGTGGTCGGCACGGCGGCGGGGAGGCCGAGGGTGGCTGGGGGTGCTGCGGCGGAGGGCGGCGCAGCACGGCGGCGCGCTGGGAGGCGGCGCTGGCTGCTGCTGGTGCTGCTCGTTGCTGTCGGGGTCGACCGGAGGAAGGAGAAGAGGGGAAGGGGTGCTGGCGGTGCAGGGCGGAGCTGGGCGGTCGGCGAGGCGGTCGGCGAGGAGAGGGACGGCGGCGGCGAGGAGAGGGACGACGGCGGCGAGGAGTTAGGGTTAGGGTTTCGAGAGGGAGGAGGAAGAAGAAGAGGGGGGGTTTAAGTAGGAGAGGAGGGCGGTTAGGGGAGGCCGAGCACGGCGGAGGGTGGGGGGACGTGGCCGCGGAGAGCGGCGCTGCGCGCGGAGGGCGGCGGTGGAGTCGGGGGACGTGGGGGCTGGGGTCGTGCGGGTTGGCGGGTTGGCGGGTCGGGTCTGACCAACCCGACCCGACCCGATAGGGTTGGGCTGGCTGCTGATGGGCCGGTCCACTGGGCCGGGCCGGCCCAAGGAGAGAGAAAAAATAAAAATAGTATTTAATAATAATTATTATTATTTTAAAAACAGTTAATTAAATAATTAATTAAAAAATTGTTTTTAGGCATTTAAAAATAGGTCTGAGGCCCAGAAAAATCTAGAAAAATTATTCTAAGTCCAGTTTTCTATTTTACACCCAAAAATATTATTTTCATGATATTTACATATTATTTATTGGCAATTAAAAATCATTTGATAATTAAGAACCTTGATTTTAATTTCAGAAAATTTCCAGAAAATTCCAGAAAATTGAGAAAAATCCAAGATTTAATAATTCGAAAATTCAGGGGGTTTACAACCTACCCAACTTACAAAAATTTCGTCCTCGAAATTTAAGAATAACAATGGGATAAAAAGGAAAAGGTCGGGAAATAAAATATACCTCAGGATTCAAAAAGATAGGGGTATCGCTCTCTAATCTCGTCTTCTCGCTCCCAGGTGGATTCGCCAGAAGAATGGTGCTTCCAAGCTATGCGAACCAGGAAAATGACCTGGTTCCGTAGAACTTTCTCCGATCGATCCAGTATCTCCACGGGTTGCTCTTGGTAAGTCAAACTTGGGCCTACTTCGAGCTCTGAGTGATCCAAAATGTGGCTGGGGTCTGACACGTACTTTCTCAGCTGCGACACGTGGAAGACGTTATGGACTCCATCCAGAGAGGGTGGCAATGCCAGTCGGTATGCCACTTCTCCGATTTTCTCCTGTATGCCAAAAGGTCCAATAAATCTTGGGCTGAGTTTTCCACTCCTTCCGAACCTAATGGTGCCACGTGTTGGGGAAATCTTTAAGAACACCAGCTCTCCAACCTTTAATAAAGTCATAATCAAGTCTTAGTTCCATAATCAAAATGTTTAAATTGACTTGAATTTCATAAATTTAATTACCTCAAATTCCAAGGGCCTTCGGTGGCTATTTGCCTAATGTCGTTGCCTGTCTTGAGCCACTCGAAGTCTGTCCCTAATTTGCTTTACCTTCTCAATTGAATCGATCACCATCTCTGGTCCCAGCAGGGCTCTTTCTCCAACGTTGTCCCATGATAGCGGGGTACGACATCTTCGTCCATACAGAGCTTCAAATGGAGTTATCTCAATACTTGCTTGGTAACTGTTATTATAAGAGAACTCCACCAGATGTAGATAGTCTTCCCAGGATCCTCCAAAATCCAGAACACATGTACGGAGCATATCTTCAAGTGTCTGGATTGTACGTTCCGATTGTCCATCGGTTTGGGGATGATAAGCTGTGCTGAATTTGAGTTGCGTCCCCAAGCTGGCTTGCAAGCTCTTCCAGAAGTGAGAGGTGAACCTTGAATCTCGGTCGGAGACAATACTTACTGGAACTCCATGCAGTATGACAATGTGTTTGATATATAAATCAGCCAGCTTCTCTGTAGATAGCCCTACTTTGAAGGGTAGAAAATGTGCAGACTTGGTCAGTCTATCTACTATCACCCAGATTGCATCATTTCCACTAGGTATCCTTGGAAGTCCGGAAATAAAATCCATTGTGATATGTTCCCACTTCCACTCCGAAATGGGCAGTGGTTGAAGCAATCCTCCAGGTCTTTGTCTTTCTGCCTTGACTTGCTGGTACACTAAACAACGAGATACGAACCTGGCTACTTCTCTTTTCATGCCATGCCACCAAACATGCGTCCTCAGGTCCTTGTACATCTTGTTGGCTCCTGGATGTATAGAGTATTACGATCTGTGCGTCTCTTGCATAATTTCTTCTCTTATGTCTCCTTGCGGTACACATAATCTATCGCCATGCCTCAGTGATCCATCTTCATGAATTCTGAAATCTTCCACTAATCCAGCTTGCACTTGTCCTCGAAGGCTTCGCAGGCCTTCGTCTTGAAACTGAGTCTCCTTGATCTTGTCTATTAAAGTAGACTGAATCTGCAAGTTCATCATTTGGCCTTTTTTTCCTGGGATAATTACTTCAATACCTAAACCTTCCAAGTCCTCTAGCAGGTGTCTGTCCATAGTCAAGTACATCGCCATAGGATATCTGCTTAGAGCATCAGCAACTACATTGGCCTTCCCAAGATGATATTGAAGGGTGATATCAAAGTCTTTCATTAGTTCCAGCCACCTTCTTTGCCTCATGTTTAGCTCTTTCTGGGTGAAGATATATTTTAGGCTTTTATGGTCTGTAAATATTTTCACCTTTTCTCCATAAAGGTAATGCTTCCATAGTTTAAGAGCAAAAATGACAGCTGCCAATTCTAAATCATGAGTTGGATAGTTCTTTTCATGGGGTCGAAGCTGTCTAGAGGCATATGCTATTACTTTCTTGTTCTGCTCCAAAACGCAACCTAGACCTTTTCCGGAAGCATCACTATAAATAGCGAAACCTCTGGTTCCAGAAGGTATGGTCAGAATAGGGGCAGTAGTCAGCCTTTTCTTCAATTCCTCGAAAGCATGCTGACATTCATCAGTCCAGGTGAACTCTTCATCCTTCCTTGTTAATTTTGTCATGGGCTCAGCAATTCTAGCAAAATCCTTCACGAACTTCCGATAGTAGCCAGCTAGTCCCAGGAAGCTTCTAATCTCTGCTACAGAGTCTGGGGTGGGCCAGGATTCTACTGCCGCTATCTTCTTAGGATCTACTGCTATTCCATCTCCAGTCACAACATGTCCCAAGAATTCTACTTTGTCTAGGAAGAAAGCACATTTAGATAATTTTCCATAAAGTTTTTCCTTCCTCAAAGTCTCCAATGCTAACCTCAAATGTTCTTCATGTTCTTCGGGGGTCTTGGAGTATATCAAAATATCATCAATAAAGACCACTACAAACTTGTCTAGATATTTCTGAAATACTTTGTTCATCAAGTTCATAAAAACTGCTGGAGCATTCGTCAACCCGAACGGCACTACTAAGAATTCGTAGTGTCCGTTCCGGGTATTGAAAGCAGTTTTAGGGATGTCTTCCTTTCTCACCCTTACTTGGTGGTAACCAGACCTCAAATAAATCTTTGAAAATACCCAAGCTCCACTCAACTGATCAAATAGGTCATCTATCCTAGGCAGGGGATACTTATTCTTAATTGTTAAGGCATTCAAGGCCCTATAGTCAATACACATTCGGGATGTTCCGTCCTTCTTGGGCACAAATAATACTGGAGCTCCCCAGGGTGAGACACTAGACCTAATGAAGCATTTGTCTTCTAGTTCTTTGATTTGCTCATTTAGTTCTATTATCTCCTTCTTGTTGATTTTGTTGGGATTTTGAGATACTGGTGCTGCTCCTGGCACTAAGTCAATGGAGAATTCAACTTCTCGGTCTGGGAGTAAGCCTGGGAGATCCTCAGGGAAGACATCAAGATATTCAGAGATGATAGGTAGTGGCAATTCTTCTGTTACTAGGGCTCCACAAATTTTGTTATTACCCATTTCTCTAGAACCTCTAGCAAATTCAAATTCTGGCTTGTCAGGAGGCCTGAAGATTACACTACCTCTGTGGCAGTCTATAGTGGCATGATGTTGACTCAACCAATCCATACCCAGTATAATATCAAAACTAGGCACTGGCATTACGAGTAGCCTAGCATACAGTTCTCTTCCATATAATGTAATAGGATAATTGTTACAGGCATCACTAACCGGGATAATTCCTCCACCGGTAATGATCTTATAACAATTCCTAAGGGGTTTAGTGATTAAGCTATGCTTCATAAGGAAATCTACTGACATGAATGAATGTGAAGCTCCAGAGTCAAATAAAGTAATAGCTGGTATTGAATTTATAAGCACAGAACCTGTGATCACGTCTGCTGTGGCTTCAGCTTCTTCCAGAGTCATTGCATAAGCACGGCCTTGCTGCGGTGCGTCCCTCTGTTGCTGCTGTTGGTGCTGAGCAAAGCGTTATTGTTGTGTTGGAAGCGGGGGTCCCCTCTGTTGTACTGCTGGGGCCCTGGCCTGGGCTGGAGCCTTTGGTGCAGCGGTGCGTCCTTGAGCAGCTGGACAGTCCCTCATTTGGTGCGCTGCTGAGCCACAGTAGAGGCAGGCTCCTAGCCTCTTCCTGCAGACTTGCCAAGTATGACCTGGTTTTTGGCAAAAGTTACAAGCAGCAGCTATTACTTTATTTGGAGACAAGAATAATGTTCTTCATGCATGGGCCAGCTCAGGAATGACAGAAAAAGACTCTATCTACACAGTCAGAAAAATCCTCAATCTTATTCCATTACGTTGTAAACCCCCTGAATTTTCAAATTATTAAATCTTGGATTTTTCTCAATTTTCTGGAATTTTCTGAGAATTTTCTGTAATTAAAATCAAGGCTCTTAATTATTAAATAATTTTTAATTATCATAAATTTTTAGTTTAATCTTGTTGTGCACTGTGTACTTTGCTCCTTTCCTGACTGGATCTGTTGATTTAGGCGATGATGAGGACCTTGCCCCTACTTATTATGGTCCCTATAAGGGTACAGATGATACTTATGAGGAGCCAGATCCCACCCAGGAAACCCCTGCTGCAGAGTAGCTAGCAGTAGCTATCTTTTATTTCTGTTTCTTATCTTAGTAATCGGGTTTGTCCACGATTTTATTCTGAATTTCTGTACTAAAACATTTGAATCTGTTATCGTAATTATTTCAGTTGCAATCTTAAGTTTCTGTTCTCATTATTATCTTGCCTATGTTAATTGTGAATGAGCTAGTTTAGTAAATATGGATTTGACCTAGACAGCGTACTACCGCCGACTCTGCGGCGTAGGCTGGACGTACCCACGCACTTGTGCCTGAATTTCTGGGTGCGGGTCGTGACACGTTTTTATGGTGGCCCATGCAGGTCCTATCCTAAAATAGGGTAATACCCTAGGACAGGGTATGGAATAAGATTGAGGATTCTAGGAAAAGCTCATTCACAGTATAGGGTCCTTATTTCAATTCTTGATATCATTGCTGCTCAATTTTACTATCGCCTTTGATTTCCAAGTATTCTATTCTGATCTTCCTATCCCTTAATTTTTCATAATAGTCCAGACCAGGAACACAGTAGGAGGCACATCAGAACCAGCTGAGCAGAATATGCCCGAGACTCTTGCACTCCCGCCGCCTCCATCTGTTCCGGCAGTTACTCTAGATGGGGCACAGCTACTTGGAGTGTTCCAGGGATTGGTGGAATCCCAGAAAGAACAGACTGCACTTCTGCGGACCAGCCTCTCAGAAGCTCTTAAGTCTCAGGAGTCCTCACTCAAGAGGCCAGGGAGTGCCAAAGACTTCAAGAATCTTAGACCCCTGGAATTCTACGGAACTGAGGGCATTCTCTATGCCGATGAGTGGATAGAGAATGTCGAGAGACTCCTGAAGACTGCTCGGGTCCCTGATGACCTCAAAGTGGAGTCCGCAAGCCTGCAACTGTTCGACATTGCTCAAATCTGGTTCAGAGATGAACCCCAACTATCTGCTCCTGACCTCACCTGGGAGGACTTCAAGAGGCTATTCAAGGAGAAATTCTACCCCGAAGTGGCTCGGGAAGCTCCAATTCGAGAGACTGGAACAAGGTACCCTGTCTGTTGATGAATATACTACTGAATTTAGTAGGTTAAGCCACTTTGCGGAGTACATGGTTCGTACCCCGGAAGACAGAGCCCGTAGATTCAAGAAGGGGCTGTCTCCGGATATTCGCCTTGCTGTCACCACCAGCCGAGCTCGCACCTATGAAGAAATCTTGAGCGTGGCACAAGGCGTTGAGAGAGATATGGGGCATAAACTGAAACGAGAGAGAGATACCGGAAATACGGGACCCAACAAACGCCCTTTTCAACAACAACAACAACAGCAGAGGGCCCCGCAGCAAACTCAGCGTCCTCTCCCTCGAGCTCCATCACCCCAACACCAGGCTCAAGGACAGAACCAACAAGCTGCTGCTTGTAACTTTTGCCAAAAACTAGGTCATACTTGGCAAGTCTGCAGGAAGAGGCTAGGTGCCTGCCTCTACTGCGGCTCAGCAGCGCACCAAATGAGGGACTGTCCAGCTGCTCAAGGATGCACCGCTGCACCAAAGGCTCCAGCCCAGGCCAGGGCCCCAGCAGCACAACAGAGGGGACCCCCGCTTCCAACACAACAGCAACGCTTTGCTCAGCACCAACAGCAGCAACAGAGGGGTGCACCGCAGCAAGGCCGTGCTTATGCAATGACTCTGGAAGAAGCTGAAGCCACTGCAGACGTAATCACAGGTTCTGTGCTTATAAATTCAATACCAGCTATTACTTTATTTGACTCTGGAGCTTCGCATTCATTCATGTCAGTAGATTTTCTTATGAAGCATAGCTTAATCACTAAACCCCTTAGGAATTGTTATAAGATTATTATCGGTGGAGGAATCATCCCGGTTAGTTATGCCTGTAACAATTGTCCTATTACATTGTGTGGAAGAGAACTGTATGCTAGGCTACTTGTAATGCCAGTTCCCAGTTTTGATATTATACTGGGTATGGATTGGTTAAGTCAACATCATGCCACTATAGACTGCCACAGAGGTAGTGTAATCTTCAGGCCCCCTGACAAGCCAGAATTTGAATTTGCTAGAGGTTCTAGAGAAATGGGTAATAACAAAATTTGTGGAGCCCTAATAACAGAAGAATTGCCACTACCTATCATCTCTGAATACCTTGATGTCTTTCCTGAGGATCTCCCAGGCTTACCCCCAGACCGAGAAGTTGAATTCTCTATTGACTTAGTGCCAGGAGCAGCACCAGTATCTCAAAATCCCTACAGAACCAACAAGAAGGAGATAATAGAACTAAATGAGCAAATCAAAGAGCTAGAAGACAAATGCTTCATTAGGTCTAGTGTCTCACCCTGGGGAGCTCCAGTATTATTTGTGCCCAAGAAGGACGGAACATCCCGAATGTGTATTGACTATAGGGCCTTGAATGCCTTAACAATTAAGAATAAGTATCCCCTGCCCAGGATAGATGACCTATTTGATCAGTTGAGTGGAGCTCGGGTATTTTCAAAGATTGATTTGAGGTCTGGATACCACCAAGTAAGGGTGAGAAAGGAAGACATCCCTAAAACTGCTTTCAATACCCGGAACGGACACTACGAATTCTTAGTAATGCCGTTCGGGTTGACGAATGCACCAGCAGTTTTTATGAACTTGATGAACAAAGTATTTCAGAAATATTTAGACAAGTTTATAGTAGTTTTTATTGATGATATTTTAATCTACTCCAAGACCCCCGAAGAACATGAAGAACATTTGAGGTTAGCATTGGAGACTTTGAGGAAGGAAAAACTTTATGGGAAATTATCTAAATGTGCTTTCTTCCTAGACAAAGTAGAATTCTTGGGACATGTTATGACTGGAGATGGAATAGCAGTAGATCCTAAGAAGATAGCGGCAGTAGAATCCTGGCCCACTCCAGACTCTGTAGTAGAGATTAGAAGCTTCCTGGGACTAGCTGGCTACTATCGGAAGTTTGTGAAGGACTTTGCTAGAATTGCTGAACCCATGACAAAATTAACAAGGAAGGATGAAGAGTTCACCTGGACTGATGAATGTCAGCATGCTTTCGAGGAATTGAAGAAAAGGCTGACTACTGCCCCTATTCTGACCTTACCTTCTGGAACCGGAGGTTTCGCTATTTATAGTGATGCTTCTGGAAAAGGTCTAGGTTGTGTTTTGGAGCAGAACAAGAAAGTAATAGCATATGCCTCTAGACAGCTTCGACCTCATGATAAGAATTATCCAACTCATGATTTAGAATTGGCAACTGTCATTTTTGCTCTTAAACTATGGAAGCATTATCTTTATGGAGAAAAGGTGGAAATATTTACAGACCATAAAAGTTTAAAATATATCTTCACCCAGAAAGAGCTAAACATGAGGCAAAAAAGGTGGCTGGAACTAATGAAAGACTTTGATATCACCCTTCAATATCATCCTGGGAAGGCCAATGTAGTTGCTGATGCTCTAAGCAGATATCCTATGGCGATGTACTTGACTATGGACAGACACCTGCTAGAGGACTTGGAAAGTTTAGGCATTGAGGTAATCATCCCCGGGAAAGAAGGCCAAATAATGAACTTGCAGATTCAGTTTACTTTAATAGACAAGATCAAGGAGACTCAGTTTCAAGACGAAGGGCTGCGAAGCCTTCGAGGTCAAGTGCAAGCTGGATTAGTGGAAGATTTCAGAATTCATGAAGATGGATCACTGAGGCATGGCGATAGATTATGTGTTCCTCAAGGAGACATAAGAGAAGAAATTATGCAAGAGGCGCACAGATCGCAATACTCTATACATCCAGGAGCCAACAAGATTTACAAGGACTTGAGGACGCATGTTTGGTGGCATGGCATGAAAAGAGAAGTAGCCAGGTTCGTATCTCGTTGTTTAGTGTGCCAGCAAGTCAAGGCAGAAAGACAAAGACCTGGAGGATTGCTTCAACCCCTACCCATTCCAGAGTGGAAGTGGGAACATATCACAATGGATTTTGTTTCCGGACTTCCAAGGACACCTAGTGGAAAGGATGCAATTTGGGTGATAGTAGATAGACTGACCAAATCTGCTCATTTTCTACCTTTCAAAGTGGGACTATCTACAGAAAAGCTGGCAGATTTATATATCAGATACATTGTCAGGCTGCATGGAGTTCCAGTAAGTATTGTCTCCGACCGAGATTCAAGATTCACCTCTCACTTCTGGAAGAGCTTACAAGCCAGCTTGGGGACGCAACTCAAATTCAGCACAGCTTATCATCCCCAAACCGATGGACAATCGGAACGTACAATCCAGACACTTGAAGATATGCTCCGTACATGTGTTCTGGATTTTGGAGGATCCTGGGAAGACTATCTACATCTTGTGGAGTTCTTTTATAATAACAGTTACCAAGCAAGTATTGAGATGACTCCATTTGAAGCTCTGTATGGACGAAGATGTCGTACCCCGCTATCATGGGACGACGTTGGAGAAAGAGCCCTGCTGGGACCAGAGATGGTGATCGATTCAACTGAGAAGGTAAAGGAAATAAGGGACAGACTTCGAGTGGCTCAAGACAGGCAACGACATTGGGCAAATAGCCACCGAAGGCCCTTGGAATTTGAGGTTGGAGAGCTGGTATTCTTAAAGATTTTCCCGACACGTGGCACCATTAGGTTCGGAAGAAGTGGAAAACTCAGCCCAAGATTTATTGGACCTTTTGGCATACAGGAGAAAATCGGAGAAGTGGCATACCGACTGGCATTGCCACCCTCTCTGGATGGAGTCCATAATGTCTTTCACGTGTCGCAGCTGAGAAAGTACGTGTCAGACCCCAGCCACATTTTGGATCACTCAGAGCTCAAAGTAGGCCCAAGTTTGACTTACCAAGAGCAACCCGTGGAGATACTGGATCGATCGAAGAAAGTTCTGCGGAACCAGGTTATCTCCCTGGTTCGCGTAGCTTGGAAGCACCATTCTCCCGGCGAATCCACCTGGGAGCGAGAAGACGAGATTAGAGAGCGATACACCTATCTTTTTGAGCCCTGAGGTATATTTTATTTCTCGGCCTTTCCTTTCGTGCCTTGTTATTCTTAAATTTTGAGGACGAAATTTTTGTAAGTTGGGTAGGTTGTAAACCCCCTGAATTTTCAAATTATTAAATTTTGGATTTTTCCCAATTTTCTGAAATTTTTTGTAATTAAAATCAAGGCTCTTAATTATTAAATAATTTTTAATTATTAATAAATAATATTAAAATATCATGAAAATAACATTTTTAGGTGTAAAATGGAAAACTAGACTTAGGATAATTTTTCTGGATTTTTCTGGACCTCAGACCTATTTTTAAATGCCTAAAAATAATTTTTTAATTAATTATTTAATTAACTGTTTTTAAAATAATTATTATTATTAAATACTATTTTTATTTTTATTTTTATTTTTTCTCTCTCCTTGGGCCGGCCCGGCCCAGTGGACCGGCCCATCAGCAGCCAGCCCAACCCTATCGGGTCGGGTCGGGTTGGTCAGACCCGACCCGCCAACCCGCCAACCCGTACGACCCCAGCCCCCACGTCCCGCGACTCCACCGTCGCCCTCCGCGCGCAGCGCCGCCCTCCGCGCGCAGCGCCGCTCTCCGCGGCCACGTCCCCCCACCCTCCGCCGTGCTCGGCCTCCCCTAACTGCCCTCCTCTCCTACTTAAACCCCCCCTCTTCTTCTTCCTCCTCCCTCTCGAAACCCTAACCCTAACTCCTCGCCGCTGCCGTCCCTCTCCTCATCGCCGCCGTCCCTCTCCTCGCCGACCGCCTCGCCGACCGCCCAGCTCCGCCCTGCACCGCCAGCACCCCCTCCCCTCTCCTCCTTCCTCCGGTCGACCCCGACAGCAACGAGCAGCACCAGCAGCAGCCAGCGCCGCCTCCGCCGCCTCCCAGCGCGCCGCCGTGCTGCGCCGCCCTCCGCCGCAGCACCCCCAGCCACCCTCGGCCTCCCCGCCGCCGTGCCGACCACTGGCCACCGCCGTAGCAAGCCGAAACCCTAACCCTAGCCCTAATTCAGTTCCTGTGTCCGACACGAGTCGGACACGACTCGACCCTGATTTTCGGGTCCCCTTCAGGTGCGTGTAACTTTTTGCTCGTAGCTCCGTTTTCATTTCCGCAAATTGCGTTGGGAAGCCTGTATGACCCTCTCGGTGCCCGAACAAACCGTTCGGGGCATCGCGTCCTGTGGTGATCGCACCCCGCGATCCAAAAATAGGAAAAACCAGACCCTGTTTCACCCCGAAACTGAGTGCGCCCCACCAAACAGGACGACTTGGTCGCGTGCGGTCTTCACAGATACGTGCGCGTCGTCGATACGGACATGTGAGATTTTGCGGAAGCTGATTCGGGTGTGCGTGCACACCGGAATCAACGCGTATCCGCGGACATCGCCCCGTATCTGATTTTTCTGCAATTTACCCTAACTTCTTGTACACTCGTCAGATTGAGACGAAACTTGCGCCATCGGACTCGTAGTGATACGCTGGTCCTGTGGGTCAAGTTTGGTTCGATTCTGAGAACGTTGACGAAATCGCGTGTCGTGGGCCCCATAGGCCCCGCTCGACGGGCGATTTTGGGTTCGACTCATCGGAATCCAATTCTGGAAGTTCCATTTGGTTTGTATCAGCGTTCCTGACCTGTTGACACTAAGTTTGGTGAATTTGGAGACCTTTGACCCGGACACATTTTTTGGTGCAAAGCGGGCCCACCGGCGGACCCCGTTTTGACCCGAAACTGCCGTTTTTGCCCTTGTCTCCAAATTGGACCCAAGGACAGGCGTTTTTAGCTATTTGACATCTTCTGAGCATGATGGTAATGTCTATTTTAGCTTTTGGACTCATCTCTAGAAATTTTTCCCAAGAACCAAATTAATCAGATCCAAACATCAAGCAAGTACCTGCACTTCAAGTTAAATCTTTATATTGTGATAATTAATTCCCTGCTTTACTAGTACCCTTGATGATTACACCTAGTGTTAGAAATGCTGGATTTCATGTCTTGAATATTGGAGTTCATGTCTTATTTTTCATGTCGGGTGGGAGAATACTAGAAGGCATGTAGTTTACCCTTTCCCCTGCCATGTTTAATAGCTGTTGGTACACGACTGTACCTCAGCCGGATCTCGATTTCCCCTGTTTAATAGCCATTTATGACGGCCGAATTAGCCTTATAAACCCCTACATGCCAACTATGTATTCTAAAAACAAACACAAGTTCACACAGATAGTTTCTGGTCATGTTATATTTCTTGCTGACTGTTGTAGTTCACTTCCTGTCTTATTTATTTCTGTTTTCTCATATTCCTGTTTACAGCATTAACTCTGAGATATTGATGTTCTTTTATGCAGTTTCTCAACATGATATTCATTTTAATTATCATAAATATTTAGTTTAATCTTGTTGTGCACTGTGTACTTTGCTCCTTTCCTGACTGGATCTGTTGATTTAGGCGATGATGAGGACCTTGCCCCTACTTATTATGGTCCCTATGAGGGTACAGATGATACTTATGAGGAGCCAGATCCCACCCAGGAAACCCCTGCTGCAGAGTAGCTAGCAGTAGCTATCTTTTATTTCTGTTTCTTATCTTAGTAATCGGGTTTGTCCCCAATTTTATTCTGAATTTTTGTACTAAAATATTTGAATCTGTTGTCGTAATTATTTCAGTTGCAATCTTAAGTTTCTGTTCTCATTATTATCTTGCCTATGTTAATTGTGAATGAGCTAGTTTAGTAAATATGGATTTGACCTAGACAGCGTACTACCGCCGACTCTGCGGCGTAGGCTGGACGTACCCACGCACTCGTGCCCGAATTTCTGGGTGCGAGTCGTGACACGTTTTTATAGTGGCCCATGCAGGTCCTATCCTAAAATAGGGTAATACCCTAGGACAGGGTATGGAATAAGATTGAGGATTCTAGGAAAAGCTCATTCACAGTATAGGGTCCTTATTTCAATTCTTGATATCATTGCTGCTCAATTTTTCTATCGCCTTTGATTTCCAAGTATTCTATTCTGATCTTCCTATTCCTTAATCTTTCAGAATAGTCCAGACAAGGAACACAGTAGGAGGCACATCAGAACCAGCTGAGCAGAATGTGCCCGAGACTCTTGCACTCCCGCCGCCTCCATCTGTTCCGGCAGTTACTCTAGATGGGGCACAGCTACTTGGAGTGTTCCAGGGATTGGTGGAATCCCAGAAAGAACAGACTGCACTTCTGCGGACCAGCCTCTCAGAAGCTCTTAAGTCCCAGGAGTTGCCACTCAAGAGGCCAGGGAGTGCCAAAGACTTTAAGAATCTTAGACCCCTGGAATTCTACGGAACTGAGGGCATTCTCTATGCCGATGAGTGGATAGAGAATGTCGAGAGACTCCTGAAGACTGCTCGGGTCCCTGATGACCTCAAAGTGGAGTCCGCAATCCTGTAACTGTTCGACATTGCTCGAACCTGGTTCAGAGATGAACCCCAACTATCTGCTCCTGACCTCACTTGGGAGGACTTCAAGAGGCTATTCAAGGAAAAATTCTACCCCGAAGTGGCTCGGGAAGCTCTCGAAAGCCAATTCGAGAGACTGGAACAAGGTACCCTGTCTGTTGATGAATATACTGCTGAATTTAGCAGGTTAAGCCACTTTGCGGAGTACATAGTTCGTACCCCGGAAGACAGAGCCCGTAGATTCAAGAAGGGGCTGTCTCCGGATATTCGCCTTGCTGTCACCACCAGCCGAGCTCGCACCTATGAAGAAATCCTGAGCGTGGCACAAGGCGTTGAGAGAGATATGGGGCATAAACTGAAACGAGAGAGAGATACCGGAAATGCGGGACCCAACAAACGCCCTTTTCAACAACAAACTCAGCGTCCTCTCCCTCGAGCTCCAGCACCCCAACACCAGGCTCAAGGACAGAACCAACAAGCTGCTGCTTGTAACTTTTGCCAAAAACCAGGTCATACTTGGCAAGTCTGCAGGAAGAGGCTAGGTGCCTGCCTCTACTGCGGCTCAGCAGCGCACCAAATGAGGGACTGTCCAGCTGCTCAAGGACGCAGCGCAGACCCGCACCCGGAAATTCGGGCACGAGTGCGTGGGTACGTCCAGCCTACGCCGCAGAGTCGGCGGTAGTACGCTGTCTAGGTCAAATCTATATTTACTAAACTAGCTCATTCACAATTAACATAGGCAAGATAATAATGAGAACAGAAACTTAAGATTACAACTAAAATAATTACGACAATAGATTCAAATATTTTAGTACAGAAATTCAGAATGAAATCGGGGACAAACCCGATTACTAAGATAAGAAACAGAAATAAAAGATAGCTACTGCTAGCTACTCTGCAGCAGGGGTTTCCTGGGTGGGATCTGGCTCCTCATAAGTATCATCTGTACCTTCATAGGGACCATAATAAGTAGGGGCAAGGTCCTCATCATCGCCTAAATCAACGGATCCAGTCAGGAAATGAGCAAAGTACACAGTGCACAACAAGATTAAACTAAATATTTATGACAATTAAAATGAATATCATGTTAAGAAACTGCATAAAAGAACATCAATATCTCAGAGTTAATGCTGTAAACAGGAATATGAGAAAACAGAAATAAATAAGACAGGAAGTGAACTACAACAGTCAGCAAGAAATATAACATGACCAGAAACTATCTGTGTGAACTTGTGTTTATTTTTAGAATACATAGTTGGAATGTAGGGGTTTATAAGGCTAATTTGGCCGTCATAAACGGCTATTAAACAGGGGAAATAGAGATCCGGCTGAGGTACAGTCGTGTACCAACAGCTATTAAACATGGCAGGGGAAAGGGTAAACTACATGCCTTCTAGTATTCTCCCACCCGACATGAAAAATAAGACATAAACTCCAATATTCAAGACATAAAATCCAGCATTTATAACACTAGATGTAATCATCAAGGGTACTAGTAAAGCAGAGAATTAATTATCACAATATAAAGATTTAACTTGAAGTGCAGGTACTTGCCTGATGTTTGGATCTGATTAATTTGGTTCTTGGGGAAAATTTCTAGAGATAGGTCCAAAAGCTGAAATAGACATTACCATCACACTCAGAAGATGTCAAATAGCTAGAAACGCCTATCCTTGGGTCCAATTTGGAGACAAGGGCAAAAACGGCAGTTTCGGGTCAAAACGGGGTCCACCGGTGGGCCCGCTTTGCACCGAAAAATGTGTCCGGGTCAAAGGTCTCCAAATTTACCAAACTTAGTGTCAACAGGTCAGGAACGCTGATACAAACCCAACGGAACTTCCAGAATTAGATTCCGATGAGCCGAACCCAAAATTGTCCGTCGAGCGGGGCCTGTGGGGCCCACGACACGCGATTTCGTCAACGTTCTCAGAATCAAACCAAACTTGATCCACAGGACCAGCGTATCGCTACAAATCTGATGGCGCAAGTTTCGTCTCGATCTGACGAGTGTACAAGAAGTTAGGGCAAATTGCAGAAAAGTCGGATACGGGGCGATGTCCGTGGATACGCGTTGATTTCGGTGTGCACGCACACCCGAATCAGCTTCCGCGAAATCTCACACGTCCGTATCGATGACGCGCACGTATCTGTAAAGACCGTACGCGACCAAGTCGTCCCGTTTGGCGGGGCGCACTCAGTTCGGGGTGAAACAGGGTCTGGTTTTTCCTGTTTTTTAATCGCGGGGTACGATCACCACAGGACGCGATGCCCCGAACGGTTTATCCGGGCACCGAGAGGGTCATACAGGCTTCCCAACGCAATTTGCGGAAATGAAAACGGAGCTACGAGCAAAAAGTTACACGCACCTGAAGGGGACCCAAAAATTAGGGTCGAGTCGTGTCAGACTCGTGTCGGACACGGGAATCTGAATTAGGGCTAGGGTTAGGGTTTGGGAAGCTGTGGCGGTGGCCGGTGGTCGGCACGGCGGCGGGGAGGCCGAGGCTGGCTGGGGGTGCTGCGGCGGAGGGCGACGCAGCGCTCGGGCGGAGGCGGCCCAGGGCGGCGCTGCGGCTGCTGCTGCTGGTTGCTGTTGCTGTTGTGTTGGAAGCGGGGGTCCCCTCTGTTGTGCTGCTGGGGCCCTGGCCTGGGCTGGAGCCTTTGGTGCAGCGGTGCATCCTTGAGCAGCTGGACATACCCTCATTTGGTGCGCTGCTGAGCCGCAGTAGAGGCAGGCACCTAGCCTCTTCCTGCAGACTTGCCAAGTATGACCTGGTTTTTGGTAAAAGTTACAAGCAGCAGCTTGTTGGTTCTGTCCTTGAGCCTGATGTTGGGGTGCTGGAGCTCGAGGGAGAGGACGCTGAGTTTGCTGCGGGGCCCTCTGCTGTTGTTGTTGTTGTTGTTGAAAAGGGCATTTGTTGGGTCCCGCATTTCCGGTATCTCTCTCTCGTTTCAGTTTATGCCCCATATCTCTCTCAACGCCTTGTGCCACGCTCAGGATTTCTTCATAGGTGCGAGCTCGGCTGGTGGTGACAGCAAGGCGAATATCCGGAGACAGCCCCTTCTTAAATCTACGGGCTCTGTCTTCCGGGGTACGAACCATGTACTCCGCAAAGTGGCTTAACTTGCTAAATTCAGCAGTATATTCATCAACAGACAGGGTACCTTGTTCCAGTCTCTCGAATTGGCTTTCGAGAGCTTCCCGAGCCACTTCGGGGTAGAATTTCTCCTTGAATAGCCTCTTGAAGTCCTCCCAGGTGAGGTCAGGAGCAGATAGTTGGGGTTTATCTCTGAACCAGGTTCGAGCAATGTCGAACAGTTGCAGGCTTGCGGACTCCACTTTGAGGTCATCAGGGACCCGAGCAGTCTTCAGGAGTCTCTCGACATTCTCTATCCACTCATCGGCATAGAGAATGCCCTCAGTTCCGTAGAATTCCAGGGGTCTAAGATTCTTGAAGTCTTTGGCACTCCCTGGCCTCTTGAGTGACGACTCCTGAGACTTAAGAGCTTCTGAGAGGCTGGTCCGCAGAAGTGCAGTCTGTTCTTTCTGGGATTCCACCAATCCCTGGAATACTCCAAGTAGCTGTGCCCCATCTAGAGTAACTGCCGGAACAGATGGAGGCGGCGGGAGTGCAAGAGTCTCGGGCACATTCTGCTCAGCTGGTTCTGATGTGCCTCCTACTGTGTTCCTGGTCTGGACTATTATGAAAGATTAAGGGATAGGAAGATCAGAATAGAATACTTGGAAATCAAAGGCGATAGGAAAATTGAGCAGCAATGATATCAAGAATTAAAATAAGGACCCTATACTGTGAATGAGCTTTTCCTAGAATCCTCAATCTTATTCCATACCCTGTCCTAGGGTATTACCCTATTTTAGGATAGGACCTGCATGGGCCACCATAAAAACTACAGTCAGCAAGAAATATAATATGACCAGAAACTATCTGTGTGAACTTGTGTTTGTTTTTAGAATACATAGTTGGCATGTAGGGGTTTATAAGGCTAATCCGGCCGTCATAAACGGCTATTAAACAGGGAAAATCGAGATCCGGCTGAGGTACAGTCGCGTACCAACAGCTATTAAACATGACAAGGGAAAGGGTAAACTACATGCCTTCTAGTATTCTCCCACCCGACATGAAAAAACAAGACATGAACTCCAATATTCAAGACATAAAATCCAGCATTTCTAACACTAGGTGTAATCATCAAGGGTACTATTAAAGCAGGTTCTTAATTATCAAATAATTTTTAATTGTCAATAAATAATATTAGAATATCATAAAAATAACATTTTTTGGTGTAAAATGAAAAACTGGACTTAGGATAATTTTTCTGGATTTTTCTGGGCCTCAGACCTATTTTTAAATGCCTAAAAACTAATTTTTAATTAATTATTTAATTAACTGATTTCTTTTATTATTATTTATTATTATTATTTTTATTATTTTTATTTTTATTTTATTTTTTCTTCTCTGGGCCGGCCCGGCCCAGTGGGCCGAAGCCCAGCCCAGCCGTCCCCTTGCGGGTCGGGCGGGTCTGTCCGGACCCGTTAGCCGCCCGACCCGACCCGCACGACCTTTCTCCCCCAGCCCACGTCGTCCGACTCCACCGCCGCCCTCCGCACGCAGCGCCGCCCTCCGCGCGCAGCGCCGCCCACCCCGCGCCACGTCCCCCTCTTCTCCGCCGTGCTCGGCCTCCCCCTAACTGCCTCCTCCCCTATTTAAACTCCCCCCTTCTCCTTCTTCTTCCTCCCAACTCCGGTCACCGAAACCCTAGCCCGATGCCACCCTAGCCGCCACGCTCCACCACCTCGCCACCACCGTCCATCCCTCTCCCCGGCCATCTCCTCCCCTCCGCCGCTCACCGCAGTCGCCTCCCCCCCTCTTCTCCTCCCCGCTCGGCCACGAGCCAGCAGCAGCAGCAGCCGCTCGAGCTCGCTCCGGCGCCGCCGCCGTCAGCCTGAGACGTCGCCGCCTCCGCCGAGTTTGCCCCACCTTGAGCCGGCCGTCCCTGAGCCATCCGCCCTCGTCCAGCACAGTCGGCGGAGCTCCGGCCGTGTCCAAGCCCTAACCCTAACCCTAAATCGAAATTCCTGTGTCCGACATGAGTCGGACATGACTCGACCCTGATTTTCGGGTCCCCTTCAGGTGCATGTAACTTTTTATTCGTAGCTCCGTTTTCAATTCCGCAAATTGCGTTGGGAAGCCTGTATGACCCTCTCGGTGTCCGGACAAACTGTTCGGGGCATCGCGTCCTGTGGTGATCGCACACCGCGATCCAAAAACAGGAAAAACTAGACCCTGTTTCACCCCGAAACTGAGTGCGCCCCGCCAAACGGGACGACTTGGTCGCGTACGGTCTTCACAGATACGTGCGCGTCGTCGATACGGATGTATGAGTTTTTGCGGAAGCTGATTCGGGTGTGCGTGCACACCGGAATCAACGCGTATCCGCGAACATCGTCCCGTATCCGACTTTTCGACAATTTGCCCTAACTTCTTGTACACTCGTCAGATCGAGACGAAACTTGCGCCATCGGACTCGTAGCAATACGCTGGTCCTGTGGGTCAAGTTTGGTTCGATTCTGAGAACGTTGACGAAATTGCGTGTCGTGGGCCCCACAGGCCCCGCTCGACGGGCAATTTTGTGTTCGGCTCATCGGAATCCAAATCTAGAAGTTCTGTTGGGTTCATATCAGCGTTCCTGACCTGTTGACACTAAGTTTGGTTAATTTGGAGACCATTGACCCGGACACGTTTTTCGGTGCAAAGCGGGCCCACCGGCGGACCCCGTTTTGACCCGAAACTGCCATTTTTGCCCTTGTCTCCAAATTGGACCCAAGGACAGGCATTTCTAGCTATTTGACATCTTCGGAGCGTGATGGTACTGTCTATTTCAACTTTTGGACTCATCTCTGAAAATTTTCCCCAAGAACCAATTAATCAGATCCAAATAACAGGCAAGTACCTGCACTTCAAGTTAAATCTTTATATTGTGATAATTAATTTCCTGCTTTAATAGTACCCTTGATGATTACACCTAGTGTTAGAAATACTGGATTTCATGTCTTGAATATTGGAGTTCATGTCTTGTTTTTTTCATGTCGGGTGGAAGAATACTAGAAGGCATGTAGTTTACCCTTCCCCTTGTCATGTTTAATAGCTGTTGGTACGCGACTGTACCTCAGCCGGATCTCGATTTTCCCTGTTTAATAGCCGTTTATGACGGTCAGATTAGCCTTATAAACCCCTACATGCCAACTATGTATTCTAAAAACAAACACAAGTTCACACAGATAGTTTCTGGTCATGTTATATTTCTTGCTGACTGTTGTAGTTTCATTTCCTCTCTCATTTATTTTCTGCTTTCTCATATCCCTGTTTACAGCTTTAACTCTGAGATATTGATGTTCTTTTATGCAGTTTCTTAACATGATATTCGTTTAATTGTCATAAATATTTAGTTTAATCTTATTGTGCACTGTGTACTTTGCTCCTTTCCTGACTGGATCTGTTGATTTAGGCGATGATGAGGACCTTGCCCCTACTTATTATGGTCCCTATGAGGGTACAAATTGTACTTATGAGGAGCCAGATCCCCCCCAGGAGACCCCTGCTGCTGAGTAGCTAGCAGTAGCTATCTTTTATTTATGTTTCTTATCTTATTAATCGGGTTTGTTCCCGATTTCATTCTGAATTTCTGTACTAAAATATTTGAATCTGTTGTCGTATTTATTTCAGTTGCAATCTTAAGTTTCTGTTCACATTTTTATCTTGCCTATGTTAATTGTGAATGAGTTAGTTTAGTAAATATGGATTTGACCTAGACAGCGTACTACCGGCGACTCTGCGGCGTAGGCTGGACGTACCCACGCACTCGTGCCCGAATGTGATGGTAATATTATTCCAGGACGTGGAATCGGTTTAAGAGGGGGGCTTCCAGGGCGGCTCACCCGAACCCGACCCGCCGTCAGCCCGACCCGTACGACCCAGCCCCCACGACCCTGACTCCTCCGGCGCCCCCGCACCGCCGCCTCCGCCCGAGCGCTGCACCGCCCTCCGCCACAGCTTCCCAAACCCTAACCCTAGCCCTAATTCAGATTCCCGTGTCCGACACGAGTCGGACACGACTCGACCCTGATTTTCGGATCCCCTTCAGGTGCGTGTAACTTTTTATTCGTAGCTCCGTTTTCAATTCCGCAAATTGCGTTGGGAAGCCTGTATGACCCTCTCGGTGCCCGGACAAACTGTTCGGGGCATCGCATCCTGTGGTGATCGCACACCGCGATCCAAAAACAGGAAAAACCAGACCCTGTTTCACCCCAGAACTGAGTGTGCCCCACCAAACGGGACGACTTGGTCGCGTGCGGTCTTCACAGATACGTGCGCGTCATCGATACGGACGTGTGAGTTTTCGCGGAAGCTGATTCGGGTGTGCATGCACACCGAAATCAACGCGTATCCGCGGACATCGCCCCGTATCCGACTTTTCAGCAATTTGCCCTAACTTCTTGTACACTCGTCAGATCGAGACAAAACTTGCGCCATCGGACTCGTAGCGATACGCTGGTCCTGTGGGTCAAGTTTGGTTCGATTCTGAGAACGTTGACGAAATCGCGTGTCGTGGGCCCCACAAGCCCCGCTCGACGGGCGATTTTGGGTTCGGCTCATCGGAATCCAATTCTGGAAGTTCCGTTGGGTTCGTATCAGCGTTCCTGACCTGTTGACACTAAGTTTGGTGAATTTGGAGACCTTTGACCCGGACACGTTTTTTGGTGCAAAGCGGGCCCACCGGTGGACCCTGTTTTGACCCGA
This sequence comes from Iris macrosiphon, assembly GCA_036927795.1. Taxonomy (NCBI): domain Eukaryota; kingdom Viridiplantae; phylum Streptophyta; class Magnoliopsida; order Asparagales; family Iridaceae; genus Iris; species Iris macrosiphon. Next base: position 173,204,509 of record JAYESA010000013.1, on the reverse strand, counting down.
AACTGCCGTTTTTGATATTGAAGGGTGATATCAAAGTCTTTCATTAGTTCCAGCCACCTTCTTTGCCTCATGTTTAAAAATAATACATGAACTCCAATATTCAAGACATGAAATCCAGCATTTCTAACACTAGGTGTAATCATCAAGAGTACTATTAAAGCAGGAAATTAATTATCACAATATAAAGATTTAACTTGAAGTGCAGGTACTTGCCTGATGTTTGGATCTGATTAATTTGGTTCTTGGGGAAAATTTCCAGAGATGAGTCCAAAAGCTGAAATAGATATTACCATCACGCTCAGAAGATGTCAAATAGCTAGAAACGTCTGTCCTTGGGTCCAATTTGGAGACAAGGGCAAAAACGGCAGTTTCGGGTCAAAACGGGGTCCGCCAGTAGGCCCGCTTTGCACCGAAAAACGTGTCCAGGTCAAAGGTCTCCAAATTCACCAAACTTAGTGTCAACAGGTCAGGAACGCTGATACGAACCCAACGGAACTTCCAGAATTGGATTCCGATGAGCCGAACCCAAAATCGCCCGTCGAACGGGGCCTGTGGGGCACACGACACGCGATTTCGTCAACGTTCTCAGAATCGAACCAAACTTGACCCACAGGACCAGTGTATCGCTACGAGTCCGATGGCGCAAGTTTCGTCTCGATCTGACGAGTGTACAAGAAGTTAGGGCAAATTGCCAAAAAGTCGGATATGGGACGATGTCCGCGGATACGCGTTGATTTCGGTGTGCACGCACACCCGAATCAGCTTCCGCGAAAACTCACACGTCCGTATCGACGACGCGCACGTATCTGTGAAGACTGCACGCGACCAAGTCGTCCCGTTTGGCGGGGCGCACTCAGTTCCGGGGTGAAACAGGGTCTGGTTTTTCCTGTTTTTGGATCGCAGTGTGCGATCACCGCAGGACGCGATGCCCCGAACAGTTTGTCCGGGCACCGAGAGGGTCATACAGGCTTCCCAACGCAATTTGCGAAATTGAAAACGGAGCTACGAATAAAAAGTTATACGCACCTGAAGGGGACCCAAAAATCAGGGTCGAGTCGTGTCCGACTCGTGTCGGACACGGGAATCTGAATTAGGGCTAGGGTTAGGGTTTGGGAAGCTGTGGCGGTGGCCGGTGGTCGGTACGGCGGCGGGGAGGCCGAGGCTGGCTGGGGGTGCTGCGGCGGAGGGCGGCGCAGCGCTCGGGCGGAGGCGGCGGCGCGGGGGCGGCCCAGGGCGGCGCTGCGGCTGCTGCTGCTGGTTGCTGTTTCTGTCGGGGACGGAGGAGGAAGGAGGAGGAGGCGGCGCCGAGGGAGGAGGGCGGCGCTGGGCGGTGGCTGGGCAGCGGCGAGGCAGGGCAGAGCTCGGCGGAGAGGGGCGGCGCCGGCTAGGGTTAGGGTTTCGAGAGGGAGGAGGAAGAAGAAGAGGGGGGATTTAAAAAGGAGAGGAGGGCAGTTAGGGGAGGCCGAGCACGGCGGAGGGCGAGGGGACGTGGCCGCAGAGAGCGGTGCTGCGCGCGAAGGGCGCCGGAGGAGTCGGGGTCGTGGGGGCTGGGTCGTGCGGGTCGGGCTGGCGGCGGGTCGGGTTCGGGTGAGCCCGACCCGACCCGTTAAGGTTTGGGTCTGGGCCGCGGCCCAATTTGCCAGGGTACGGGCTGGGCTGAGATATAAAAATAATAATAATAATAATAATAATTAAATAAATAAATAAATAAATAGTTAATTAATTAATTAATTAAAATAGTTTTTAGGCATTTAAAAATAGGTCTGAGGCCCAGAAAAATCCAGAAAAATTATCCTAAGTCCAATTTTCCATTTTACACCCAAAAATATTATTTTCATGATATTTTAATATTATTTATTAATAATTAAAAATTATTTAATAATTAAGAGCCTTGATTTTAATTACAGAAAATTCCCAGAAAATTCCAGAAAATTGGGAAAAATCCAAGATTTAATAATTTGAAAATTCAGGGGGTTTACAACCTACCCAACTTACAAAAATTTCGTCCTCGAAATTTAAGAATAACAAGGCACGAAAGGAAAGGCCGAGAAATAAAATATACCTCAGGGTTCAAAAAGATAGGGGTATCGCTCTCTAATCTCGTCTTCTCGCTCCCAGGTGGATTCGTCGAGAGAATGGTGCTTCCAAGCTACGCGAACCAGGGAGATAACCTGGTTCAGCAGAACTTTCTCCGATCGATCCAGTATCTCCACGGGTTGCTCTTGGTAAGTCAAACTTGGGCCTACTTCGAGCTCTGAGTGATCCAAAATGTGGCTGGGGTCTGACACGTACTTTCTCAGCTGCGACACGTGGAAGACGTTATGGACTCCATCCAGAGAGGGTGGCAATGCCAGTCGGTATGCCACTTCTCCGATTTTCTCCTGTATGCCAAAAGATCCAATAAATCTTGGGCTGAGTTTTCCACTCCTTCCCAACCTAATGGTGCTACGTGTCGGGGAAATCTTTAAGAATACCAGCTCTCCAACCTTTAATAAAGTCATAATCAAGTCTTAGTTCCATAATCAAAATGTTTAAATTGACTTGAAATTCATAATTTTAATTACCTCAAATTCCAAGGGCCTTCGGTGGCTATTTGCCCAATGTCGTTGCCTGTCTTGAGCCACTCGAAGTCTGTCCCTTATTTGCTTTACCTTCTCAGTTGAATCGATCACCATCTCTGGTCCCAGCAGGGCTCTTTCTCCAACGTCGTCCCATGATAGCGGGGTACGACATCTTCGTCCATACAGAGCTTCAAATAGAGTCATCTCAATACTTGCTTGGTAACTGTTATTATAAGAGAACTCCACAAGATGTAGATAGTCTTCCCAGGATCCTCCAAAATCCAGAACACATGTACGGAGCATATCTTCAAGTGTCTGGATTGTACGTTCCGATTGTCCATCGGTTTGGGGATGATAAACTATGCAGAATTTGAGTTGTGTCCCCAAGCTGGCTTGTAAGCTCTTCCAGAAGTGAGAGGTGAATCTTGAATCTCGGTCGGAGACAATACTTACTGGAACTCCATGCAGCCTGACAATGTGTCTGATATATAAATCTGCCAGCTTTTCTGTAGATAGTCTTACTTTGAAAGGTAGAAAATGAGCAGATTTGGTCAGTCTATCTACTATCACCATAAAAACGTGAAGAATATGAAGAACTGAGATATTGATGTTTAATAGCTATTTCACCATAAAAACGTGGTACGCGACTGTGTACTGTGTACTCCAAGATTAAAATTCTCCCTCGAGCAATTTTTCTGGATTAGTGGAAGATTTCAGAATTCATGAAGATGGATTACTGAGGTATGGCGATAGATTATGTGTACAACCTCAAATTCCAAGGGCCTTCGGTGGCTATTTGTCCAATGTCGTTGCCTGTCTTGAGCCACTCGAAGTCTGTCCCTTATTTGCTTTACCTTCTCAGTTGAATCGATCACCATCTCTGGTCCCAGCAGGGCTCTTTCTCCAACGTCATCCCATGATAGCGGGGTACGACATCTTCGTCCATAATAATAGACAAGCAAAGTAAGAGGCTAGGTGCCTGCCTCTACTGCGGCTCAGCAGCGCACCAAATGAGGGTTTAGTAATATTTCAGCCTAAATTACCTCAAAATTTAGGGGGTTTACAAGATGAAATAGACATTACCATCATGCTCAGAAGATGTCAAATAGCTAGAAATGCCTGTCCTTGGGTCCAATTTGGAGACAAGGGCAAAAATGGCAGTTTCGGGTCAAAACGTGGTCTGCCGGTGGGCCCGCTTTGCATCGAAAAACGTGTCCGGATCAAATGTCTTCAAATTCATCAAACTTAGTGTCAACAGGTCAGGAACGCTGATACGAACCCAACGGAACTTCCAAAATTAGATTCCGATGAGCCGAACCCAAAATCGCCCGTCGAACGGGGCCTGTGGGGCCCACGACACGCGATTTCGTCAACGTTCTCAGAATCGAACCAAACTTGACCCACAGGACCAGCGTATCGCTATGAGTCCGATGGCATAAGTTTCGTCTCGATCTGACGAGTGTACAAGAAGTTAGGGCGAATTGCCGAAAAGTCGAATACGGGGCGATGTCCGCGGATACGCGTTAATTTCGGTATACACGCACACCCGAATCAGCTTTCGCAAAAACTCACACGTCCGTATCGACGACGCGCACGTATCTGTGAAGACCGCACGTGACCAAGTCGTCCCGTTTGGCGGGGCGCACTCAGTTTCGGGGTAAAACATGGTCTGGTTTTTCCTGTTTTTGGATCGCGGTGTGCGATCACCAAAGGACGCGATGCCCCGAACAGTTTATCCGGACACCGAGAGGGTCATACAGGCTTCCCAACGTAATTTGCGAAATTAAAAACGGAGCTACGAACAAAAAGTTACACGCACCTGAAGGGGACCCGAAAATTAGGGTCGAGTCGTGTCCGACTCGTGTCGGACACGAGAATCTGAATTAGGGCTAGGGTTAGGGTTTGGGAAGCTGTGGCCGGTGGTCGACACGGCGGCGGGGAGGCCGAAGCTGGCTGGGGGTGCTGCGGCGGAGGGTGGCGCAACGCTCGGGCGGAGGCGGCGGCGCGGGGGCGGCCCAGGGCGGCGCTGCGGCTGCTGCTGCTGGTTGCTGTTGCTGTCGGGGACGGAGGAGGAAGGAGGAGGATGCGGCGCCGAGGGAGGAGGGCGACGCTGGGCGGTGGCTGGGCAGCGGCGAGGCAGGGCGGAGCTCGGCGGAGAGGGGCGACGCCGGCTAGGGTTAGGGTTTCGAGAGGGAGGAGGAAGAAGAAGAGGGGGGGTTTAAAAAGGAGAGGAGGGCGGTTAGGGGAGGCCGAGCACGGCGGAGGGCGAGGGGACGTGGCCGCGGAGAGCGACGCTGCGCGCGGAGGGCGGCGCTGCGCGCGGAGGGCGCCGGAGGAGTCGGGGTCGTGGGGGCTGGGTCGTGCGGGTCGGGCTGGCGGCGGGTCGGGTTCGGGTGAGCCCGACCCGACCCGTTAAGGTTTGGGTCTGGGCCGCAGCCCAATGGGCCAGGGTGCAGGCTGGGCTGAGATATAAAAATAATAATAATAATAATAATTAAATAAATAAATAAATAGTTAATTAATTAATTAATTAATTAAAATAGTTTTTAGGTATTTAAAAATAGGTCTGAGGCCCAGAAAAATCCAGAAAAATTACCCTAAGTCCAATTTTCTATTTTACACCCAAAAATGTTATTTTCATGATATTTTAATATTATTTATTAACAATTAAAAATTATTTAATAATTAAGAGCCTTGATTTTAAATACAGAAAATTTCCAGAAAATTCCAGAAAATTGGGAAAAATCCAAGATTTAATAATTTAAAAATTCAGGGGGTTTACAACCTACCCAACTTACAAAAATTTTGTCCTCGAAATTTAAGAATAACAAGGCACGAAAGGAAAGGCCGAAAAATAAAATATACCTCAGGGTTCAAAAAGATAGGGGTATCGCTCTCTAATCTCGTCTTTTCGCTCCCAGGTGGATTCGCCGGGAGAATGGTGCTTCCAAGCTACGCGAACCAGGGAGATAACCTGGTTCCGCAGAACTTTCTCCGATCGATCCAGTATCTCCACGGGTTGCTCTTGATAAGTCAAACTTGGGCCTACTTCGAGCTCTGAGTGATCCAAAATATGGCTGGGGTCTGACACGTACTTTCTCAGCTGCGACACGTGGAAGACGTTATGGACTCCATCCAGAGAGGGTGGCAATGCCAGTCGGTATGCCACTTCTCCGATTTTCTCCTGTATGCCAAAAGGTCCAATAAATCTTGGGCTGAGTTTTCCACTCCTTCCGAACCTAATGGTGCCACGTGTCGGAGAAATCTTTAAGAATACCAGCTCTCCAACCTTTAATAAAGTCATAATCAAGTCTTAGTTCCATAATCAAAATGTTTAAATTGACTTGAAATTTATAATTTTAATTACCTCAAATTCCAAGGGCCTTCGGTGGCTATTTGCCTAATGTCGTTGCCTGTCTTGAGCCACTCGAAGCCTGTCCCTTATTTGCTTTACCTTCTCAATTGAATCGATCACCATCTCTGGTCCCAGCAGGGCTCTTTCTCCAACGTCATCCCATGATAGCGGGGTACGACATCTTCGTCCATACAGAGCTTCAAATGGAGTCATCTCAATACTTGCTTGGTAACTGTTATTATAAGAGAACTCCACAAGATGTAGATAGTCTTCCCAGGATCCTCCAAAATCCAGAACACATGTACGGAGCATATCTTCAAGTGTCTGGATTGTACGTTCCGATTGTCCATCGGTTTGGGGATGATAAGCTGTGCTGAATTTGAGTTGCGACCCCAAGCTGGCTTGTAAGCTCTTCCAGAAGTGAGAGGTGAATCTTGAATCTCTGTCGGAGACAATACTTACTGGAACTCCATGCAGCCTGACAATGTGTCTGATATATAAATCTGCCAGCTTTTCTGTAGATAGTCCCACTTTGAAAGGTAGAAAATGAGCAGATTTGGTCAGTCTATCTACTATCACCCAAATTGCATCCTTTCCACTAGGTGTCCTTGGAAGTCCGAAAATAAAATCCATTATGAAATGTTCCCACTTCCACTCCGGAATGGGTAGGGGTTGAAGTAATCCTCCAGGTCTTTGTCTTTCTGCCTTGACTTGCTGGCACACTAAACAACGAGATATAAACCTGGCTACTTCTCTTTTTATGCCATGCCACCAAACATGCGTCCTCAGGTCCTTGTATATCTTGTTGGCTCCTGGATGTATAGAGTATTGCGATCTGTGCGTCTCTTGCATAATTTCTTCTCTTATGTCTCCTTGAGGTACACATAATCTATCGCCATGCCTCAGTGATCCATCTTCATGAATTCTGAAATCTTCCACTAATCCAGCTTGCACTTGACCTCGAAGGCTTCGCAGCCCTTCGTCTTGAAACTGAGTCTCCTTGATCTTGTCTATTAAAGTAGACTGAATTTGCAAGTTCATCATTTGGCCTTCTTTCCCGGGGATGATTACCTCAATACCTAAACTTTCCAAGTCCTCTAGCAGGTGTCTGTCCATAGTCAAGTACATCGCCATAGGATATCTGCTTAGAGCATCAGCAACTACATTGGCCTTTCCAGGATGATATTGAAGGGTGATATCAAAGTCTTTCATTAGTTCCAGCCACCTTCTTTGCCTTATGTTTAGCTCTTTCTGGGTGAAGATATATTTTAAACTTTTATGGTCTGTAAATATTTCCACCTTTTCTCCATAAAGATAATGCTTCCATAGTTTAAGAGCAAAAATGACAGCTGCCAATTCTAAATCATGAGTTGGATAATTCTTTTCATGAGGTCGAAGCTGTCTAGAGGCATATGCTATTACTTTCTTGTTCTGCTCCAAAACACAACCTAGACCTTTTCCAGAAGCATCACTATAAATAGCGAAACCTCCGGTTCCAGAAGGTAAGGTCAGAATAGGGGCAGTAGTCAGCCTTTTCTTCAATTCCTCAAAAGCATGCTGACATTCATCAGTCCAGGTGAACTCTTCATCCTTCCTTGTTAATTTTGTCATAGGTTCAGCAATTCTAGCAAAGTCCTTCACAAACTTCCGATAGTAGCCAGCTAGTCCCAGGAAGCTTCTAATCTCTGCTACAGAGTCTGGAGTGGGCCAGGATTCTACTGCCGCTATCTTCTTAGGATCTACTGCTATTCCATCTCCAGTCACAACATGTCCCAAGAATTCTACTTTGTCTAGAAAGAAAGCACATTTAGATAATTTCCCATAAAGTTTTTCCTTCCTCAAAGTCTCCAATGCTAACCTCAAATGTTCTTCATGTTCTTCGGGGGTCTTGGAGTAGATCAAAATATCATCAATAAAAACCACTACAAACTTGTCTAGATATTTCTGAAATACTTTGTTCATCAAGTTCATAAAAACTGCTGGTGCATTCGTCAACCTGAACGGCATTACTAAGAATTCGTAGTGTCCGTTCTGGGTATTGAAAGCAGTTTTAGGGATGTCTTCCTTTCTCACCCTTACTTGGTGGTATCCAGACCTCAAATCAATCTTTGAAAATACCCGAGATCCACTCAACTGATCAAATAGGTCATCTATCCTGGGCAGGGGATACTTATTCTTAATTGTTAAGGCATTCAAGGCCCTATAGTCAATACACATTCGGGATGTTCCGTCCTTCTTGGGCATAAATAATACTGGAGCTCCCCAGGGTGAGACACTAGACCTAATGAAGCATTTGTCTTCTAGCTCTTTGATTTGCTCATTTAGTTCTATTATCTCCTTCTTGTTGATTCTGTAGGGATTTTGAGATATTGGTGCTGCTCCTGGCACTAAGTCAATAGAGAATTCAACTTCTCGGTCTGGGGGTAAGCCTGGAAGATCCTCAGGAAAGACATCAAGGTATTCAGAGATGATAGGTAGTGGCAATTCTTCTGTTATTAGGGCTCCATAAATTTTGTTATTACCCATTTCTCTAGAACCTCTAGCAAATTTAAATTCTGGCTTGTCGGGGGCCTGAAGATTATACTACCTCTGTGGCAGTCTATAGTGGCATGATGTTGACTTAACCAATCCATACCCAGTATAATATCAAAACTGGGAACTGGCATTACAAGTAGCCTAGCATACAGTTCTCTTCCACACAATGTAATAGGACAATTGTTACAGGCATCACTAACCAGGATGATTCCTCCACCGGTAATGATCTTATAACAATTCCTAAGGGGTTTAGTGATTAAGCTATGCTTCATAAGGAAATCTACTGACATGAATGAATGCGAAGCTCCAGAGTCAAATAAAGTAATAGCTGGTATTGAATTTATAAGCACAGAACCTGTGATTACTTCTGTTGTGGCTTCAGCTTCTTCCAGAGTCATTGCATAAGCACGGCCTTGCTGCGGTGCACCCCTCTGTTGCTGCTGTTGGTGCTGAGCAAAGCGTTGCTATTGTGTTGGAAGCGGGGGTCCCCTCTGTTGTGCTGCTGGGGCCCTGGCCTGGGCTGGAGCCTTTGGTGCAGCGGTGCGTCCTTGAGCAGCTGGACAGTCCCTCATTTGGTGCGCTGCTGAGCCGCAGTAGAGGCAGGCACCTAGCCTCTTCCTGCAGACTTGCCAAGTATGACCTGGTTTTTGGCAAAAGTTACAAGCAGCAGCTTGTTGGTTCTGTCCTTGAGCCTGGTGTTGGGGTGCTGGAGCTCGAGGGAGAGGACGCTGAGTTTGCTGCGGGGCCCTCTGCTGTTGTTGTTGTTGTTGTTGAAAAGGGCATTTGTTGGGTCCCGTATTTCCGGTATCTCTCTCTCGTTTCAGTTTATGCCCCATATCTCTCTCAATGCCTTGTGCCACGCTCAGGATTTCTTCATAGGTGCGAGCTCGGCTGGTGGTGACAGCAAGACAAATATCCGGAGATAGTCCCTTCTTGAATCTATGGGCCCTGTCCTCCAGGGTACGAACCATGTACTCCACAAAGTGGCTCAACCTACTAAATTTAGCAGTATATTCATCAACAGACAGGGTACCTTATTCCAGTCTCTCGAATTGGAGCTTCCCGAGCCACTTCGGGGTAGAATTTCTCCTTGAATAGCCTCTTGAAGTCCTCCCAGGTGAGGTCAGGAGCAGATAGTTGGGGTTCATCTCTGAACCAGGTTCGAGCAATGTCGAACAGTTGTAGGCTTGCGGACTCCACTTTGAGGTCATCAGGGCCCCAACAGTCTTCAGGAGTCTCTCGACATTCTCTATCCACTCATCTGCATAGAGAATGCCCTCAGTTCCGTAGAATTCCAGGGGTCTAAGATTCTTGAAGTCTTTGGCACTCCCTGGCCTCTTGAGTGACGACTCTTGAGACTTAAGAGCTTCTGAGAGGCTGGTCCGCAGAAGTGCAGTCTGTTCTTTCTGGGATTCCACCAATCCCTGGAACACTCCAAGTAGCTGTGCCCCATCTAGAGTAACTGCCGGAACAGATGGAGGCGGTAGGAGTGCAAGAGTCTCGGGCACATTCTGCTCAGCTGGTTCTGATGTGCCTCCTACTGTGTTCCTGGTCTGGACCATTCTGAAAGATTAAGGGATAGGAAGATCAGAATAGAATACTTGGAAATCAAAGGCGATAGAAAAATTGAGCAGCAATGATATCTAGAATTGAAATAAGGACCCTATACTGTGAATGAGCTTTTCCTAGAATCCTCAATCTTATTCCATACCCTGTCCTAGGGTATTACCCTATTTTAGGATAGGACCTGTGTACTTTGCTCGAGGGAGATTTTAATCTTGGAGTACACAGTACACAGTCGCACAAAAAATAATAAAAGTACGTGTACTTTGCCAATAATAATAATAATAATAATTTTAGGATAGGCTGGTAATATTAATCCTCAATCTACGCGAGTGATGGTAATTTTAATTTTATGACAATTAAAATTCAGACCAAACTATTTTAATTAATTAATTAAAATAGTTTTTAGGCATTTAAAAATAGGTCTTAGGCCCAAAAAAATCCAAAAAAATTACCCTAAGTCCAATTTTCCATTTTACACCCAAAAATGTTATTTTTATGATATTTTAATATTATTTATTAATAATTAAAAATTATTTAATAATTAAGAGCCTTGATTTTAATTACAGAAAATTCCCAGAAAATTCCAGAAAATTGGAAAAAATCCAAGATTTAATAATTTAAAAATTCAGGGGGTTTACAACCTACCCAACTTATAAAAATTTCGTCCTCAAAATTTAAGAATAACAAGGCACGAAAGGAAAGGCCGAGAAATAAAATATACCTCAGGGTTCAAAAAGATAGGGGTATCGCTCTCTAATCTCGTCTTCTCGCTCCCAGGTGGATTCGCCGGAAGAATGGTGCTTCCAAGCTACGCGAACCAGAGAGATAACCTGGTTCCGCAGAACTTTCTCCGATCGATCCAGTATCTCCACGGGTTGCTCTTGGTAAGTCAAACTTGGGCCTACTTCGAGCTCTGAGTGATCCAAAATGTGGCTGGGATCTGACACGTACTTTCTCAGCTGCGACACGTGGAAGACGTTATGAACTCCATCCAGAGAGGATGGCAATGCCAGTCGGTATGCCACTTCTCCGATTTTCTCCTGTATGCCAAAAGGTCCAATAAATCTTGGGCTGAGTTTTCCACTCCTTCCGAACCTAATGGTGCCACGTGTCGGGAAAATCTTTAAGAATACCAACTCTCCAACCTTTAATAAAGTCATAATCAAGTCTTAGTTCCATAATCAAAATGTTTAAATTGACTTAAAATTCATAATTTTAATTACCTCAAATTCCAAGGGCCTTCGGTGGCTATTTGCCCAATGTTGTTGCCTGTCTTGAGCCACTCGAAGTCTGTCCCTTATTTGCTTTACCTTCTCAGTTGAATCGATCACCATCTCTGGTCCCAGCAGGGCTCTTTCTCCAACGTCGTCCCATGATAGCGGGGTACGACATCTTCGTCCATACAGAGCTTCAAATGGAGTCATCTCAATACTTGCTTGATAACTGTTATTATAAAAGAACTCCACAAGATGTAGATAGTCTTCCCAGGATCCTCCAAAATCCAGAACACATGTACGGAGCATATCTTTAAGTGTCTGGATTGTACGTTCCGATTGTCCATCGGTTTGGGGATGATAAGTTGTGCTGAATTTGAGTTGCGTCCCCAAGCTGGCTTGTAAGCTCTTCCAGAAGTGAGAGGTGAATCTTGAATCTCGGTCGGAGACAATACTTACTGGAACTCCATGCAGCCTGACATTGTGTCTGATATATAAATCTGCTAGCTTTTCTGTAGATAGTCCCACTTTGAAAGGTAGAAAATGTGCAGACTTGGTCAGTCTATCTACTATCACCCAGATTGCATCCTTTCCACTAGGTGTCCTTGGAAGTCCGAAAACAAAATCCATTGTGATATGTTCCCACTTCCACTCCGGAATGGGTAGGGGTTGAAGCAATCCTCCAGGTCTTTGTCTTTCTGCCTTGACTTGCTGGCACACTAAACAACGAGATACGAACCTGGCTACTTCTCTTTTCATGCCATGCCACCAAACATGCGTCCTCAGGTCCTTGTACATCTTGTTGGCTCCTGGATGTATAGAGTATTGCGATCTGTGCGCCTATTGCATAATTTCTTCTCTTATGTCTCCTTGCGGTACATATAATCTATCGCCATGCCTCAGTGATCCATCTTCATGAATTCTGAAATCTTCTACTAATCCAGCTTGCACTTGTCCTCGAAGGCTTCGCAGGCCTTCGTCTTGAAACTGAGTCTCCTTGATCTTGTCTTTTAAAGTAGACTGAATCTGCAAGTTCATCATTTTTCTTTCTTTTCCTGGGATAATTACTTCAATACCTAAACTTTCCAAGTCCTCTAGCAGGTGTCTGTCCATAGTCAAGTACATCGCCATAGGATATCTGCTTAGAGCATCAGCAACTACATTGGCCTTCCCAGGATGATATTGAAGGGTGATATCAAAGTCTTTCATTAGTTCCAGCCACCTTCTTTGCCTCATGTTTAGCTCTTTCTGGGTGAAGATATATTTTAGGCTTTTATGGTCTGTAAATATTTCCACCTTTTCTCCATAAAGGTAATGCTTCCATAGTTTAAGAGCAAAAATGACAGCTGCCAATTCTAAATCATGAGTTGGATAGTTCTTTTCATGGGGTCGAAGCTGTCTAGAGGCATATGCTATTACTTTCTTGTTCTGCTCCAAAACACAACCTAGACCTTTTCCAGAAGCATCACTATAAATAGCGAAACCTTCGGTTCCAGAAGGTAAGGTCAGAATAGGGGCAGTAGTCAGCCTTTTCTTCAATTCCTCAAAAGCATGCTGACATTCATCAGTCCAGGTGAACTCTTCATCCTTCCTTGTTAATTTTGTCATGGGTTCAGCAATTCTAGCAAAGTCCTTCACAAACTTCCGATAGTAGCCAGCTAGTCCAAGGAAGCTTCTAATCTCTGCTACAGAGTCTGGAGTGGGCCAGGATTCTACTGCCGCTATCTTCTTAGGATCTACTGCTATTCCATCTCCAGTCACAACATGTCCCAAGAATTCTACTTTGTCTAGGAAGAAAGCACATTTAGATAATTTCCCATAAAGTTTTTCCTTTCTCAAAGTCTCCAATGCTAACCTCAAATGTTCTTCATGTTCTTCGGGGGTCTTGGAGTAGATCAAAATATCATCAATAAAAACCACTACAAACTTGTCTAGATATTTCTGAAATACTTTGTTCATCAAGTTCATAAAAACTGCTGGTACATTCATCAACCCGAACGGCATTACTAAGAATTCGTAGTGTCCGTTCCGGGTATTGAAAGCAGTTTTAGGGATGTCTTCCTTTCTCACCCTTACTTGGTGGTAACCAGACCTCAAATCAATCTTTGAAAATACCCGAGCTCCACTCAACTGATCAAATAGGTCATCTATCCTGGGCAGGGGATACTTATTCTTAATTGTTAAGGCATTCAAGGCCCTATAGTCAATACACATTCGGGATGTTCCGTCCTTCTTGGACACAAATAATACTGGAGCTCCCCAGGGTGAGACACTAGACCTAATGAAGCATTTGTCTTCTAGTTCTTTGATTTGCTCATTTAGTTCTATTATCTCCTTCTTGTTGATTCTGTAGGGATTTTGAGATACTGGTGCTGCTCCTGGCACTAAGTCAATAGAGAATTCAACTTCTCGGTCTGGGGGTAAGCCTGGGAGATCCTCAGGGAAGATATCAAGATATTCAGAGATGATAGGTAGTGGCAATTCTTCTGTTACTAGGGCTCCACAAATTTTGTTATTACCCATTTCTCTAGAACCTCTAGCAAATTCAAATTCTGGCTTGTCAGGGGGCCTGAAGATTACACTACCTCTGTGGCAGTCTATAGTGGCATGATGTTGACTTAACCAATCCATACCCAGTATAATATCAAAACTGGGAACTGGCATTACAAGTAGCCTAGCATACAGTTCTCTTCCACACAATATAATAGGACAATTGTTACAAGCATCACTAACCGGGATGATTCCTCCACCGGTAATGATCTTATAACAATTCCTAAGGGGTTTAGTGATTAAGCTATGCTTCATAAGGAAATCTACTGACATGAATGAATGCGAAGCTCCAGAGTCAAATAAAGTAATAGCTGGTATAGAATTTATAAGCACAGAACCTGTGATCACATCTGCTGTGGCTTCAGCTTCTTCCAGAGTCATTGCATAAGCACGGCCTTGCTGCGGTGCGCCCCTCTGTTGCTACTGTTGGTGCTGAGCAAAGCGTTGTTGTTGTGTTGGAAGCGGGGGTCCCCTCTGTTGTACTGTTGGGGCCCTGGCCTGGGCTGGAGCCTTTGGTGCAGCGGTGCATCCTTGAGCAGCTGGACAGTCCCTCATTTGGTGCGCTGCTGAGCCGTAGTAGAGGCAGGCACCTAGCCCCTTCCTGTAGACTTGCCAAGTATGACCTGGTTTTTGGCAAAAGTTACAAGCAGCAGCTTGTTGGTTCTGTCCTTGAGCCTGGTGTTGGGGTGCTGGAGCTCGAGGGAGAGGACGCTGAGTTTGCTGCGGGGCCCTCTGCTGCTGTTGTTGTTGTTGTTGAAAAGGGCGTTTGTTGGGTCCCGTATTTCCGGTATCTCTCTCTCGTTTCAGTTTATGCCCCATATCTCTCTCAATGCCTTGTGCCACGCTCAGGATTTCTTCATAGGTGCGAGCTCGGCTGGTGGTGACAGCAAGGCGAATATCCGGAGACAGTCCCTTCTTGAATCTACGGGCCCTGTCCTCCGGAGTACGAACCATGTACTCCGCAAAGTGGCTTAACCTGCTAAATTCAGCAGTATATTCATCAACAGACAGGGTACCTTGTTCCAGTCTCTCGAATTGGCTTTCGAGAGCTTCCCGAGCCACTTCGGGGTAGAATTTCTCCTTGAATAGCCTCTTGAACTCCTCCCAGGTGAGGTCAGGAGCAGATAGTTGGGGTTCATCTCTGAACCAGGTTCGAGCAATGTCGAACAGTTGCAGGCTTGCGGACTCCACTTTGAGGTCATCAGGGACCCGAGCAGTCTTCAGGAGTCTCTCGACATTCTCTATCCACTCATCGGCATAGAGAATGCCCTCAGTTCCGTAGAATTCCAGGGGTCTAAGATTCTTGAAGTCTTTGGCACTCCCTGGCCTCTTGAGTGGCGACTCCTGGGACTTAAGAGCTTTTGAGAGGCTGGTCCGCAGAAGTGCAGTCTGTTCTTTCTGGGATTTCACCAATCCCTGGAATACTCCAAGTAGCTGTGTCCCATCTAGAGTAACTGCCGGAACAGATGGAGGCGGCGGGAGTGCAAGAGTCTCGGGCACATTCTGCTCAGCTAGTTCTGATGTGCCTCCTACTGTGTTCCTTGTCTGGACCATTCTGAAAGATTAAGGAATAGAAAGATCAGAATAGAATACTTGGAAATCAAAGGCGATAGGAAAATTGAGCAGAAATGATATCAAGAATTGAAATAAGGACCCTATACTGTGAATGAGCTTTTCCTAGAATCCTCAATCTTATTCCATACCCTGTCCTAGGGTATTACCCTATTTTAGGATAGGACCTGCATGGGCCACCATAAAAACGTGTCACGACCCGCACCCGGAAATTCGGGCACGAGTGCGTGGGTACGTCCAGCCTACGCCGCAGAGTCGGCGGTAGTACGCTGTCTAGGTCAAATCCATATTTACTAAACTAGCTCATTCACAATTAACATAGGCAAGATAATAATGAGAACATAAACTTAAGATTGCAACTGAAATAATTACGACAACAGATTCAAATGTTTTAGTACAGAAATTCAGAATGAAATCGGGGACAAACCCGATTACTAAGATAAGAAACAGAAATAAAAGATAGCTACTGCTAGCTACTCTGCAGCAGGGGTTTCCTGGGTGGGATCTGGCTCCTCATAAGTATCATCTGTACCCTCATAGGGACCATAATAAGTAGGGACAAGGTCCTCATCATCGCCTAAATCAACAGATCCAGTCAGGAAAGGAGCAAAGTACACAGTGCACAACAAGATTAAACTAAATATTTATGACAATTAAAATGAATATCATGTTGAGAAACTGCATAAAAGAACATCAATATCTCAGAGTTAAAGCTGTAAACAGGGATATGAGAAAGCAGAAAATAAATGAGACAGAAAATGAAACTACAACAGTCAGCAAGAAATATAACATGACCAGAAACTATTTGTGTGAACTTGTGTTTGTTTTTAGAATACATAGTTGGCATGTAGGGGTTTATAAGGCTAATCCGGCCGTCATAAACGGCTATTAAACAGGGAAAATCGAGATCCGGCTGAGGTACAGTCGCGTACCAACAGCTATTAAACATGACAAGGGGAAGGGTAAACTACATGCCTTCTAGTATTCTCCCACCCGACATAAAAAAAACAAGACATGAACTCCAATATTCAAGACATAAAATCCAGCATTTCTAACACTAGGTGTAATCATCAAGGGTACTAATAAAACAGGGAATTAATTATCACAATATAAAGATTTAACTTGAAGTGCAGGTACTTGCCTGATGTTTGGATCTGATTAATTTGGTTCTTGGAGAAAATTTCCAGAGATGAGTTCAAAAGCTGAAATAGACATTACCATCACGCTCAGAAGATATCAAATAGCTAGAAACGCCTATCCTTGGGTCCAATTTGGAGACAAGGGCAAAAACGACAGTTTTGGGTCAAAACGGGGTCCGCCGGTGGACCCGCTTTGCACCGAAAAATGTGTCCGGGTCAAAGGTCTCCAAATTTACCAAACTTAGTGTCAACAGGTTAGGAACGCTGATACGAACCCAACGGAACTTCCAGAATTGGATTCCGATGAGCCGAACCCAAAATCGCCCGTCGAGCGGGCCCTGTGGGGCCCACGACACGCGATTTCGTCAACGTTCTCAGAATCAAACCAAACTTGACCCACAGGACCAGCGTATCGCTACGAGTCCGATGGCGCAAGTTTCGTCTCGATCTGACGAGTGTACAAAAAGTTAGGGCAAATTACAAAAAGTTAGGGCAAATGCACGCACACCCGAATCAGCTTCCGCGAAATCTCACACGTCCGTATCGACGACGCGCACGTATCTGTGAAGACCGCACACGACCAAGTCGTCCCGTTTGGCGGGGCGCACTCAGTTCCAGGGTGAAACAAGGTCTGGTTTTTCCTGTTTTTGGATCGCGGGGTGCGATCACCACAGGACGCGATGCCCCGAACGGTTTGTCCGGACACCGAGAGGGTCATACAGGCTTCCCAACGCAATTTGCGGAAATGAAAACGGAGCTACGAGCAAAAAGTTACACGCACCTGAAGGGGACCCGAAAATCAGGGTCGAGTCGTGTCTGACTCGTGTCGGACACAGGAACTGAATTAGGGCTAGGGTTAGGGTTTCGGCTTGCTGCGGCGGTGGCCGGTGGTCGGCACGACGGCGGGGAGGCCCAGGGTGGCTGGGGGTGCTGCGGCGGAGGGCGGCGCAGCACGGCGGCGCGCTGGGAGGCGGCGGAGGCGGCGCTGGCTGCTGCTGGTGCTGCTCGTTGCTGTCGGGGTCGACCGGAGGAAGGAGGAGAGGGGAGGGGGTGCTGGCGGTGCAGGGCAGAGCTGGGCGGTCGGCGAGGCGGTCGGCGAGGAGAGGGACGGCGCCGGCGAGGAGTTAGGGTTAGGGTTTCGAGAGGGAGGAGGAAGAAGAAGAGGGGGGGTTTAAAAAGGAGAGGAGGGCGGTTAGGGGAGGCCGAGCACGGCGGAGGGCGAGGGGACGTGGCCGCGGAGAGCGGCGCTGCGCGCGGAGGGCGCCGGAGGAGTCGGGGTCGTGGGGGCTGGGTCGTGCTGGTTGGGCTGGCGGCGGGTCGGGTTCGGGTGAGCCCGACCCGACCCGTTAAGGTTTGGGTCTGGGCCGCGGCCCAATGGGCCAAGGTGCGGGCTGGGCTGAGATATAAAAATAAAAATAATATTAATAATAATAATTAAATAAATAAATAAATAGTTAATTAATTAATTAATTAAAATAGTTTTTAGGCATTTAAAAATAGGTTTGAGGCCCAGAAAAATCTAAAAAAATTATCCTAAGTCCAATTTTCCATTTTACACCCAAAAATGTTATTTTCATGATATTTTAATATTATTTATTAACAATTAAAAATCATTTAATAATTAAGAGCCTTGATTTTAATTACAGAAAATTTCCAGAAAATTCCAGAAAATTGGGAAAAATCCAAGATTTAATAATTTGAAAATGTTGGCTCTGTCCTTGAGCCTGGTGTTGGGGTGCTGGAGCTCGAGGGAGAGGACGCTGAGTTTGCTGCGAGACCCTCTGCTGTTGTTTTTGTTGAAAAGGGCGTTTGTTGTGTCCCGCATTTCCGGTATCTCTCTCTCGTTTCAGTTTATGCCCCATATCTCTCTCAACGCCTTGTGCCACGCTCAGGATTTCTTCATAGGTGCGAGCTCGGCTGGTGGTGACAGCAAGGCGAATATCCGGAGACAGTCCCTTCTTGAATCTACGGGCCCTGTCCTCCGGGGTACGAACCATGTACTCCGCAAAGTGGCTCAACCTGCTAAATTCAGCAGTATATTCATCAACAGACAGGGTACCTTGTTCCAGTCTCTCGAATTGGCTTTCGAGAGCTTCCCGAGCCACTTTGGGGTAGAATTTCTCCTTGAATAGCCTCTTGAAGTCCTCCCAGGTGAGGTCAGGAGCAGATAGTTGGGGTTCATCTCTGAACCAGGTTCGAGCAATGTCGAACAGTTGCAGGCTTGCGGACTCCACTTTGAGGTCATCAGGGACCCGAGCAGTCTTCAGGAGTCTCTCGACATTCTCTATCCACTCATCGGCATAGAGAATGCCCTCAGTTCCGTAGAATTCCAGGGGTCTAAGATTCTTGAAGTCTTTGGCACTCCCTGGCCTCTTGAGTGGCGACTCCTGGGACTTAAGAGCTTCTGAGAGGCTGGTCCGCAGAAGTGCAGTCTGTTCTTTCTGGGATTCCACCAATCCCTGGAACACTCCAAGTAGCTGTGCCCTATCTAGAGTAACTGCCGGAACATATGGAGGCGGCAGGAGTGCAAGAGTCTCGGGCATATTCTGCTCAGCTGGTTCTGATGTGCCTCCTACTGTGTTCCTTGTCTGGACCATTCTAAAAGATTAAGGAATAGGAAGATCAGAATAGAATACTTGGAAATCAAAGGCGATAGGAAAATTGAGCAGAAATGATATCAAGAATTGAAATAAGGACCCTATACTGTGAATGAGCTTTTCCTAGAATCCTCAATCTTATTCCATACCCTGTCCAAGGGTATTACCCTATTTTAGGATAGGACCTGCATGGGCCACCATAAAAACGTGTCACGACCCGCACCCGAAAATTCGGGTACGAGTGTGTAGCGCCCCGTTCCCCCGGTGCGGGGAGCGCGGCTAAGAAACATAAGACGGTATCGTTCGATCGGGATAGATTGAATTAAGAACTCGTCCTCGTTATGGATTTGTTTCTTCGGAATCGATTTCCATATTCAGTGGACTGCGCCCCAAGGATCGACTTAGCGGCAGAGTCAGGAAGGACCTCTCCGCTGCTATCTTTTATTGCCTCGGTTTTCGATGTCGCTTGTTGCTTTCGTGCTTTGAGTTGGTTTTGGGATTTGCTTGTTTTCCTTGAACGGTTTCGATGGTTTTCATTGTTTTCGTTCATTGACTTGCACTTCTATTCTGAGATTGGAAAGAGAGGAAG
This sequence comes from Iris macrosiphon, assembly GCA_036927795.1. Classification (NCBI taxonomy): domain Eukaryota; kingdom Viridiplantae; phylum Streptophyta; class Magnoliopsida; order Asparagales; family Iridaceae; genus Iris; species Iris macrosiphon. The sequence goes on along the minus strand of JAYESA010000013.1, from coordinate 173,184,831 downwards.
AAGTATTAATCGAGCTGTTCGTGTGCAGGTGAACGAGCAGTAGGCGGCTTGCGAGCGGAGTCGTGAAGCGCCTCTTTCCTTCTTCTTTCCAAAACCTAAGTGAGTGGCTACCAACCCGATTAGCTAGTCCTGCTTCCAAGCTTCACAGCTAATCAATCTGCACTCTTCTTTGCCCCGATCAAACGATACCAAGTAATAATAAAAGAAACCAAGATAAAAGAGAATAACTTGGTTATTATGCTTGTCAACAAACTTATGAACGGTTATCATCCTGTATGCTAGTTCGTCTATAACTGTTCTATGAATCGTGCTAAGTATGGAAATATATGCTTGTTATGAAATAAACTGTCAGGATGACTATGCAAAACTGTATGCTATGGAACAAATTCTATGAGTATTCTCGATCACGGACGACTTGTGCACAAGGTATGTTATGAGTTCCGCAGACGGTCACCGGGGCGCCGGGACCGATCCGATCCGGACGGAACGTATGTATAGTCGTATGTTATGGGGCAAAGTGTTATACAGCGGGGCTCGCCACCTGCGGTGTATATCACTTGTGTCTTGAGACTATAACCCGTCCCTTCGTGGAATCAAGCCAGTGATCCTATGTATATTTAAACCTGTTGCATACTAACTTGTGTCTTCGTGGCAGGGAAGGCATGGTAAGTATTGTGCAGGTAATTCAGACGGTCAGGTAAAATCCACCTAACGGTGGCACGTTCATTTCAGTAAATTCAATATGCTGCTTACTTGTAAATGAACTAAGGCAAGATAGAAATCCACAAATATGCATGCTTCACTAAACAACGTATTGATTGGTATAGTCAGGCTAGCTCGCCTTCACCAGCATGTTTCGATATGCTGACCCTCGTTGAAACAAGTTCTCCGTACCAAGGCGAACCGAGCGAGGAGCCGAAGTCGTCTTCCCGATCCAGTCCAACTGTTGGCGCATCTTCACCGCGCCCTCGAAGCCTTTTGAAGTCCGAAGCTGCAACTCTTCATACACAAATGCAGCTCCGTGGCAAAGCCGTCCTCCAGCCTGGAGGTCTTTATCGTTTTGAGTTTATAAAGGGATGTAATGTACAGGACTGCTATCTCATTTTGAGTCAACCCTTTTGTAAGCCGTTCGGCATATTAGCTGACTCGTTCAGGAGTTTGTAATAGATGTTCATTATCAATAAAGAGAACTTTTCTATGTTTCAAATCTGTGTTTCAATTTATCTGCGTACTCTGAATATGTGCTTGCTATGCAAATCATTAAAGCCTTGTGCGGGCGCAACTCCAGGCCCGTACGGCGGTCACGACTCGGGGGACGCCCCGGGGCGTGACATAGTGGTATCAGAGCACAGATTCAAAGTTCCTTAGACTTCGTGCTGGAAAAGTTCCTTTAACGATCAAAATTCCTGTGCGAACTCTTGAACTCGCTAGGCCAAAATGAGATACGTTCATGCAATAAGTCCATAATACATTATGATCCTAATGTAATTTACCTTCTTTTGAAGGAATGGATCCAGCGCAATCTGCAGCACAACCACCGAATGAAACACAAGAAAGCAGTTCGGGTACTTCGGGAAGCTCTCGGAGCCAATGAGGCATGTCTCAAGTCGACCCGCTTGAGCGGGTAATGCAAATGTTAGAATCGCAACGACAACGAGACGATGCTCGCGAAGCCAAGCTCGAGAGTAATCTAGAGACCCGATTCTCAGTCCAACAAAAGCAGGTAGATGCCCTACAACAAATCGTTCAGACTTTGGCTGCCAACCATTCCGCCGCAACAGCAACGACTCCGGTGGAACAGCCCGTGCTTGAAGTGGAGACGCCTCAAATCCCAAGGCCGAGGGACGTGACTGCCTTCAACTTGGGCCATTTCAAGAAAGTTTGCAACACCCCATTCAACGGGACTGAGGACCCAGTGGTAGCTCTAGATTGGCTAGCCGAGATTGAAGACCACTTCACTCTGCTAGAGGTCCCCGAAGATAAGCGCGTCGCCTGCGCACAACTACAGCTCCGTCTCAACGTACACGATTGGTGGGACCTGCATCGACGATCTCTCTAATTTGATCACGGAGAGGAGGCGATCTCGTGGACGACCTTTCGTGCCGCGTTCGAAGAGGAGTTTATACCGCCTCCAGTACAACGTCAAATGGAAAATGACTTCGTGCAACTGAGGCAAGGCAGGATGACAGTTAAAGAGTACTCCGCCGAATTCAACCGACTCTCCAAATTTGCTAGGGCCTATTTACCTGATGCAGCGAGTCGAGCCAGAAGGTTTGAAGGTGGTCTCCGTCCTGCCATCCATTCGCACGTGGTCAACAATCAGTATGGAATAATCCGTGAAGTCATGAATCACGCCCTATCGCTCGAGCCACAGTATCCTCACGTTTCCACCGGCGCTGTGCATACCTACAATCACAAACGCCAAGGCAACGATAGAGGAAACACCGCTGCAAAGCGCCCTAATCATGACGGTCCCCACAAAGGAAACCCGAGACCATTCTGTGATTTCTGTAAAAGGCAAGGACACTCTACGGAGAGATGTTACAGCAGAAAAGGTCTATGCTTCAACTGTGGCGGGCCTGGCCACGTAGCTCGGGATTGTCCACTCCCCTTTAAGCTCCTGCCTCAACCCGATAATCCCTAACGGTTGGTTCTATTCCTAAGTTTCGGGACAAAACTTCCAATTAGTTGGGTAGGATGTAGCGCCCCGTTCCCCCGGTACGGGGAGCGCGGCTAAGAAACACAAGACGGTATCGTTCGATCGGGATAGATTGAATTAAGAACTCGTCCTCGTTATGGATTTGTTTCTTCGGAATCGATTCCCATATTCAGTGGACTGCGCCCCAAGGATCGGCTTAGCGGCAGAGTCAGGAGGGACCTCTCCGCTGCTATCTTTTATTGCCTCGGTTTTCGATGTCGCTTGTTGCTTTCGTGCTTTGAGTTGGTTTTGGGATTTGCTTGTTTTCCTTGAACGGTTTCGATGGTTTTCATTGTTTTCGTTCATTGACTTGCACTTCTATTCCGAGATTGGAAAGAGAGGAAGAAGTATTAATCGAGCTGTTCGTGTGCAGGTGAACGAGCAGTAGGCGGCTTGCGAGCGGAGTCGTGAAGCGCCTCTTTCCTTCTTCTTTCCAAAATCTAAGTGAGTGGCTACCAACCCGATTAGCTAGTCCTGCTTCCAAGCTTCACAGCTAATCAATCTGCACTCTTCTTTGCCCCGATCAAACGATACCAAGTAATAATAAAAGAAACCAAGATAAAAGAGAATAACTTGGTTATTATGCTTGTCAACAAACTTATGAACGGTTATCATCCTGTATGCTAGTTCGTCTATAACTGTTCTATGAATCGTGCTAAGTATGGAAATATATGCTTGTTATGAAATAAACTGTCAGGATGACTATGCAAAACTGTATGCTATGGAACAAATTCTATGAGTATTCTCGATCACGGACGACTTGTGTACAAGGTATGTTATGAGTTCCGCGGACAGTCACCGGGGCGCCGGGACCGATCCGATCCGGACGGAACGTATGTATAGTCGTATGTTATGGGGCAAAGTGTTATGCAGCGGGGCTCGCCACCTGCGGTGTATATCACTTGTGTCTTGAGACTATAACCCGTCCCTTCGTGGCATCAAGCCAGTGATCCTATGTATATTTAAACCTGTTGCATACTAACTTGTGTCTTCGTGGCAGGGAAGGCATGGTAAGTATTGTGCAGGTAATTCAGACGGTCAGGTAAAATCCACCTAACGGTGGCACGTTCATTTCAGTAAATTCAATATGCTGCTTACTTGTAAATGAACTAAGGCAAGATAGAAACCCACAAATATGCATGCTTCACTAAACAACGTGTTGATTGGTATAGTCAGGCTAGCTCGCCTTCACCAGCATGTTTCGATATGCTGACCCTCGTTGAAACAGGTTTTCCGTACCAAGGCGAACCGAGCGAGGAGCCGAAGTCGTCTTCCCGATCCAGTCCAACTGTTGGCGCATCTTCACCGCGCCCTCGAAGCCTTTTGAAGTCCGAAGCTGCAACTCTTCATACACAAATGCAGCTCCGTGGCAAAGCCGTCCTCCAGCCTGGAGGTCTTTATCGTTTTGAGTTTATAAAGGGATGTAATGTACAGGACTGCTATCTCATTTTGAGTCAACCCTTTTGTAAGCCGTTCGGCATATTAGCTGACTCGTTCAGGAGTTTGTAATAGATGTTCATTACCAATAAAGAGAACTTTTCTATGTTTCAAATCTGTGTTTTAATTTATCTGCGTACTCTGAATATGTGCTTGCTATGCAAATCATTAAAGTCTTGTGCGGGCGCAACTCCAGGCCCGTACGGCGGTCACGACTCGGGGGACGCCCCGGGGCGTGACAGAGTGCGTGGGTACGTCCAGCCTACGCCGCAGAGTCGGCGGTAGTACGCTGTCTAGGTCAAATCTATATTTACTAAACTAGCTCATTCACAATTAACATAGGCAAGATAATAATGAGAACAGAAACTTAAGATTGCAACTGAAATAATTACGACAACAGATTCAAATGTTTTAGTACAGAAATTCAGAATGAAATCGGGGACAAACCCGATTACTAAGATAAGAAACAGAAATAAAAGATAGCTACTGCTAGCTACTCTACAGCAGGGGTTTCCTGGGTGAGATCTGGCTCCTCATAAGTATCATCTGTACCCTCATAGGGACCATAATAAGTAGGGGCAAGGTCCTCATCATCGCCTAAATCAACAGATCCAGTCAGGAAAGGAGCAAAGTACACAGTGCACAACAAGATTAAACTAAATATTTATGACAATTAAAATGAATATCATGTTGAGAAACTGCATAAAAGAACATCAATATCTCAGAGTTAATGCTGTAAACAGGAATATGAGAAAACAGAAATAAATAAGACAGGAAGTGAACTACAACAGTCAGCAAGAAATATAACATGACCAGAAACTATCTGTGTGAACTTGTGTTTGTTTTTAGAATACATAGTTGGCATGTAGGGGTTTATAAGGCTAATCCGGCCGTCATAAACGGCTATTAAACAGGAAAAATCGAGATTCGGCTGAGGTACAGTCGTGTACCAACAGCTATTAAACATGGCAGGGGAAATGGTAAACTATATGCCTTCTAGTATTCTCCCACCCGACATGAAAAATAAGACATGAACTCCAATATTTAAGACATGAAATCCAGCATTTCTAACACTAGGTGTAATCATCAAGGGTACTAGTAAAGCAGGGAATTAATTATCATAATATAAAGATTTAACTTGAAGTGCAGGTACTTGCCTGTTGTTTGGATCTGATTAATTGGTTCTTGGGGAAAATTTCCAGAGATGAGTCCAAAAGCTGAAATAGACATTACCATCATGCTCAGAAGATGTCAAATAGCTAGAAACGCCTGTCCTTGGGTCCAATTTGGAGATAAGGGCAAAAACGACAGTTTCGGGTCAAAACGGGGTCCGCCGGTGGGCCCGCTTTGCACCGAAAAACTTGTCCGGGTCAAAGGTCTCCAAATTCACCAAACTTAGTGTCAACAGGTCAGGAACGCTGATACGAACCCAACGGAACTTCCAGAATTGGATTCCGATGAGCCGAACCTAAAATCGCCCGTCGAGCGGGGCCTGTGGGGCCCACGACACGCGATTTCGTCAACGTTCTCAGAATCGAACCAAACTTGACCCACAGGACCAGCGTATCGCTATGAGTCCGATGGCCTAAGTTTCGTCTCGATCTGACGAGTGTACAAGAAGTTAGGGCAAATTGCAGAAAAGTCGGATATGGGGCGATGTCCGCGGATACGCGTTGATTTCGGTGTGCACGCACACCCGAATCAGCTTCCGCGAAATCTCACACGTCCGTATCGACGACGCGCACGTATCTGTGAAGACCGCACGCGACCAAGTCATCCCGTTTGGCGGGGCGAACTTAGTTCCGGGGTAAAACAGGGTCTAGTTTTTCCTGTTTTTGGATCGCGGGGTACGATCACCACAGGACGCGATACCCCGAACAGTTTATCCGGGCACCGAGAGGGTCATACAGGCTTCCCAACGCAATTTACGAAAATGAAAACGGAGCTACGAGCAAAAAGTTACACGCACCTGAAGGGGACCCGAAAATCAGGGTCGAGTCGTGTCCGACTCGTGTCGGACACAGGAACTGAATTAGGGCTAGGGTTAGGGTTTCGGCTTGCTGCGGCGGTGGCCGGTGGTCGGCACGGCGGCGGGGAGGCCCAGGGTGGCTGGGGGTGCTGCGGCGGAGGGCGGCGCAGCACGGCGGCGCGCTGGGAGGCGGCGGAGGCGGCGCTGGCTGCTGCTGGTGCTGCTCGTTGCTGTCGGGGTCGACCGGAGGAAGGAGGAGAGGGGAGGGGGTGCTGGCGGTGCAGGGCGGAGCTGGGCGGTCGGCGAGGAGAGGGACGGCGGCGGCGAGGAGAGGGACGGCGGCGGCGAGGAGAGGGACGGCGGCGGCGAGGAGTAAGGGTTAGGGTTTCGAGAGGGAGGAGGAAGAAGAAGAGGGGGGGGTTTAAGTAGGAGAGGAGGGCGGTTAGGGGAGGCCGAGCACGGCGGAGGGTGGGGGGACGTGGCCGCGGAGAGCGGCGCTGCGCGCGGAGGGCGGCGGTGGAGTCGGGGGACGTGGGGGCTGGGGTCGTGCGGGTTGGGTCTGACCAACCCGACCCGACCCGATAGGGTTGGGCTGGCTGCTGATGGGCCGGTCCACTGGGCCGGGTCGGCCCAAGGAGAGAGAAAAAATAAAAATAAAAATAATAATAGTATTTAATAATTATTATTATTATTTTAAAAACAGTTAATTAAATAATTAATTAAAAAATTATTTTTAGGCATTTAAAAATAGGTCTGAGGTCCAGAAAAATCCAGAAAATTTACCCTAAGTCCAGTTTTCTATTTTACACCCAAAAATATTATTTTCATGATATTTAAATATTATTTAGTGCCAATTAAAAATCATTTGATAATTAAGAACCTTGATTTTAATTTCAGAAAATTCCCAGAAAATTCCAGAAAATTGGGAAAAATCCAAGATTTAATAATTTAAAAATTCAGGGAGTTTACACCATAATAAGAAAAATAGCTAAAAAGTACTTCCCTTTCGTCCAATTTGGACACAGGGGCAAAACGGTAATTTCGGATAAAAGTGGGGTCCACGGGTGGCCCACTTTGTACCGAAAAGCGTGCCAAGGATAACAGTCTCTAAATGGGACAAATTATAGGTCAAACAACTCTAAATGTCAATACGAACCCAACAGTATATCCAAATGTGGATTCCGATGAGCCGAACAAAATTTTGTCCAAAAAGTCAACTATGGGGCCCACCAATTGACGATTTGGTCAACCGTCTCAGAATTGCATGAAAATTGGGTCACAGGACCAGCGCGTTACCACGAGTCCAGTGGCGCAAGTTTCGTCGCAATCTGACAAGCGTGTACAAAATACGCGTGAGTTCCACAAAATTTGCGACACGGGGTGTGTCCGCGAATACGGCCTGATTTCGGCGCGCACACGCGTCAGAATCAGTTTCCACGAATTTTTACGTGTCCGGTTACGCTGTGTGCACCATTCGGTACACTTGGTACACGGCGGGGCGGTCCCGTTTGGCGGCGCGCTCCGTTTCACAACTTTTGGAATTCTGGAAAAAGTGGATTCGCAGAGTTTTGTGACGAATTTAATTCTGTCCACAGCAGCTAATAATCTAGGGTTATATAACAGAAAATAAACTAGGTCAAGTGTTCTACATATATCAAAAAGAATCACCGAATTCGGATCTCTGTGGTGGGAGATACGAACTCGGCAACATGGGTGGTCACCGCAGTTTTCTGCGATCCCAGAATTTGGTCTGCTCGTGCCAACTTGGACGCTGTTTTCGCCTATGGGTACACGTTGTTCGAGGTCTGCTATTATACAAATATGGAAGAGGATTAAGAGGTGAGCATACCGGTGAAGACGGAACGGCGTTTGGTTGAGCGAGTCGACGGAAAACAACTCCGGAGCAAAGGTGCCTCGTGTGGGAATCTGCAGTGCGCGAGGTCGGGATCGTCGGGATGGTTTGGATGGCCTGACAGGGTTCTCTGGCTGCGGTGGCGGCTCTAGATGAGAAGAGGAGGGTCTGGAGGTTTTAGGTTAGGATTTTATGAAATAATATATATATATATATATATATATATATATATATATATATATATATATATATATATATATATATATATAGATAGGATAGGAAGAGAGAGAGAATAGGAGGAGGTCCGCGTGGGGGTGCTGCGTCCGTGAAGTGGGAATGGGATATGAGAGCTGTGCTTACATTGCAAGTTGCTTGCTTTGCTTTAAGCAAGCTGTGCATTTGCTAGCAAATTTGCTAGCTTGCTAGTTGGAATTGCTAAGTTAGTATTATTAATATTATTATTATTAGTATATTATTAATTATTTCTTTATACTTTTTTTTCTTTTTAAATATATATATATACATATATATATTTGTATATATATATATATATATATATATATATATATATATATATATATATATATATAAGAAAATTTATGGATTAGGGTAATGCACACCGTTAGGCTAGCAACTGCTCAAGGGGTCTCCTATATGGAATAAATTTCGAAAAATTTCTGATGGTCCCATAAATCCTCTAAGTGCCCGAACACCTAAAATAAAAATTATTAAAAATCTATTTCTCCTATTTAGCACAAAATTACATTAATTAAATTATTAATTAATAAAAATAATAAATACGATTTTTTTTTGAAATAGGGGTTTTACATTCTACCCAACTTACAAAAATTTTGTCCTCGAAATTGACACTAACCCATATTTATAGTGATCACTATAGCTATTACACTACATTGGTGTCTAGCAGGACTCCTAAACTCATGGTCTGCCATTCTAACACTTCATCATCTATTGTCCATACACTATCCTATCATCCCCTAACTCGTCTACACTATCCAACTTACAAAAATTCTACTAGTAGTCACATTCTTTGAAGCTATTGTCTAGATTGTAAGGCAATTATATTTATTGGGTCGAGAGTCTTGGGATACCTGTCTGGAATCTCATAACTATGACTTTTTCCATAACCGTCAAGTATCATAGTCTAATACTGCCACGCCACCTGGCCAGTATGGCTGCAAGTAATTCGACTACTCTACCAAAATCGTCTGGCGGCAACTGTCGCTACCTCGCCGGCGATTTGTCATAGTCATCAGTTCGTAACAAGTGCCTTCAACTCTTTCCTAGGCATAGTCTAAGTTTTTAGGGAGACACTTAAGGTCTTGACTAACTATTAGGGCTATGATCTAGCTCAAGTGATCTAACAATTTCTACTATGCTACATGGTGCTACTTAAGGGTTAAACTAATAAAGAATACATATATTGTTATAGTGCATATACATATTAAGAACTCATCCTTAGTTATCAAGCATTACTAACACATTTATGTTTAACTAACAAAATAGGGGTGAGGTTGATATCAAACAATTCATAATGGTACGAAAGATACGACTATGATAGGAAGAGTTACGCACGAGATAATGAATGAATATAAAAGGAGGAGATGAGTCACCCAAGAGGGCGAGATAAAAATAGGGGAGAATACTACTACTGCTACTCACGTCATCCATTAGCATCGCGTGTATACCATCTGGGTAGAATAGAAATATATCCTTATAACTGCTAGACTACCATATATATAATTCTACATCTATTTGTACATCTAAGATCTTGTGTCACAATGGGGTTATGAGTATGCAAAGTCAATTATAACTAAAAGGTCGTACCTGTATCTACGGCTTCCTGTGTCTGCTCTCCCATACTTGTCATAATGAGTGCTTGGCCTTATCCTTGATTGATCAACTGGGGTCTAGTCCCCTCCATTTGTGCAGACTGTAGAAGCAGTGGTGGGTCCCTTTGGTCTTCTATACTTGAGGGTATATGCGGTGTTCTTGATTTTAATGCCATAGACCCTGGGTTCTGCTGAGGACATTCTCGAGCTTGATGGTTACTTGATCCACATACTATGCACAGTCCCAATCGACGATGACAGTCTCTTAGAATATGACCTGTCCTTCCACAATAGTGACAAGTACGGAGCTCCTTGGTTGGATATGGTGCAGCACTATCTGGTTGCTGGCGTGTCAAAGGGTGTCTAATGGGTCCTCCTTGCTGTGTCCTTAATGGTCCCTGATAAATTCTTTGTTGAATTCCGTTTCCCTTGCTGATGGCCTCCTGGATCCTGGCCTCTGTCAATAGCTCGGCATAAGAGATCCGGGACTGGGAGCTAGTGTAGTGCTGGAGCTCTTGAGTCAGCCCGCGGTGAAACCTCTTAGCTTTCTCCAAGTCATTAGGTATTAGGACTGTGCCATACTTACTGAGACGGCTAAACTCTGCGTCATACTCATCAACCGTCTTGTCCCCTTGCTCTAGATGGAGGAACTGATCGTACAATGTGTCCCTTACAGTATCCGGGAAGTACTTCCTCTCAAAGCATTCCAAGAATTATTCCCAAGTCTGACGCGTACCCAACTGGCGCTCCATTGATTCCCACCAGTGGTGCGCGTTGCCTTCTAACTGAGTCCTCACGCCTATCATCCATAGATCAGTAGGTAGTTGTGATGCCTCTAACAACTTTTTGGTATTAGCAATCCAGTTCGTGGTCTCTTCTGGACTCTCATTGCCCTTATATGGCTTAGGGCCCATCTGCACAAAGTCTTTGACTGAACCAACCCGAGCTTGTGGTACTGAAACTAGTGCCTGGGTTGGTGCAGGGGCTAGTGCAGCCATTCTCTCAAGCGCTGCCAGAAATTCTAGCCTCTGCTCTGCTACTTGCTGCCTCTGTTCCTGTATTATCCTCTGAAAGAATTGGAACAGCTGTGTTTGGCCATCCTGCGGTGCTAGTGGAGCTGGAAAAGTTCCATTAGGTATCGTGGAAGGGGTTGATGGGATTGGATTGCTAGTCGGTCCATCCGGTCCGGGAAGAAGAGGTGGTGTTGAGGTCACTCCTAGTGGTTGGTCGTCGTACCCTGGAGACGTGTTGTCCCCGGTGGCGGCATGTCCGTTATGCAATTTCATCTCTCTGCAAGAGATGGACGAAGGATTAAGAAGAGTATATGAATCAAGCAGGATGCAAGAACTTAAGTAGGACATATTGGAAGGAAGGTAAGTTATAGTCAAGTGTGGATGAGATCTAAGATTCTAATCCTAGGTGCAGGCCCGCTCGGTACAGTGACGTAACCGAAACGGCTAACTTGACCTGCATGGGCCACCACAAAAATATGTCACGCACCAGTTCCAATAATACGTAGGACTAGAACACGTAAACATGCCAGCCGCATGGATATGACAACTCCAATATATGGAAACCATAACCCATACGTACGCTGTAATATGAATATAAACTCACATGTGGTATATATAATGTCACAAGTCACAGATATGCTAATCTCATCCACACAACAAGTCATAGAAAAGAAATACTAACTAGAATAAGGAGTCTAAAATATCCAAAATAATAGTCGGGTGGAGACAAATCCACTACCAAAGACTATATCCAAACTAAAATGAGAGAGGAGTATAAAATCTCCAATATAAAATAATATGAAGACAAAAGTGTATCAGCTAAAAGAATCCATCGCTAGATAATCAACGATGCTCAGAAGGTAAGACCTCCTCGGCAGAAAGGAATGTGTCAGGTCCAGGCCCGTACTCCTGCAAATACTCAAGAGCAGATACACCTGGCAGAGGACCAGGTCCTCAGAGGGACGTAACAAGATACAGAAAAACGAGCCAACTTGAATACAGTAAACATGCATATAATTTAAAAATAGATAAGTACGCTGTACAAGACAATCTATATGAATGCAAATGAGGACAACTTTTCGACGTATGGGCAAGGGTAGGCTACTCGATCTAATCCTCACAACCTCACGCTCGTCAGTGGACATCATCAGCCGACATACCTCTGGGGTAGCGACCCTCGGACTCCATCAATCGACATACCTCTCGGGTAGCGACCATCGGACACGACCCACCATAGTGCGTGCTAGTGACTACAGTGTTACCAGAGTGGTTAAAAGCCCATACGCCTAATAATTGTCCTCTATGATACTAAGTGTCAAGTGTGTGTCAACATATCTAATATATAGTAATGACTGAAAGGAACTACACATGCAATAAATAAATAGAACTGAAATAAATATACAGAAATATACTAAGCATGCAAAATACTGTAAGCAATTTTGCAAGGTATCTTGCCTAGTAAGAAAGCTGCAAGGTGTACTATCCAGAAGTCAAACGCACAGGATCAAAAGCTATGGCCGCAGAACAATGTCTCCGGATGCTGAAATAAACATCACCAACGTTCCCAGAATAAGCAAAATAGCTAAAAAGTACTTTCCTTTCGTCCAATTTGGACACATGGGCAAAACGGTAATTTCGGGTAAAAGTGGGGTCCACGGGTGGCCCACTTTGCACCGAAAAGCGTACCAAGGGTAACAATCTCTAGATGAGATAAATTATAGGTCAAACAACTCTAAATGTCAATACGAACCCAACGGTATGTCCAAATGTGGATTCCGATGAGCCGAACAAAATTTTGTCCAAAAAGTCAACTATGGGGCCCGCCAATTGAAGATTTGGTCAACCATCTCAGAATTGCATGAAAATTGGGTCACAGGACCAGCGCGTTACCACGAGTCCAGTGGCGCAAGTTTTGTCGTAATCTGACAAGCGTGCACAAAATACGTGTGAGTTCCACAAAATTTGCGACACGGGGTGTGTCCGCGGATACGGCCTGATTTCGGCGCGCACACGCGTCCGAATCAGTTCCTACGAATTTTTACGTGTCCGGTTACGCTGTGTGCATCGTTCGGTACACTTGGTACACGGCGGGACGGTCCCGTTTGGCGGGGCGCGCTCCGTTTCATAACTTTTGGAATTCTGAAAAAAGTGGGTTCGCAGAGTTTTGTGATGAATTTAATTCTGTCCACAGCAGCTAATAATCTAGGGTTATATAACAGAAAATAAACTAGGTCAAGTGTTCTACACATATCAAAAAGAATCACCGAATTCGGATCTCTGTGGTGGGAGATACGAACTCGGCAACATGGGTGGTCACCGCAGTTTTCTGCGATCCCAGAATTCGGTCTGCTCGTGCCAACTTGGACGCTGTTTTCGCCTATGGGTACACGTTGTTCGAGGTCTTCTATTATACAAATATGTAAGAGGGTTAAGAGGTGAGCATACCGGTGAAGACGGAACGGCGTTTGGTTGAGCGAGTCGACGGAAAACAACTCCGGAACGAAGGTGCCTCGTGTGGGAATCTGCAGTGCGCGAGGTCGGGATGGTTTGGACGGCCTGACGGGGTTCTCTGGCTGCGGTGGCGGCTCTAGATGAGAAGAGGAAGGTCTGGAGGTTTTAGGTTAGGGTTTTATGAAATAATATATATAATATATATATATATATATATATATATATATATATATATATATATATATATATATATATATATATATATATAGGATAGGATAGGAAGAGAGAGAGAATATGAGGCGGTCCGCATGGGGGTGCTGCGTCCGTGAAGTGGGAATGGGATAGGAGTGCTGTGCTTACATTGCAAGTTGCTTGCTTTGCTTTATGCAGGCTGTGCATTTGCTAGCAAATTTGCTAGATTGCTAGTTGGAATTGCTAAGTTAGTATTATTAGTATTATTATTATTAGTATATTATTAATTATTTCTTTATACTTTCTTTTCTTTTATTTTTAAATATATATATATACATATATATATTTGTATATATATATATATATATATATATATATATATATATATATACACACATAAGAAAATTTATGGATTAGGGTAATGCACACCGTTAGGCTAGCAACTGCTCAAGGGGTCTCCTATATGGAATAAATTTCGAAAAATTTCTGATGGTCCCATAAATCCTCTAAGTGCCCGAACACCTAAAATAAAATTTATTAAAAATCTATTTCTCCTATTTAGCACAAAATTACATTAATTAAATTATTAATTAATAAAAATAATAAATACGATTTTTTTTTATTTTTTGAAATAGGGGTTTTACCACCGCTAAGTCATGGCACCAAACTACGACACAATGATTATATTCTTCCCCGTGTTACATAATTGAACTTCCCTCTTATAAATGCAATTCCATTGATTTATAATAATTGTATAAAACTTGTGGCATTAGTGGCTTTATCGATCATTGGACTTAACAAGGTTACAAGAGAACATTATTAATTATTGGCATGAAGGAGTAGAGAAGAAGGGACAGAACTGCTCACCAAATAGAGAATGTCGAGAGAGAAAATATGCTTGCTCGCTCAGGCTCCGGTCACGCGTCTATCTGCATTGGCACAAATATTTGGTTAGACTACCGTCTTCATTTCTCTTAGAGTTATCTAGAATGAATGCATGCAATTAATGAAACTGGCTAAACAATCAATCATCGAAAACCAATCACGAAAACACATTCATCAAAACCAAGCATCGAAAATCCAAAAAAGCCAACCAAAAATCCAACAAAAACTATTGGACTCATTCCAACAGAAGCCGTTCCATCAATTGAAAATGTTCATTGCATTGTCCGTGATCGATTCTGCCGTAAACTTTTACCATACTCAATTTCGACTGAGTCAATCGAGCCATAAGCCTTATATAATGCACCGCTAGGAGCGGGACACTACACACACACTCTCTCTCTCTCTCTCTCTCTCTCTCTCTCTCTATATATATATATATATATATATATATATATATATATATATATACTAGCATATATGCACGTGCGTTGCACGTATTTATTGTTAGAAAGATTAAAAGACATTTGTATTCAAAATTTGTTCATTTTTCAATGAATGAATGATACAACAAAGTCCATTTTTCAATGCCTCATTTTTAGATAATGCATTTAAGAGTTGTTGTAATTAGGAATACCGAAGGACAACTCTTGTATTTACCTAGATATCTCCTATTAATTTTAATTAATCTTTTTAATTACTAAATATGTTGAAGGGTATTTTTGGAACGAAAATTTTTCACGGTGAAGCCTAGTTTTGACATTATATAGTAGAATAGATATATCACACGACTAAGACAACTAATTTTGAACCAATTTCAAGTCTATTTATAATATTAGAGATAATTATTATTACAATATACCATTTCACTTCTCACTTTAACCAAACACATTTGTTCCTAAAGGACAAAAAATGTATGGATTCCATACACTTTCCACTTAAGAAAATTATTTTAAATTCTTTCTCAATTTAAGATTTACCAATCAGAACTAAGAGAGGGAAACAAAATAGAAAAATTTAGTCTTTAGAGGAGAAAAGAGTTAGAAAATTTGATGTCCCAAAATATTTTGCTAGCCGTTTTGGTAGAAATTCAAGCAAGTTAAAATTTTGCATGAATGTCTAGCAAAAATCAAATAAAATGTGTGTTTTTGATATCTTCTCCTCTTTTATTCTCTCCTTTCAAAACTAGCCGGTTCCCAAAAATAAAATAAAAACAAAATAAAATTACTTGCACTCTTGAACTCGCAAAATTAGAATTGTTTTTGGGTATAAATTTTTTTTTTTTCAAATTTTTTCCCCTTCTTTGGCCTGTTTCTAGGATTTTTTTTTTTTCGTACAATAAAATTTTTCTGAAAAAAAAGCTCTCCAACCCGCGGTTACAAAAGCAGTAGCCGGCCAAAATTCCGAACATTCCCATTCTTTCTTCACTCACTCGAAGCTTTTTTTCTTCACTCCGAAATGTCGATGTCGGTGCCGGCCGATTCGGGGTGGGCCGGGAAGAAGCCTCCGAAGCGTCTCGGCGGCATGGCGGAGGCCCTCTCCATAGCTTCCGATCTCGGCTTCTCCATCGCCACAATCCATCAACACAAGGTCCTTCAAATCGACCATTTTTTTTTTTTATTATTTAGGGTTTTATTTGATCACGTTACTAAAAGTTCAAAATATTTAGGGCTTACGCAAAAAATTAGGGTTTATGTGATCGTGTTGTTAGAAGAGCTGCTACATTTCCAATTGATTGCGGATGTTCTTCGTTACATCTTTGTGGGGGGTTTCAGCTCGGCTCCAGTTTTCAGGGGTTTAGGTGGATCGAGAACTGGTGCTCGGCTTTTCGAGTCGGACACGCATTGGACACGACACGGACACGGGACACTACGAAAATAGCCAAATTGGTGATTTTTGGTCCGTGTTGTCTGTGTCTCCACGGTGCGTTTGGATAGGAGTTTAAACTCAACTTTTTGAGTCTATAAACAAAAATTTTCACAGAAATAGTGTTTTGGATGCACAGAAATAGTGTTTTGGATAGGAGTTTAATAGTGTTTTGGATGCACAACATTAAAATTTTTCACAGAAATAGTTTAAACTCAACTAGGGTAATGTGGTGACTTTTTGAGTTTAGGTGCTTATTATGTACTCTCACTATCCTGTCTTATTCGGATCGCGATCAACTCAAGCAAGGACACTTGTAGACCTTTTTGAAGATTTGGATTTCTGGATGGTTTATTCTAGGTGTGCCCTGCCACTATTACATGCCTCTTTCTTTTAGGTGTCAACTGTTCGCCATTAAATTCGAAAGTCTAAAAGAGCTTGATTTAATTAACAAACTAAAGAAAGTATAAAGAGGTCATTGACAGACAATTTAAGTACAATTTTTGATTATGTGGGGTGACGATGGAGATTGAGTGCTGCAGTGACTCTTTTACTCCGTTGACGGTCCGATGCGGGAGCGAGGAAGCTCTTCTCTATTCTCTCTTGTGCCTGTTGCTCGCCTGGGGGTGGTCTGGTCTTTCTGAAGCAGAAAAAAGCGAGCCTTAGAATGTTCAAGTTGCTCCTATTTATAGCCATCATGCTGATGGGCCATAGGTGTCTCATATGCCTCTGTTTGGTGGTCGCATAAGGCTCCTTCAACAGAATGCGGTTGCAACTGTAGCCGCATGTCATGGGCAGATTGCCACATGGTTTTGGTTGAGATATGCTGTTGAAGAGATATCGGGGTTGTTTTCAACCCGTTGTGTGCGTGACTTTGTCAGTTGGACACGTAGTCAACACTGATCGTGCGAGAAATCTTCTTCAGTTGTAACAGAAAAGATCATGTGAGTCGAGAGCCGCATAACGTCATGGCCGCATAGTGTCGTGGCTGCATACGTGCTCTTAGTTTGGCCTTGGTCGGATGGACACTCTGGTCGCACGGCATTGTGGCCGCATACGTGCTCTCGTCTGGCCTTGGTCAGATGAACACTCTGGCCGCATGATGGCGAGGCCGCATGGGTCTTGCAGTCGCATACGTGCTCTCGTTTGGCCTTGGTCGGATGGACACTCTGGCCACATGTTGACGAGGCCGCATGGGTCTTGTTGCCGCATACGTGCTCTCGTTTGGCCTTGGTCGGATGGACACTCTGACCACATGTTGACGATGCCGCATGGGTCTTGTTGCCGCATACGTGCTCTCGTTTGGCCTTGGTCGGATGGACACTCTGGCCGCATGTTGACGAGGCCGCATGGGTCTGTAGCCGCATAGTTGAGGATACGTGGTCTAGCGCGTCTGTCGAGACTATTAATGCATGATGTGACTTTGTCTTTTTGCATGTCCTTTCACGAATCTCGAGGCGCTCAGAACTTTATGTCAGTCATCGGAGACTTTGTCGAGGGCTTTGTATGCGGCCTCTTATTCTGAGACTGTCCAGGCCGCATGAAGGTTGTTTATGCTCTTATGCGGCTCCAAGGGGCATGAGCTGTATGCGGCCTGCAGAACTTTCATGTTTCTACAAGATCCCTTTCAAAGTTTTCAAAATGACAAGTTTGGAATACTTTGAATAAGAAACATGGCCGAGCACTTTTGGCTGCATAAGAAGGGCATGCCGCATAGTATCGTTGCCGCATAGAAGGCTCTGACAGGCTGTCCGATCATTTAATGAGGATATTTGACCGAATTTCCTCGAGATTCAGGTTCTATCTCTTGATGCGGGACTCAAGGAATCGGTTTTTGGGGAGCTTTAAAGGGGATCACGCGGATCGAGGCGTTATATTCATTCTCATAACTGCTTTGGTTCACTGCCTCGATCTCTCCCCGCGGCTTTTGAAGCCTATAAATAGGCGGCTAGGAGGAGAGCTTTATTCTCCCTGCTTCGTTTCGTCTTCTTTATGAAGGATGCTGACGGCTGCAGCTCTCCTTGCTGAGGAATTTGTCAGGGGCGGTCTTGATCCTTGGTCCCCTGATTCCGGTGCTTTACTCGGAGTTAGGGAACATCGCGTTTTTCGTGTCGGGCTTCCATGGACATAGAGACACCCATGCACAGTCTTGCTGCGTGGACGAGAAATCGTCTAGAACACGCGCAGACTTCTTACACAGCCTTGTCGCATAGATGAGAGATCATCACGAACATGCGCAGGCTTTCTTCATTAGTCTGTCGCATGGATGGGCAACCATCATGCTGCAACTAAGACCCTGCCGCATAGATGAAGGCTCGACCTGGACATGCGACCACCATGGCTCTGCCGCATGGATGGAAGCTTGACCTGACATGCGACTATCGTGGCTCTGCCGCATGGAAGATACCTCATGCGCCGACTAGGCTCTGCCGCATGTCAACTTTGTCTTTGTATGTTGATGTCATATGTTTTCCTTGTGTATGCTTTGTTCCCCCTTGCTCGGCTCATGATGGAGCATGGAAGGATATCATAACACCCGTTGTTCGGGGTGAAGACCAACTTTATATAGCGATTCGCCAAGAATTGATCCAGGAGACGAGGACAGTTTGGCAAGAACTAATCGAGGAGATGAGGATGAACATCCTGCGTCATGTGCTGAGCTGTCCTTGTTCATGCAGCGTGCCAGCTGCGTTTTTCCCCTTTATGCGATTTGCTACCGGCCGGGAGATTGCGGGGTCGATGACATGATTTGGATTAATTGCCATTCCTGTCGTCGGTCTTCCCGCATGATTATAGAGCGCCTGCTCCTGCTCCTCCCTTGCTATCCGTCGGTATGGATTCTTTTTCATATACCGAGGTTTGCACTGTGGAGGGATGATCCAGAAAGCATTGAGTTCTGCTGCAGGCTCGACTTGTGTCAGTAGTAACAACAGACAGAGAGTCGCTTCTAATGAAAAATGTTCGTATCAGCGAGACTTCATGGAAACCTTAAAACATGTTTCCATCATATGTACTCATGACCTTGAATACTAATGAAAAATTCTTGAATGTAATAGATTTTCATCATATGTATTCATGATCTTGAATATTAATCAATAAAGTCTCTCATTTTCAGAATTTTGTATGTTATGGACTTTTGGGTATTGTACTAGAGGTCATGTGGACGTAGTACAACATCGTAGTCGTTTAGGGACATCCCACCGGGGGATCTTTGGTGGACCTATAACTTCTTGCGCACTGGAGTGCAAGGGGTAGGTTCGAGACAAGCCCTGCCAGAGGTGATATGGACGTGGCAGATTTTGTGGACTTAACACCGCTGACGTACTTAGAGTTAAGTCCGGGTGCTAAGTTGAGATGACAACCGATATCAGAGGTAGTATGGACGTGATAATCGATAGCCAAATCCGGAAGGTTTTGCTCAGAGGTAATATGGACATGGCAAACACGATCGGGAAGAAATGTTAGGACAATAGTTTAGAGGTAATATGGACGTGAACCAATGTCCGAGAACTCACTGAGGAGTGATTTGCTGGTTGCGGTCTACCCGAGAATGTAGATAGACCTGAGGTTTACTCCACTGGAAAGATTGTTAGGCCGATAGCTCAGAGGTAATATGGACATTGCTAGCGTCTAACGAGACTGGTTTTTGAGTGGTCCTTGCGGGAGTGTGCAGGTAGACCCGAGGATTGCTCCGCTGGGGAGCTTTTGAGGATCCATTATCTGTTGCGTATCCAGGACTCCTGAATACCGATAATGGCTTGTTGAGGAAGGGCAATGTCGTGCATAAGCACGCGCTGGGGGTGAACAACAAAAAGTGTGAAGCCTGTGCATCTTTGTTGTCCTGCTGGGGATAGAGAGAAGTACAAGCCTAGCCTTAGACATACTACTTCTTCAGGAACTTGTCGTTGATGGGCATCATGTGCAAGTCGCCATTGGGTTTCGCCAGTCGGTAGACGCCGTTGGAGAATACATATTCTACGACGAACGGGTCTTCCCATTTCGGTTGGAACTTGCCGGCCGTCTTGTGGGTCATAACCATCGGCCTCCTTACTGTCAGGACGAGATCACCCACTTGGTCACTTCTTAACCCGTTTGTTGAAGGCTCCCGAGAGACGCGCTTGGTATAGCTCAATGCGCTGTTGAGCCAAGAGATGTTTCTCGTCGAGTGCTTCTAACTCTTGTAGCCGTCGGCGGTGATTATCGTCGAAGGTTAACTGGTTGGAGAGAGCCACTCGGAGCGAGAGAATCTGGATCTCAAAGGGAAGGACTGCTTCGCTCTCGTAGACCAAGGAGAATGGTGTACTGCCAGTCGGTGTCCGGACCGTTGTGCGATAGGCCCATAGACATTCGCCGAGCTTCTCATTCTAGTCGAGCTTATTAGAAGACACGAACTTCCTGAGGAGTTTAATGATGGTTTTGTTGAACGCCTCAGCCAAACCGTTCGCTGCTGGGTTGTAGGCAGTAGATACTATATTCTGAATTTGGTTTTTGTCGCAAAATCGGTAGAACGCATGACTTGCAAACTGTGGACCGTTGTCATGGACGATCCTTCGTGGCAAGCCGAAGTGGTATATGACGTGATGCTTGACGAAGCTGATCACGTTTGATGTCTTGACTTCTGCGAGTGGTACTGTTTTCGTCCACTTGGAGAAGTAGTCGGTAATGGCCAGGATGAACCGATGTCCCTTGGACGAAGGTGGACTAATTGGTCCAATGATATCCATCTCCCATGCCTCGAATGACCAAGACGCAACGATCGGGTGTAGGAACTCCGAGGGTTGGTGGATGAAATCAGCATGGATTTGGCATGCTTGGCACTTCCTTGCGTAGTTGACGACATCTGCCACCATTGTTGGCCAATAATAGCCCAAACGCCTGAGACATTCCTGTAGCTTAGGTCCAGGTTGGTGGGCACCACAGACGCCGTCATGGGCTTCCCGAAGTGCCTGTTTGGCTTCTGTATCCGATAGGCATCGTAGCAGAAGTCCATCATACGAACGACGATACAACATTTTTGTAGCCGTGTTGTAGTAGAATCGGAGGAAACGTCTCCTGATGGAAGTAGCTTCCTTCGGGTCTTCAGGGAGGATTCCATAGGCTGCATAGTCGACGAAGGGGAGTCCAGTCTTGGATGCCGGCGTCCACCTTTGCTGAGTAGCTTAGGCACATGCAGAGGTTATTTTTTGGGCAGACCAGTTCTTGGCCCACCACTGTGACCAACTGATGAGTTTTGGCCGGGACTGCCAAGGAGGCAGCGAGACCGGCAATGGCGTCAGCCTCGATATTTTGTAGTCGGGGGACGTGCTCTGTGAAGAACTCCTCGAAGGTGGAGATTATGCTTAGTGCGGCTTGGTGGTAGGGGAGTATGTCTTCATTCCGGACTTTGTACTTACCCCGGACCTGATTGACTATCAGCTTAGAGTCGCCATAGGCTTCTAGGTAGTCCACTCCTACTTGTTTGGCGAGTTAGAGCCTAATGACGAGGGTGTTATACTCTGCCACATTGTTGGAGCACGGCTCAATGAGAGAGTAGGCGCAGTTGATAACCAGATTGTCCGGGGAGATCAACACGATCCCGATTCCAGCGACGGTGTTGCCCTTGGGCCCTGTTCTTGAAGCACCGTCGAAGAACATCCGCCAAACGACTTCTACGCTTGTCATATTGGAGTCTGCCACTTCGTCCGGGATTTCCTCGTAAAGCTTCGAGGTTTCTGGCACTGGATGGGCAGCCAGGAATTCGACTAATGCTTGGCCCTTGACAGCTTTTTACAGAACAAACGCCATGTCGTATGGTGACAACAATATTGTCCACGTAGCCAGGCGGGAGTTGAGTGCCCCGGGTTTGGTCATGAGGACCTTGAGGGGATTAATCCGTGAGATCACATGGACCGTTTGTCCTGTCACGTAATGCCGAGTTTTCTGGATAGCAAAGACTAGAGCAAGGCACTCCTCGACGGAGTTGTATCTGTGCTCCGCGCCGACCATCATCATGCTGAGGTAGTAGATGGCCTGCTCGTGACCTGCACCACTCTTCTGGACTAGCAGAGCGCCAAGAGAGTGATCCATTGCTCGTACATAGAGCAGAAAAGGGCTTTTCCATAACTGGGGCTACCAATACTGGATGGCTCATGAGGTATTCCTTGATGTCGTCGAAGGCGCACTGGCATTCTTCGTTCCAGAGAAAGGAGACTCCCTTCTTCATGAGCTGAGTGAACGACTGACAATGTCCAGAGAGGTTCGATATGAACCAACTGATATAGGCCAGTCTTCCTTGAAGGCCACGAAGTTCTCTGAGGTTCTTCGGTGGGCGCATTTCAAGGATTGCTTTAGTCTTGTCAGGGTCCACGTGGATACCCTTCGAAGTTATGACGAAATCCAGGAATGTCGCTGGAGACTCCTATGAAAGATTTTGTGGGATTCATCTTGAGCTGGTGCGCACGCATGTGGTCGAACACAATCTTCAAGTCCTGGCAGTGATCATCTTTGGAGCGACTTTTGACGGTGATGTCATCAACGTAACACTCGACCGTCTTGCGTAGATGCTCACGGAAGATGGTGCTCATCGCTCACTGGTATGTAGCACCCGCGTTCTTCAGACCAAAGGACATGATTGTGTAGCAGTACACCCCTATCGGCGTTCGGAATGATATATGCTTCTCGTCTTCAGGAAACATCTTGATTTGATTGTATCATGAGAATCCGTCCATGAAGGACATACGCTCGAAGCCACAGGTGTTGTCGATCATTATGTCTGTGATCGGAAGGGAGAACCCGTCCTTAGGGCAGGCCGAGTTTAGATCACGGAAGTCAATGCAGATCCGGATCTTTCCGTTCTTTTTGACGATGAGCACGATATTGGCTACCTAATCTGGATGTTCTTCGCGGACGAATCTATTAGCTATCGGTTTGTTGACTTCAGCTTCGATGGCGTTCATAATGTCCGGCCGAAATCGTCGTTGCTGCTGCTTGACAGGCTTGGCGTTCGGCAAGATGTTGAGTTTGTGGACCGCAATTTAGTGGTCTAGTCCCGGCATGTCTTCATAACTCCAGGCAAAGACATCGATGTATTCCCTGACGAGTTGTAGCAGGGATTTTCGATCCCCATTAGTCAAACTCTTATTGATGAAGATAGGTTTAGGAGAGGATACGTCGTCCAAATTGACTTGTACGACTTCTCCTCAGTAGGAGGTTCTCCTTGTTCGAACCACATCTCCCATTGTGCGTCTAGGCGTTGGGTCCACGGTACTGTTTTAAAGAGTTTCGGTGGATCCTCGTCGTCTCAGGGTCAGCTGACACTATGTTGGCAGACAATGTTTGCTTTAGAATCTTTCCGATATTGATGTCAGAGTCCCAGGAGGAAGATTCTGAAGAGCGAGAGTGTAACTCATCTTCTTCTTCCAAGCCTTCGGTGGTTGTGGGAGGCGTGACGTACCCTAAGCAATGTCTGATTTTTTGGTAGTAGTCCTCGGACTTGCCTGCAGGTGCCCGCAGTTGCAGAGGCTGCCGTCGGCCCTTGCCGTAGTTCAAGCCCCTTGCGGCTTTAAGATCGTATCCCATATTCTGGATGAGGTGTTTCGTTCGAGAACTATACCGGTGAAATGGTATCTTTCCGGTATCAAGCTCCGGCTCCAGTTCCTCTGGGATGAAGGATTGGGGACTTTCCATCCTGCCGAAGATGATGAGTTTGTCTCCCATCTTCCTTACTGGAACTATGAAGTAGGAGTTCTGACTGGCGAGAATCCGGTTGACTGCATAGGTGGTAGTCACCTGTATATGCAGGTGCAGGCCCAGACTGTGCTCCAGGGAATATAGTGCGTTGAGATGTGCAACATCCAAGTAGTTCAAAGATAGCCCTTTATTGATGAAATATGGTATCTCGTCTTCCAGAATTACATCGTCAAGAGAATGGACGTTAGCATGGGCTGCCACGTGCTCCTCCAGCTCGTCTTTCCCGAGCTCTACCCCCAGTGCGAGCGATTGCTTCAGAGGTTTCCTGCGCAACTTTACCATAAGAGGTTCGGAAGTCGTAGTAGGTGCCGGACCTTAAGTGATCGATTCGGTCTAAGAAGGCGAACGACGAGAGGTTAATGTGCTTTCTTGTGCAGTTTCACCCTGAGAGGAGGAGCTGTGTCGGAAGCGCGTGCTTTGAGATGGACCCTCAAGGGCTCGTCCGATGTTGTCCCGGTATCTGCCCCATCATCAGCATTATTGCCACCTTCATCCTGGTGGATTTGTTTGTAGAGGATCGAGTCAGAGTAATAGGTCTCGACTCTTTTGAATGGATCAACGTCGGCAAATTTAGCCTTGACGACGCCGTGATCGCCCACGTACTTCAAGCACTGGTGCAAGGTTGATAGTACGATAATGTAGTGATGTATCCATGGACATTCCAACAAAATGTTGTATGATATGTCTACGTCTATGACGTAGCAGGTGACCTCTATTTTCAAGTCGCCGATATGACATTTCAGGCAAATCTTGCTTAGAGGGTAGCTCCTCCCTGCGTTGAAGCCACTGATGGCAGTATTGGTTGTTGCCAGACGATGCATCGGGATACCCAAGGTCTGAAGTAGACTCCGCGGGATGATGCTGATTGACGAACCGGGGTCGACGTGCATCCGGTCCACCTTGATGGCGCCGATATACCCTGTGTAATACATGGGACGATCGTGCCTTTTTGTTTTTCAGCAACATGTCCTATTGTGACAACGTGATGTTGGGTATCACCTCCGTCACATTATTACAATGAGGACATATGACAGGGTTCTCTACTGGCGGCTTGACCTGCAATAGGTAGGCGTCGGCGTTTTGCAACACCTCACTCAGGGCGTTCCGAGTGTCTTTGGAGAGTTGGAGAAGCTCGAACAATAATAACTTCGTCGGGGTATTTGGCGAGTTGTGCCAAGATGTCGAAGTCGTAGGGCTTCTCCAGCCCGTAAGCAGTGTCCTTGCGCAGCGGTTTGTCAAAGCGGGTTTCCTTCTGTTTGGACCTGTCTGCCGCCGGGGGTTGAGATGGACCCGGATCAGACACGACTGGTGTAGTAACTGGAGGTGCACTGTCGTCGGGAGTCCCATAGTCCCGTTGGTAGGTGAGGCATGATCTAGTTGCCCCTGTTATGGCTTCCTCGACGGTAGGAGAAACTATGCAGCAGGACTTGGACTTCCGTCCTTTGGTCTTGACGGCGAAGGGCGTTGCTTGCTGCATTAAGTCTGGAGCGAGATCAGGGTGGACCCACATGACCTCCCCTCGTGGTGTAGTGAGGGGTATCAGCCCGGTCGTTTGGTCGCGAGCTGACGGGAGATTGACGACCTCCATTGTTGTTCTTGGAATCAGGATTACTCCGTCTTGGGCTTCTGTCGCCGGAAAGTTGTCTAACTGAAGAGATACCATGTTAGTGGCAACCGTCTTGTCATCGATGTCCAAGGTGAGGGCCTTTGTGTCGAGTAGACGCTGGATGTACCGCTTCAGCGTGTAGCAGTCTCGTGTCGCATGATGGACGTAACGATGGTAGTGGCAGTACTTTGGATTATTTACCTCGGTTGCCTCAACAAGACATTTTACGTCGGGGAGCCGAAGCTTGGTTCCCTGCATCAATACGTCAAAGATTGCCATGACGTCATCGTCTTCGAAGGAATAGGTTTTCTTCGGTTTTGGAGCTTCTGCCGGCTTCTGTTCGGACTTCTTGGTTAAGTTAGTGACAAGGGCCTGCTTTCCTTTGCCGTCACGCCTATTGTTGCCGCTGTTGTTATTACTGCTGTTATAACGACATTTTCCCCTATCTTCAGTGACGGAGATCTGTATTCCCAAGAGCCGGACATCCTTCACCTTCTTCTCAGCGCCGACAACGTTTATGATGAACGTCGTCCAGTCTTTGAATTGACTGTCGCCCATCCAAAGGCTGACTGCTGGAAGTAGGTTTCTGCGGCACATGTATATCAGTGTGGACTCAGGATTGCCAGGAGGCAACTTCAGTGCTGCTTGCATGTATCGTTCGATGTAGGCGCGTATAGGCTCCTTTTTCTGCATAATGTCCATTAGGGAGGACATTGTCATGTCGCTTCCCCCGTCATAAAATTGGGCGAGAAAAAGACCATTTAGGCCGTCGAACGACGAAATGCAATTGTCTTGCAGACTGCAGAACCAGTCAAAGGCTACTCCGGATAATGCCCCCACGAATAGATTAGTGAGGAGGGCGTCACTGCGAGGTAGGTGCCCCGTTGCTGTCTCAAAGTAACTCATATATTTTTGGGGAGATGTCTTTCCGTCAAATGGGTTCAGATTGAAATGCTTGTACTTTCGCGGATACATCACATCTCTCCACTCGAGGGGATATGATTGTCGTATCCCGATCTTGCGGAGTGTGTCCCTATTGCCCAACGAGTCCAGACGAGCTCTCAGTTCTCGCACCCCCCGAATTGCTTCTCGGGCTTCATCTAATGCAAAGGAAGCAGACGACCCTAGTAGAGCATGACGGCCACCAGCGGGAGGCGCGGTTGCATTCGAATCTCCATTGGTCCCAGGGTCCAGGTTTGCTTGACCTGAGGTCCTTGGTGGTTGAGAGGCTACACTTGCCTTGATGTCTAGAACTGCTTGGGTCAAGACTTGCATTGACTCGCTCATGGTTTGCATCATGGCCTCGAGAGTTTCGATATGCTGTCGATCACTGGGGCCCTCGTGCTCGTCTCCTGCCATGTATGATGTTCTCACATGAGGTGAGATGGATGGGACAGTAGATGTAGCACTTTCTGCCTCAGACTCTTGCAGCGAATAGTTGTCGGGGAAAGTTGGTAGTGCTGTGTCTCGTTGGGAATCCGATGGAACACTACCCCTAGCGTAGGAGACTACGTCTTCTTTATGAGGGTGGCTACACCCCGGGATCTCAGCACCCGTTCCCTGGGAATCTCCGTCGTCTCGGAATGTTGGATTGTCGTAGAGTTTCGTGGGATTGCGACCCCAGCTTCTGCAGTCATCTGGGGTCCCGAGAAAGAGCTACCCCTAGTGGCTGGCAGCTTCTTCTTTGAGCGGGTGCCCAAGAAAACACCCTCTGTAGGTCCTGCTGCTTGTCCTCCTTGGACCCGCCTCCTCGACACGCTGGTCGAGAGTGACGGACTGGAGGTGCTGGACTTCCTACCTCCCTTCGCGAAGGGGGCCTTTGAAGCCGAATAGCATGAGGCGAATGACTCCTCCTCCTTTGGTACTTGCACCCGGTCTCCTGGCTACTGCCGGCTAGGTGCCCTTGGTTGCAGTCGTTGGAATGCCGACCGCCTGTTTGCAGGTACTGCTGTTTGATTACAGCAGCAATTGATGATAACGCTGGCACAGTGATGCCCCAAAGGGGCTATTTCACATGCCGTGGTCGCTTCCCTCGCTTTGCGCTTGTGATTGATCACGTTGCGCAAGTCACACGAGGGCTGATTTACCTTTACACCCTTGTTATGAACACATGGGCGTGCAGGTGTTGTTTTTGCTCCCTGACCTGGGTTTCGTGGAAGAACTTTTTTCCAGTCGTCAGCGGGAGACTTTTGAGATTGACCCAGTCCATTTGTCGCTGCTGGCTGGACACGTGGGTCGGTCTTGTGTAGCTTTCCGTCCGAGGCACACATAACAGTCTGCGATGCCTGTTGACGGTCAGCCGGACGAGTAGTTGCTTGAGCTTGGCGAGCTTGTACTGCCCTGGACTTCTTTGTCCTTTCACACGCTGTTGCATAATACGAAGAATCCAAGTTTGGGTTTTCACCATTCTCAGCATGGCGCATAGGGTCAACGCTGCATGAGATTCGGTCGAAAACAGAGGTTCTGCTACTGTGCCTGTCGCATGTGGACTTTTGCCTGCGGCGATCGGTGCCGCATGTGGACTTTTGCCTGCGGCTGTAGACTTATGCGGTTTCTGCTGTTGCCGCATAGAACATGTCTCAGTACCCGAATTTCTGGTATCGTAGTATTTTTCTTTGCCAGAGTTTGGACGCTGAGCACGTTTTCCGACTGCCGCATGAACAGAGTCAGCCTGGGTGGACGCATGATGTGCGTCTGCGGCAACAAGGAGAGAAGCGGGGAGCACATGCTCCGCAGTTGGGTGATGTGCAGCGGCCTTCGCTACCCATGTCTTGCGGGTCTTCTTAAGCTTTGCTTGCCTTGGAGAAGGACTCACGCTGTCCCCGGAGAGCATGTTCTCGAATGCTTGCTGGTCGAAGCGTACTACCAGCATCCTTTGAGTTGAACCTAGCTTGGCAGCATCAGACTGCGTCACCACCTTCTCATAAGAGGAGAAGGATGTCCTCAGCAGAGTCGCCATCTTGTTCGCCATTAAATCCGAAAGTCTAAAAGAGCTTGATTTAATCAACAAACTAAAGAAAGTACAAAGTGGTCATAGACAGACAATCTAAGTACAATTTTTGATTCTGGGGATGATGATGGAGATTGAGTGCTGCATTGACTTTTTTACTCCATTGACGGTCCGATGCAGGAGCAAGGAAGCTCTTCTCTGTTCTCTTTCTCGTGCCTGTTGCTTGCCTGGGGTGGTCTGGTCTCTCTGAAGCAGAAAAAAGTCAGCCCTTAGAATGTTCAAGTTGCTCCTATTTATGGACATCGTGCTGATGGACCATATGTGTCGCATATGCCTCTGTTTGGTGGCCGCATAAGGCTTCTTCAACAAAATGCGGTTGCAACTGTAGCCGCATGCCATGGGCAGATTGATACGTAGTCTTGGTTGACATATGCTGTCGAAGAGATCTTGGAGTTGTTTTCAACCCGTTGTGTGCGTGACTTGGTCAGTTGGACACGTAGTCAACACTGATCGTGCGAGAAATTTTCTTCAGTTGTAACAGAAAAGATAAAAGATCCTGTGAGTCGAGAGCCGCATAACGTCATGGCCGCATAGTGTCGTGGCCACATACTGGCTCTTAGTTTGGCCTTGGTCGGATGGACACTCTGGCCGCACGACATTGTGGCCGCATACGTGCTCTCGTCTGGCCTTGGTCGGATGGCACTCTGGCCGCATGATGGCGAGGCCGCATGGGTCTTGTAGCCGCATACGTGCTCTCGTTTGGCCTTGGTCGGATGGACACTCTGGCCACATGTTGACGAGACCGTATGGGTCTTGTAGTCGCATATGTGCTCTCGTTTGGCCTTGGTCGGATGGAAACTCTACCCGCATGATGGCGAGGATGCATGGGTCTGTAGCCGCATAAGTGAGGACACGTGGCCTAGCGTGTCTGTCGAGGCTATTAATGCATGATGTGACTTTTTTTTTTGCATGTCGCCCTTTCACGAATCTCGAGGCGCTCAGAACTATATGTGCTCAGAACTATATGTCAGTCATCGGAGACTATGTCGAGGGCTTGTATGCCGCCTCTTACTCTGAGGCTGTCCAGGCCGCATGCAGGTTGTTTATGCTCTTATGCGGCTCCAAGGGGCACGAGCTCTATGCGGTTCCAAGGGGCATGAGCTATATGCGGCCTACCGAATTTTTATGCTTCTACATCAACGTTAGTACTATTAGAATAATCTAAATATCGAACCTACAACACTAGGTCTAGTGTAGTGGAAGGGATTCTAACATGACACCATAGCAACCCAGATTCAAATATGGTCTCGCCTGTCATTTTAAGCCGATTTATAAAAATAATTATACCGTACAAATACCCAAAAAATGGTGGGCGTTCAACTGCACTAGTGTATTAGACGACTAATATAAGTATATACTATATAAACCTCAACGCTTATCACAATTCTAGAGTTTTTGTGCAGTTGCATTATAGGCTTTTAACAAGTATGACTGTTAGGCATATAGTTTTTCTTACTACATGGAGCCTTCTAGAGACTCATGCTTGATGGAAGATCTCATTTTGATGGTACAAATTTTGGGAGATGGTTGCTGTGATGATCAATATTGTACATTAATGGGATGTCATTTTCATGAATAAATTCTTTAAGTGTGTTTCCTTTTTTTTAAGTTTAAGAGGTTGTTCCTCATAATAGGTTTCACGACTACAATCCATCTTAATCAGAACAGGTTTGGAATTGGTTTTTCAAGAAACTGATATTATTGTCTTAAAACTCCACCCTATCTGAAGTTGACAAGTAAAGACACTACGATTGGGTGTGATTTTGGTACCCCTCTTCTTAGGACTTTTTGAGTAAAGAAATACAATTAAACATGTAGGGGTTTTGAAACACAATTTGACAAAGCTCATGCACTAAAAATCCATATTTTTCTAAAACAATTGATAGCTGTCTCCTAAACCTATGTTTCTTCAGCCATTTGAGCAACAGTCTTCATCTCGAATGTATTCTTTCGCTGGGTACGATTCACCTCTCTTGAGAATTTGGTTGTGTGCTTTCACGTTTCATGTGATCTCTCTGCTTATTTTCCCAAATTGATCTTATATGTGCCAAATCTGTTTTTATTGATTACCTTTATATTACTTGGATCAACAGTTATATATTTATGAAACTGGGTTTTAGGCGGTTGTCATGTTTATGGCGACGAACTTAACTTTTCTTCCCTACTTTATGAGTTATGTGCAAAATGCAAATATCGTTGTTACGATGACATCACTTGGATCTAGACATCACTTGGATCTATAGTTGTTTCTTCATGAAATTGGTTTTAAGTAATTGTCATGTTAACATTCAATATTAAATCCTTGTCATTTATTAGGAAGATGTTCAAGGCATGTCTAACCCTTCTGCTAGTGACAAGAGCAGTGAGTTGATCAAAGTTTTAAGGGAGCTTACAGCTGTACAGCGCAATATTGCCCATTTACAAGTAGAACTTCAAGGAAGAAAGGTAATAAATGAGTTGTTGTTACTATTATCATTTTGCTTATCCGCTTGAATCTTCTCTCTGGGTATTTATATAATTATAAAGCATCAGTGATACTCATCGTGGTAGTAATACGCTATTACTCATGACTTTGCTGCTTATGTTACAAGTTAAACAATGGTTTTGTTTTTATATATGTATCTTTTATCAAATTTGTTGTTTCTGCATGAGGGTAGGGTTTAGTTGGACTTTTAGCAATTAATCATGATTTGTTCTCCACACAAGATTGTGCAGTTGTTGAACTATAAAGTATTCCTACGGTTTCAACTGGGTCTACCCTATGGTTGGCGACTGAGACCAACCTATATTTCCAAAAAATTCAAGAAGCTTAGGCACAAAGTGGTTTTGCCAATTACTATAGGTACAAATGTTTATCCCTTTTATTTAACTTCTGATACATTGGTTGTAGTTATATGTATACTTACTTCCTGATTTGAGCTATATATATCTACGTTTGTCAAACTATCAGAGTATGAATAATCATCAATCTTTTTAGTTGTTGTAATTCGTATATACAATTATAAGAGAAGCAAGTTGGAGTTGTTTGTCTTGCCATTGAATTGTGAAGCAAGGAGACAATGTTATTAACAAATTTTTTTTAGATAATGCTATAAACGTCATAGTTCTGACTTCTGATATATATGTAACTTCCACCAGTGCTTTGACACAGGGCTGCAGCTGATATAACTCAATTTAACTGGTAATGGTTATAAGGAATATGACACAATAAACTCTCTTTTTCATAGTTGACAAATAGGAAATAGTTAAACAGTGCTTCATTCGTCATGATTTTGTTGATATGCATGTTATTTTTCAGGATGATAAGAATGTAGCACACCTTACCCATGTAAGTGAGATGGAAAAGAATTGTGAATCCTTGGCCAGAATTACAGCTATACTAAAAGATGTCATTCAGAACAAGGTAATGCCTTTTGGAGGAAATGCCAGTTTGTTACCTTTCTTTCTGCAGTAGACTTTGATAGTTTTCTTTACTTCCAAGTTGACTTGTTCATTAACAAAAAATGCTTTTTAAAATCTGCACTGTATGGGTTCACAATTAGCATAAGAATTTTGTAATTTCTGGTTTCATAACTAGCATGTTAGCTTATTGGAAAATTGGAACTCTTTTAACTAATGGGCTCGTACAAATGGAATTTATGTAACACCATGATATTATTTTTATTATGGTATGCCAATCTTGTAAGCCTTGCAAAAGAGAAGGGTAGACTTTTCATAATGAAAAATAACAGCGTTAAGATGGGGATTTTGCAAATTGGGTTGAGGTGTTACCTTGCACCATAAGTGATGTAAGGTTGCGATGTATTAGGTTGCATACACGAATTAACATGTGAGTTAGGGTATGGAGGTATTAGCAAGCACCCCAAAATTGTTGTCATGCCCATGTTGGATTTATATCTGAAATGGCATGGACCCTCCAATACACTCCAAAATTGGTGCGTGTCGGTATCTCGTTTTCAAATCATGTTGTGTCGTATTCGTTTGCGTGCAACATATAGATGTGAGGTGTCTAGAGATGGCAGTGTTTGGTGTTATCTGCATCAAGGCAAAGAGAAGGAAGAGTATGAATGACTCTATGCACTTGATGTAATTTAAGGAGGGATGGGAGGATGATCGAAGGTGAATTTCTTATCCTATTTTATCTCTGTTTCAAGTTGTCATGGTAGGATACTTTTTCTCCTTAAGATGTGGTCACTGCGTACAAACCATTAATTTGGATTCAGTATAGTTCTTTTTATCGCAATGGTGATTGGATTTAGAGATTTTCAGTTCAGTTTGCAGGTTGCTAGAGAAAACTCACTGTAACTGTTCTGTTATTGGCGTTTACGGTGGTGGTCGGTGGTGGTCGACGGTAGTTGGTGTTTTTTTTTTTCCTAAAGGACGGTAGTTGGTGTTGGCGCACATGACCTGCTAACTCCGAGTCAAGCGGGTTCTCAGATTTTAAAACCTTTAGGTAATGAGTTGGCAGGTCTATTTGGAAACATGCATTACTCCTGTTGTAACACGTGATATAAATGTGTGGTCGCCTTAACCCTATATAACTGCAGAGACCCCGGAAATCCTGGAATTACTTTTTGCCCCTTCAAACATGATAATGGTTGCAATTCGAGTGTAAAGCAATAATTATGTTACAACTTACAGACTCAATACTGGCTTCTTTTTTGGAGAACTTTGATGTCCACCTCTGAGCTCTGAATAATATGCCATCGATAGAGTGTGGTTCCTTCGACAGCGCCACCACTGTGTCTTCGTGAAAGCACAGGCAGAGCAGGATGTGCTTAGGATGAGAGAACCAAGAGTGAATGGCTTACAAAATCCCCAAGAACACACTGCTCTAGCCCGTTCCAGATTGGGAGACTGAAGCAAACTTGAGAACCACATAGTTTTTGAACTTTGAATTGCTGTTCAGATTTACAAAGCTCATCTAAAGTGAGAGAGACTGCTGGGAAGCCTAGGTGAGTTAATGAAGGACGTGGTGTGAGCTGCACATTTTGGAGTTGAAGGGGAGAGGGGGTGTTAGGAGAGGAAGAAGAAGGCTGTCGAAGGATAGAGGCAAAGGGGGTGAAGGAGTAGTTGGTTGCTGATTTTAGCTTCGAGTAGAAGATGGAGAAGAAGAGAGCAAAGCTGTAGTTGGAGGCGCGTAAGGGGGTTGTGGAGGATGGGGTGGGTGGGTTGCAAGAGATAGGGATAGGGAGAGCTCCATGAACTCCAAGAGGGAGAGCACCAAGGACCCCCCTCTTCCTAATGTACACCTTCATATCTTCTCCGTGCTTGCCATTATCCAAAATAATCCATGACATAATACCTATTTGAAAATGTTTGCCTATTTGAAAATGTTTGCATCCCGTATGCATATTGCGTCATTATCCGTATCCCTATCCGTATTTGTGCAACATGGTTGTAGACCCTCTAGTCATAGAGAATTAATATGTATTGTTGATAGGAAAATCAAAATTGTGACCTTAGAAAACTTATATCAACTTCAAAAATGAATGATTTAGGAATTTTACGATTTGCTGTCCGAACACCTAATTGGCAAGATAGTGAATTATCTTTCCCCAAAAAATTTCAATATATGCCATTTATGTGTATCCATAGGCACCCTAGATATAGAATGAACATACGATCACCCATAGGTGTAGGTACAAACATCTCAACATTCAGATGTTCAAGTACTTATTAAGTCCGCCTACAAAGTTCTATCAGTATGTAAAGTTGTGTGGTGCGAAAGAGTTGCAGATTCAAAGTCAATCAATAAACTGCATTGTGAATAGAGATAGCAGGAATGCCTATTATCATAGTATTTCTAGCTTGTATATCCTTTCTTGTCAATGCAAATACCCTCGTGGTTTTGGTGTATGCTACCGCACCTCATCATCCAAATGTTGTAGTAACAGTGGGGCACCCTCCCTCTTTTGCTTG
This sequence comes from Iris macrosiphon, assembly GCA_036927795.1. Classification (NCBI taxonomy): domain Eukaryota; kingdom Viridiplantae; phylum Streptophyta; class Magnoliopsida; order Asparagales; family Iridaceae; genus Iris; species Iris macrosiphon. The sequence continues at coordinate 173,150,355 of JAYESA010000013.1, read as the reverse complement.
GACCACCCCTTGCAAAATGAACTATGATGCTGCAATTATAGTCCAGCTTGTGACAGTATCTACAAGGTTGGATTCTGCAACAGCTCTCTCTCTCTCTCTCTCTCTCTCTCCAGTGTGGGTGTGATGGGGCTTCTCTGTAAGTGTAGATGCGATGAATGCTGCAAGTTGTCTTACCTCCATTCTTTTCTTGACAATGTGGAACTTATTGTAGGTAAAACTTGAATTTGGTTGTCAACCTGTTCATGGTGTAACACGATCTTAGTTAATTCTTGTCTCATTATCTTTGAATTGGAGTCTGTACTACATCTAATGTAGTTGTAATGTACTAATGTGCCTATGCTTGTTACCAGAACACATCCTTATAATGATTTAGCTCTAATTTTCCAGGATCGAATAATTGCTCGTCTTCAACAACCATATTCTCTTGATTGCATTCCGGTGGAAGCTGAGTATCAGGTTCGAGTCTTAGTTGTTACTTATTAGGCACATGTATGCATGCTGTTTGAAGAGAAATACTAAAGGGTAATATATTATTAGCCTAAATTTTGCTGTAATTGTTTAAAGCATATTTGTCGGTATATGCATTCCATGGAATTCGTATATCGCCTAATTGTCATTCACTCTCCCTAATACTTCCAATGTCTATGAAGGACAAATTACCTTGGCAAAAGTCACTTGCAAGATATATAACTTGTAAGATGTGAAAACAAAGTGTTATGCCTTATCTCACACAATGTATGAATTTGTATGGTCGTATTTGAGATATTCCATTGAATAACAAAAGTTGGCTTTTTCTTCAGAAAAGAAAGAAAAACCTTGGTGGTTGTTTCTATAAGTGGTACTTCTGATCTTAATTACAGTTCGAACCTTTTAGAAATGATTTTTTAGATTTGTTTAGCTCTTTGGTAAACCGATATAAACTAACATTCCAAATGTGGAAAGTGTACATAAGGAAATTTGGTTTTCCCAAATTATTCAATCCGGAAAAACAACTGACGCTGAGGCAAGAAAAACTAGAGCTAGGACATGCCCAACAGTGGTTAAAATGTTTAATAAACCATAAACTAGGTAGCACAGTCATAGATACACACAAATATGGACACAATACAGATTGAGAAGCATCTTTCAAAAATATAGAATATGGGTACATGATGGCAGTGTTGTCACGGTACATGATACATGGTGCATGGCGTGTGGCGAGGCGCAAGATACCCTTAACACCAATGGTGCATTGCGTTGTGTGCGTCTGGTTGAAGTGAGGCGCAGAGTTTATATTTTTTTTTTATAATAATCTATATTTTATATATATGACATAGTACTTGTGTAAACAATCTAAACGATGTAGATAGTAATGTACACATTGTACAGAGCATATGTAAACCAAAAAGCATATATCATTGGCATATATTACCATTAAAAATGATGTACAAGCTATAGAACATATATAAACGACAATACTACTAAAAGAAATCACAAATTAAAGCAACATATTTAAAGCATGAAAGAAACCACATTTCAAAGCGTGAGCATTAGATGATGCCGAACTCGAGTGACCCTTGTGGTTACCGGGAAGAGGCATAAGACCCTGGTTGGGTGGCGGAAGGTCAGTGGATCGAGCCACATGGCGTATTATTCCTTCCATTTATAAATGGTAGGAGTTGGGGGCAATGGGCCCAAATGGATGCAACGCAGCGTGTACAAAGTCCCGAACGTTACGTCAGGCATCTCAAAAAAAAGCATGAGCTTTAGATTGTTATCTAAACGACAAAATGACATAAACCAATAAAATAAAGACGAGTTATATTAATATCTTAGGACTCTCGTCACAAAGTTTGCAAAACCACCGAAATATCATTCACTAACTACTACAATACTACACTAGTAAGTAGTAACTAGTCTACCAGACTACTAATCATCATCATCATCAAACGAAACTTCTTGATTATCATAAGAAGAAAGAAGTGAGGAAGGGAGGTGGTTGCGATCATTTAAAGAAAAGAAAGAGAAAAGGAGACGGCTTATATCTTAATATTATGATTATTTGTTAGTCTGGATTACTTGTGGGCCTGGATGGTCGGATGAATTTAAGTAAACAAAAAAAAAACTTAAAGCAGGCCATTTCATGCGCCCTACGCCATGGCGTACTATAGCGCGCTAAGGCGCACGCTTATGCTCGGCTGAGCGCTTCCATGTGGTGGCGAGGCGCAGTACCACGCAACGTCTCACGCCAATGGCGTGCACAGTGCAACCCGATGCCCCCTTGACAACACTCCAAGATGGATACATTAATATATACACATGAATATATACTATTTACATATTATTTATTTTAGATCTTATTTATATCTATATTTGTGCATGTTTTTGATAGTAACTACGATCCAATAGTTATTAGGAAAGATTCAAAAAACCTGCTTCAGAAGAAATGCTATTCTAATTTCTTAATTATGTTTTGTCCTTTCGGAACCTAGACTGAGTCCATATTCAACAGTGTTGAGGAAGTATCATGTTAGATATGTGTCGGACACGTATATGGACACGGATACCATCCTCCGTAGGAATATCCTAGCAACTTAGACCATAAGTTAATAAGTTGCCATAAGCAACAGTATTACAGTACTCATCCATCCATTTTGAGAGTCTACTTAGTAAATGTGTCCTTGCAAGTACTCAAAGCATTCTCTAAAAATTTAGCTTTCTAGAATTTTTTTATTTTTCTGTAGGTTTGAGTTTGTGCTTGCATCAATTTTGTAGTAGAGCTAAAACCTACTTTCCTGGTTTGAACTGTCTGATGAGCACGCTGAGCTAAATATACCAAAAAGGGTTAGAGTGGGCCACAGATGAAGTGGGTTTGGCAAGGTAAGACTAGAGGTGGTCACCAACTGAAGAGGGAACCTAGTACTTTAGAATGGGACACCAGTTGGAATGCATGACCTAAAGAGGGTAGAGGGCCCCTACTTGGATGGGCAACCTAGGTAAAAAAAAAGGATGAGGCTACAGTAGCTCACTAAGTATGCCACAGTGGTGGTTTTGTTCAGTCGAAGGGTAGATATATAACGTTACCACCCATAAACCCCTAGGACAGAAGAGTGAACCAAATACTCTAGAAAGGGCGACCAGTGGGAATGCACAACCTAAAGAGGGTTGACACGAGCAAATCCAGGGAATTAAATGAGTGGGGGCTTGGAAAAAGAAATCCATTTCAAATTTGTATTATAGGATTCAAAATCAAGACTTATAAATATACTCCAAGTACTTTACCAACTAGCCTAGTCTTTAACAATGGCCAACAATAACCAAAGTAGGGGTCCAAATATATTTATAAGCTTTGATATTTTTTGGGAAAATACCTATAATTTTTTTGCCATTAATTCCAGTGGGGGGCGGTGCATGTAGATCCACCCCTGAGGGTAGAGTTGGGAATGAGGCTGCAGTGGATCGTAGAGTTTGACGGTTATCAATTTCGCACATCTATTCCTGCCTGCTTAGCAAGAAATACGACGACCTGTGCTTTTCGCTCAATCATCCTTCTGCTTTTAAGAAATTTTCTTTTGCAGTGCAAATTTTAACTCCATAAAACATCTGGTTTCTGACAACAACACTTATTTTGCTCGTGTATTTTGATGTCAAGTCTTCCAAGGCGGTTGTCATCAGCTCCAAACTCCATATGTACATATAAGTGGCTGTAGTAAGATTAGGGAATGTGAGTATTCTGTATTCATTTGAGATATGATAGCAATATAGAGCAATGTGATCCCTGTAGCTGGTGTATGTCTCAACCGGAGACATGTTAGATTACTTGGGTCATAGTCTGCAGTTAGACAACTTAGATGTACTAATGGTCAGACTGTACAGTTCTGTTGGATGGGGGAAACCTTACATATTATGACGCTATTATCCGGATGAGAAACCCCGACTATCTATATCTTTTGAGGTTCGTTGCCTGCGACCAGATTCTTGAAACTTAGTAATGGTTAAGGTAACAGTAACAAAAGATAGAATTGCGGCAATAGAAATATCAACCTCTCCTAGCATTTGATCTGGTTGAGCGAAGCAAATATTAGGTTTTGAGTCTTTTTGATGAGCTAATAAATGATCTCACAGCTCTCGTGCCATGAAGTCATGGGAGACTTGATGTGATTGATTTGCATTATCCTATGTTAATGGAAAGAAACCTATATATACTACTGTGGTCGGTAGTCCCATGTAGGATTACAATATCCCATGTATATTTTATATACGATTTTCAGCGACTTCTAAGAGGTGACGAGAAATTTGATTTGTTTTGTCTTCATGATAATATGTTGAACTCTTTTTGTTCTATTTTTTCCCTATAATTCCTCAATACACCTCCATTCTTACTTGTGGGATTTTCATCATCACTCACCGCAAAACTCGTAGGCTTTCTCTTCCCAAATAAACTTTCTTTTCTTTCGCTCTCTGAACGGCTCAAAATTTCATTGGTTGAAGCTTGTCGTAATACCTAACTGATAGCATCTTCTTCTGAAAATATGACGTCATCAGCGACGTTGAAAACTTTACGCTTAGAGTGCTGGTACAAGAACTTTATAGCAATTTGTACCACCTCGTATTAGCCTTTTGCATTTGTTGCCGAACCTCCTCGTGGACTCCATGGATTTGGCACACAAAGACTTCCTTGTAGACGAATGAACTGCGCTATTGTACGCGAACTTCGCTTGCGCCAAGGCGAAGCCCTACTGCTTTGGCTCTTCCCTAATGAGCTTCTCCCTCATGGTTGTACAAGTGACGCAACACCGATCTTCCTTAATCAAGAATCCGTCGTTGATGGACTGCTTTTGACAAATTTGCTCCCATATTTTCCAATATCTTCATATTTCGTGTAAAGCTCCTTGATGTACTCTAACCCACCGTGTCCTAGCTAAGCGTAGTTAGCAACAAAGCTCTCCTAATAAGTGTATAGGCGGTTAGAAAGTCCAAATTTGTGCATGAGCATGTGTTAACTCCAAGTAGTGCTCCCAATGTTTTATTGCATTAGACAACCCGACCAACATGACTAACCACTCAAATACTCCATTCGTCTTAAATGCCGTCTTCCACGCGTCTTTCGACTGAATGCATATTTGATTGTACCTGTTTCGAAGATCTATCTTTGAGAAGATTTTGGTCCCACCTAATTAATGTAACATATCATCAAGTCATGTTATCGGAAACTTGTATCCAACCATGATCTTTTTGATCACACGACTATCTACACACATTCAGAAGCTGTCGTCTTTCTTCAGTATCAATACTGCTAGAACCGCTCATGAGCTTATGCTCTCTCTAATGTTCTCCTTATATTGTAGATAACTCGACGACGAGTTATGTTGCAATATGGGCCTGGGACGACACGACATGTTTTTGACTGGGCTTGACCATGTTTGGACCGGGCCAAGCAAGTCCGGTCAGGAGAACCGGGCCGGGCCGTAAACCAAAACCCCAAACCCAGCCGGACGACTCGTACCTAGAACCCGGGTAGGGGTAGAGGCGGGTTGGGTCCGGGCCAGGCTGTAAACCAAAACCCAAACCCAGCCGGACGACTCGGTCCTAGAACCCGGGTAGGGGTAGAGGCAGGTTGGGTCCGGACCGTAAATTGAAACCCTAAACCCAGTCGGACGACTCGGACCTTGAACCTGGGACGACACGACATGGTTTTGACTGGGCTTGACCATGTTTGGACCGGGCCAAGCAAGTTCGGTCAGGAGAACCGGGCCGGGCCGTAAACCAAAACCCCAAACCCAGTCGGACGACTCGGTCCTAGAACCCGGGTACGGGTAGAGGCAGGTTGGGTCCGGGCCGTAAACCAAAATCCTAGATCCAGCCGGACGACTCGGACCTTGAACCCGGGTAGGGGTAAAGGCGGGCTGGGTCCGCGCCGACTATATTAAGAAATGGGTTTGGATAATAATAGTAGAAAAGAAGTAAATAAATTCACATTAATTCCTAATAGTTAAAAAATAACAATTAATGCCATCTATTTGGTTTAAAGAAATTTGAATTGGAAAGTAATGTACTAATAATAATATAACACATACACACACACAAATATATATATATATATATATATATATATATATATATATATATTGTCATATTCATGTATGGTATTTAATTAAAATGACATTTAAGTCCTAATAATATGTAGGTAGATATGGTATAATTTTATCATATATGGTAATACCATATATATGGTATAATTTTACTATATATATTGTATAACTATATTACTATTATCAATTTATACCATATATATGATATAACTTTACCGTATATGATATTAATTCCTATAGTTACATATGACATTAATTGTATATATATTGAATTTAACTAGGGGTGAGCATTCGGTTTATTCAGTTTCAACCGAACCGAATTAGTCAAAACCGAAATTCAAAAAATCCAAAACCGAACTGAATAATCAATTTCGTTATTCGGTTTGTTCGGTTGAAATATTTCTATTGTTTAATGGGTCGGATCCAAAGTTGGAATCGTTGTCAAATTACACACATTTGTTGTATTTTAAATTGCTTCTAAAGTTAGACTAAAATATTAAATTATCAATGTTTGACTTCAAAACATATAACATAGAATTGTTATTTTCAAAATATACACATTTTAGTCACAAATATGCATAAAATTGAGGGTATTTACATAATTGGATAATCTTATTATGTTTTCGGTTTTGGACCGAAACCGAAACCCGAAACCGAATAAGGAGTTTTAGTATTTTCAAAACCGAAACTGAATCTTTTATTCGGTTCGGTTCGGTTCGATTCGGTTTTCGGTCCAAAACTTAATAATGCTCACCCCTAAATTTAACCATATATGACATTAGTTCCTAAGAGTTATACAATTATATATATATATATATATATATATATATATATATATATATATATATATACCATGTATAAGTATTATTATATATGGTAAAATTATGCCATATACGATCTTCCTAATAGTTCTATAACTATACAATATATATAATTATATACCATATATTACTATTATCATATTTATATACCATACATAACTATTATCATATTTATATATAATATTTATTATTATCCCAGGTTGTATATTGTATATAATTACTCTCTTTCTGTAATTGTTTCTTTGTTGATTCAATGGTTTATTATCTCTTAATTTGTAATTGTTTCTTTGTTGATTCAATGGTTATCACTATTGTTCAACTTGATACCCCCAACTTTGATAGGTACTAACTTAATATCCCATCTCAACTAATATTTTCAACTTAATACCCAAAATTTTATTTATTCCTAAACTACCTTGCCCAACCCCCCCTCCCCACACACACAATCCCCCACACCCCCGACTGCTTCTCAGGCAGCGCACCCACCCCTCTCATCCCCCAGCGACACCCTCCCTACCTGCCCCCGACGACCATCCCCCTACCCGCTTCCGACGGCTACCCCCATCCGCCCCCGACGACCAAGCCCCCTACCCGCCCTCGGTGACCACCCCCCTACCCACCCCCGGTGACCACCCCTCTACCCGCCCCGGCGATCTCCCCTCTACCCGCGTCGCACACCTACCTGCCACCCCTGCCGCACGCTCGCGTGAGTTGCTGCTCCGCCAGCCCGTGCCCCCCGCCCGTCACCCCCGCCGCTCGCGCGCTCGCCCTACCCACAACCAGAGAGGTGGGGGGGGGGGAAGGGGAGGGGTAATTTGGTAAGGGGAGGGGCAATTTGGTCCAAATATTTTTCAGGGTAACAAGTTTGTACCTATGAAAGTTGAGGGTATCAAGTTGAAAAACAGTGATAGTTGAGGGTATCAAGATGCAATTTAGCCTAATTATATATCATGCATAAATATACCTTACATAACTATTATCATATATGCTAAAATTATCCATTTATGTATTGATTCCTATTAGTTATATAATTACACCAAATATATAATTATGTCTACAAGTTCCTAATAGTTATATAATTATACCATATATATAATGAGGGGGAATCATGATCCCTCTATTAAGCATCTCCGAATGTCCCTAAAATAGTAGTCGTTGGATCTATCTTTTTTTGACCGTACAAATTAGATCCATAAACTATCTAATTTTTTGTGAGATTTTGAACTAATATGTACGGTTAAAGAAGATAGATCAAATACGACTGCTATTTTGGAAACATTTAGAGATGTTTTAATAGCGGAGATCTAGATCTCCCCTCATATATAATTATACACCACACATATCATATATCATAAAATTGTACCATATATGGTATTAATGCCTAATACTTATATAATTATGTACCATATATAAACAATAGGTTGGTTCAAGACTTG